>CABFPE010000652.1:264653-295156 GCA_900660155.1 Hofstenia miamia | reverse complement strand
AAATAAAATCTTGAAAAACAATTGCTGGAAGCCTATTGTACAAAACACAATCTAGTTGACAGATTAAGCAATCTTCAAGAACATTTCAAAGAATGTAAAAAACAAATGCTCTCTCTTATTCAAGAAAAACCAACAGGACCAACCTCAGTTTTTCAAGAAAACCAATCCACTCCCTTTGACATAACTCTCCAAATTGGTTCACTTTGCAATGAAATATTTGATCAATTCAAAAAACTCAAACAGAAACTGTCAAGCAATTTAAAAACTTTTTCCTACATGCCAAAGCAAATAAAATTCCTACAGAAATGTTTCAACCTTGCTATGAAGATTCTCTATTACATGAATTTTCAACAATTGCAACAACACTCAATATAGTTCAACCTACAAAATTTAATGGAAAAATCTATGCTTCCTCTCCCACTTCTAAATCCATTAAAAACAATATCAAATGTTATTGTTCAAGCAACACTTTAAACAGAACCACCATATTGCTGAACATATAATGCAGATTCAACATTTACTACGATTGTCAAGCAGAGAAAACAAATACAAATCTGAAGACTTGTATACTTTTGTTATGCGCAGCCTACCTACAAGTATTTGCTGATGTATATAAGCTAAATGTAACATTTATGATAACATTGAAACTATTATAAACAAAGCCATCAATGTACAACTAGCACTAGAAAACAATTTAAAAATCAAAAGATACGCATTATTTATGGTGCCTAAAACCACTTACTCTGTTCCAGTTTCAAAACAATTACAAAAGTAACCAACATCTGAATCAAATTGAAAACAATCTGCCAATTCAAAAACCCTCAACATTAATAGTGACAAAATATGTTGCTTTCATTGTGGACGCAAAGGACACTTATGCTCTCAATGTACACTAAAAATAAACATAATCAAAGATAACAAAGGCTTCTATACCAATACAGATGATGATACTAAAAGCATTATTAGAGATACTGATTCCTTAAATGAGTAAGAGAACCAACTCTGGACCAAGCAGGAGTGATACTCCTCTCAACTAATTTGACAGATAAAAAATCTATTCCAGTTACTGGGAATGGTGTAATTATTGAAGCAATAATTGATACAGGAGCTGCACATTCTGTCATAGCTGATACCTGCTCAAAATCTATCAGTATAACTAATAAAGGTTTAACAAAAGAAAATTACAGATTATTTCTGCTAGTGGTGATTACTTAAATACTAAAGGATACATTAAAAACGTTAAAATTTCGATTAAATGAAAATCTTCAAACAAGATTTGATTGTAATTGATACTAGGACGAGACTTCTTAGAAGATAATGATTGCATTATTAATTTTGAAGACAACACCATCACAAACAATTCGGAAAAATTTATTTGCTAAAGATCCTGATTCTGTTCAATTTCAATTAGAAGAAGTTTTAAAAATCAAACCTTATCACTGGAAAATGACAAAAGCAAAAACAGATAGTTCTGTAAATGGTCATTATATGATTTCTCATTATAATGGATACAATGCGAAAAAATAAACGACTTTATCTACAATCTCATATGTTAATAAAGGATGTCTCATTACAGCTCTATTAAGCAAAACTGATAGAGTTATAACTTTACGATTTTAACATTTAAAAATATTTGCTTTTCCAGTTTATACACATTCAAGAAAAACTGTAACTGTTTATAAATATACAATACAATTACTAAATCACAAGAAGATATTACAATACCAAAAGTTAATTCTGATTCACATCCACATTTAACTTCTAACCAAATCAAAGACTTAAACAACTTGTTTACAAAATACAATGAAGCCTTTAACTTTGGTACTATTAGTATTGGCCAAGCAGTGAGTAAATTACATCACATTAAAATGACTTCTAACAAACCAATTATTAAATAACAGCATTATACATAAAAGTGATAGTCCTTAAGCATCACCTACAGTTTGTGTAACACAAGGAAATAAAACAAAATTATGCATTGATATCCAAAAGCTCAACAACATCACTGTCAAAGATGCTTATGCTTTACCATGTATAGATGACATTTTTACAATGCGAGCAAATTTAAAATATTCTCAAGTTTTGATTTATGCAAAGCCTATTGGCAAGTTCCTATGCATCCTGACAGCTTTCATTACTCCTTATGGTTTATTTGAATGGTTATATATGGCGTTCACTTTATTAAATGCACCTGCCATGTTTAGATGCTACATAATAAAAGTCCTCATGAATGGAAACAATAAATTAGACGACAGTATTGCTGCTTGTATCAACAATATATTAATATCTTCAATGTATTTTGAAGAACATTTAGAAAAACTAGAACAAGTTCTCAAAATTTTAAATAAAAGTGGTCAATAAATTAATGGCAACAAATGCTATTTAGCTAAACACTCCACAGTATTTCTCCTCAGAAAAATTGAACACAAAATGATTACTTTAAAAGATGACACGATTTTGTTAATTGAATCAATACAGTGTCCAAAAACTCGTAAGGATGTTCAACATATACTTGGATTTTATAATTACTATCAGAGTTTCATTCTCGATTTAGCTAAATAGACCATTAATATGCCAAATTTATTAAAATCAAAAAATTAAATGAATTTAAATGACAATGGAAACATCAAGAAACATTTGATTTACTTAAAAAGAATTCAAAAAACTACCACCTTAAAATGTCCTGATTATTCTAAAGAATTCATTGTTGATTGTGATGCTAGTACTTTAACTATTGGAGCTTTTCTTAGCCAAAATATTGATGGTAAATAATTAGTTATTCAATTTTTCAGTCGCAAATTAAAAAATTCAGAATAATATTACAGAAGCACTAAGTTAGAAATGCTCACAATAATTGAAGCATTACAGAAATTTCGATATTTCCGAATTGGTGAGAAAAACTTTACTCTACACACTGATAATAGTGGGTTATCATGGTTAAAGAAATTCTCAGGTGATAAATCAAATATTGTTGCACATTGGATAAACAACTAAATGATTTTAATTTCACAATTCAACATCACAAAGGAACTTTACATGCTAATGATGATCTACTAACAGCTTTACCATAATACCAAAGAGATTTGCAAAAATTCCTGGTAATAAAATTAAATTCTCTTTTATTCTGAAAAATGAATATGAAAATTTACCTGATATTAAAGTGGATAAACAAGGCAAACCTACCTTAAGCATTACCATTAAGGAAAAAATTTTAGAAGAAGAAATCACAGAAAAACAATTAGATGACCCACAAATTATCAATAAAGTTACCATGCCTGATATGATTTTAGACCCAACAGCTTCCCACTATTACAACCAATACAATTGGCAGCTTATATCTCAAGGTTTACTGTTTGCTAAATCTCAAAACAATTGTATTGCTATTCCCAAATATTATAAATATGATCTAATATGAAAAATTCATGAAAATGGTAATTTGGGCATTTTGAAAACAGAGAAAACAGTAAGCACTCGTTTTATAGTAACTAATTTGCAAAAAGTGGTTTACAACGTCATTGACAATAAAGATCATTTTCCAGAACAAAATAGAGAACTTCAAAAAATCACTGCTGAAAAACCTAAAGAAATCATTCACATTGACATTGAACAATTATTAAAATACAAAGAAAATTTTCAATATGTTGTAGCTATAGTTGACAATTTCACTAAATATTGTAAAATTATACCTACTGATGTAATTACTGCTAAAATAAATGCGGATATAATTGTCCATGAATGGATATTAACCATTGGCTGAATGTCACAAATAAATAACAGACCAAGGTGTTCAATTTGAAAGTTCTTTGTTATCTGAATTAATTTCTCAACATGAAATTTTACACAAACACACAACAGTTTACCATCCAGAAGCAAATAGTATGGCTGAAAGAACTAATCACACTGTACTAAAATTAATTTTAGCATTAACATCACATATAGGAGGTAAACATTGTTGTGAAATTATTAAAAAGGTAGAATTTTATTATAATACATCTTTTCATACCACTGTAATATCTTCTACCAGGCACTATCACTGTTTGTCTACTGTTACTATATAATGTTAGTTGCACTTCCTTTTCTGGTTTTTGTCATTTTTCTTCTGGTTCATAGTGGCTTTCCATCTCCAGGTTGTGATTCCAGGATCTCTCTTCATTTCATTAGTAGTTGGTTTGTGTAAACAGCTCGTTGCTTTCATACTTTCACTCATAGCTTATGATGTCGTTTTGCAGGTGGTTTAACTGAATGTTTCTTCTGTAGGTTTGCTGTTCTTGGCTGTCACGGTCGCCATGTAATATCCTCTACCAGGCTTTGCACTGTTTGTCTACTGTTACCTTGTAACATTAGCTGTGCTATTGCATGAAAGGATTTACTTGTTACATACTGCTTGACTTATTGCTTCTGTTAAATTATGTAACCTGGAATTAACCATTCACTATTTAGGTGACAAAGCCACGTGGTAATCTCTGTAAGGATCTCTTAATGGGCATCTGCCAGAAGCGGATCTCCACATCCAGTTTCACCATTCCATCCGTTGGTTGAGTGCCACTTCTCAGCTCAATCAATACAGTTTATGTGTACCCTACTTTAGCTCAGTGCATACTCAAGGCACGGCACAACTCGACTTAAACTCTATTTAGTGAAAGTGTTCTATCTATTTGCAACCCGACTTGTTACTAGTTGTTCATTAAATACTACATGTATCTATTACCAAAAATATATTGGCTTATTTAAATATATCTTGTTCGAACAACTTCATAGCCTACATTTATAATTTAGTACATGTACAGTCACTTTATCGGTCATTTATAGGTCATAAATTTGGATCTAAAATAGTATTAATATATTTCCTAGGTTTCAGTCATCCAACTGTTTATTGACAATTAATTATTTTAATACATGTAGTAATGAAATGCTAGTCGGCTAATTGAGAGAAAACCCCCTATACCTAACTTATGTGCACTTTCGTGATCTGGAACAGAGACCCTAGAATCGTTCCCTGTGATGGATCCAGACCACTACTAAACACTGCTTGATTAGCTCAACATTGTATTAAATAATCAAACCATCAATATGAAACAAAATAAGAATTCAACTAAAATTCTTTATCAAATTCTTACAATGGTTTTTAATCTATTTAAAGTAAATCCAGAAGAAGTACCTGTAGATTCAAAAGAAACTTAAAAAAAAGATTTATGGAAAACATCACTCTATCAGAGATAAAGTTTATGTTTTTATACCTGGAATTACCACAGACAAATCAAGTTCAGGAAGTAAATAATATTGATATTTCCTCTAATTTAAAGGAAATTATTGATGATTTTGAAAAATTAGAAGGATCAAGCTGGGTATTCATTGGAGTGCATAGTATAAATATTAAAATGTACAAAATTTCTTGAGGTGGAAAATATAATATTCAATAGCTTTATTTGTTTATCCATATGTACAAATAAGATATATACATATTTACAAAAATGTTCTAAGAACTTAGATATACATATACTACAAACTAAGCTACAATAATTAAAATTAAAATTAACACAGATATTTACAATTAAAATGTATTAAAAATAAGAAGTTTTGCTACAGTTTAACATTTTAAGTATTCTGTTATTATTTTGTTCTGCTAATAAATTGTGTTTTAGCAGTTTTTTAAATTCATTTATATTGCTGGCTTTTCTTACACTGATAGGTAAATCATTCAGTTTGCAAAATGTGGTTGTAAAAGAATTTTCCCAGTATTTGCTTCTTGGATGTATATTGTTTATGCACATGTTTGCACAGTGATTATATTTTACATATTTCCTGGTTAGTGCCCTACTAGTTTTCAACTGCTTAAACATGTGTACTAAGCTGTTGTACTTGGTTATAGTAAATGGACGAAGCAATGATAATGTTTGCAGTTTTTTACTAACTTGATGTTTACTAATGGAAAACATGACACAGATTGACCAGTTAAACAATCTATTTATACGCTCATGCTCAGCCGTCTTAATATTGCTTAAAAGAATGCAAGCATATGTATATTGACTAACCACAAATGCATTGATTAACTCCTTACTCTGCTTAAACCGTTTTATTTGTTTTAGATACTGTATTCCAAACGCCATCTTACGAACCTTGCTGTTTATGAAGTCTTTATAACAGAAGTGCTGATCTATTTCTACCCCTAAGTACTTTACTGATTTGCTGTTTTGGATTGATATACCGTCGGAAACTTTTAGACTTATGTCTTTAGCTATTGCTTCAGATCCACTTGGAGCAAAGATGATGAACTGAGTTTTTTGCGTATTAATTGTTAGCATGTTTTGGTTAAAGTAACTACAGATTTTGGTTAAAGTGTTCTGAAAATTTGTTGTGGCTATTATTGGACTCACATGTCTATGTATGGCGCAAATGTCATCTGCATATTGAATTAGTTCCACGTCGACAATATATGTTGACAAATCGTTTATGTACAAATTGAAAGGAGGAAGCACTGTATCCTATGGAACCCCCTTATTAGTTTCTAAGTACTCACTATGTACATTATCCATCCGCACACATTGCTGTCTGTTGTTAAGGAAGCTGTTCAAAAACATTCTTGATGGATCACTAAATTCGTAATTTTACATCTAGAATTTTGTAATCAAGACTATCAAACTCCTTACTAAGGTCAAGCAATGCAGCACTGCTACATATGTTATTGTTGAGGAAATAACGTGTATTTTCTGTAAATTCTAGTAAAGCATCAATAGTGCCTAGCCCTTGTCTAAAACCAAATTGATTTGAAGATAGTACATTATTTTCCTTTAGGTTTGAATTTATTTGTTTGCATAGAAGCCTCTCAAATATTTTTGAAACAGGGTTTGTGACAAAGATGGGCCTATAATTTATTCAATCTGTAGGGTTTCCTTTCTTTAAAATCGCAGTGATGTCTGCTCTTTTTAGACATTCAGGATATTTATTAACATGGATTGCATTATTAAAAGCAAATAGAAGCTGTTCTGCGAAATACTTTATGTATTTTTTGATGATGAATACTCGCAATTTTAATGAATTAAAATGCATTGACAACAGTGTTGGTAATTTTTATGATGTATCTGATATTGATGGTGTACAAGAGGAATCTTTTGATGAACCCATACAATACAATGTTAATGTACCATCTAGAATTTTACCACAATGAACAACTAGAAATCCTAATCATAATTATATTTCCCAAGATTGGGAACTAGATATTTAACATTTTTTTAGGTATGAAATGACAAGGCAACCCACCAAAGACAAGTCAGACTATCTTGTCTCTATCCAGTCACTGTAGCAAACAGAGAAAAGCATATCAGTCCCATACATCCTCAGATGCAGGGTCTGGGTGCACTGAATTGGACACTTCTTAGTCTAAACAGAGGCTTCAAAGGGTTTCTGTTTCCACTGAGACTGTGAGGCCCACACTGCACCATGAAAATCAAATGGTTCATGAAGCAGAAGGGACGAGCATACAGTTGACCTTGTTAGCACATGTTCACCATCACCTTCAAATGGTTGATGATTCTCAGGAAAGGGGTTTCCTTGCACCAGGAACGACAAGAGTGGGCATTAAACGTAAAATTCTGGATTCCTCACCTCTTACAGATGCTTTGCAGTCTTATATCTATTGACCTCGCCCAGACTTAGACTTGTCTGCATCCTTCACAAACTCTAAATCCGTTAAAAACATTCGCAGATTGGAAAAGTTTACTTCTATTGAAGGTGAATTACTTCACCCCTATTTCAAACATACAAAGAAGGCTCTCTATATTTTCTATCATAACACTCACACTGAAACTAAGGAATACATACAAACTCTTTTATGTTATCAAAACTCTGTTCCCTCCACAAATGTGTTACCCTTCACTATATCCTCTTATAAATGGGCTCATTGCAATACTCTACTACTTTATGAGCACACTATGGCAAAAACATTTGAAAGATGTTACTTAAATGCTAAAATTCATCTTTCCTTTGATGAAAATTTCAACATTAAGAACTTCCGACAACTTCTAGTAAATTTACCAAAAATTCAACTTATTGAATCATTAAATATTGATTACAATTCTTTACTTTATTCGGGAAAAGGACATTGCTTTACCTAACCTCTAAAACATTTGGAAAAAGTTAGCACACTAGCCACAAAGACTAAAGTTACATTATCCTTTATTTAAATTGAACGCGAAATTCTAATTACTCTGGAATTCATTAAAACTCTAGAATGTACTGTTGAAAACTTTTATGTATTTCACTTTGATGATTATGTTGTTCTCAACAATGACTACAGTGATGATAGCATATCAAAAATTCTATACACTGATATTATGATGAACAACAAACTGCAAGCTATTTGCCCAATTGTTGACACATGATTAGCAATCAATTAATGTCTATTTGCCCAAGCTGCCATGATACTCAATGAGACTAACAAACTGATAAATTTAGGTAAAGTTTCAATTTGCCTCACTATGCAATTATCAGATGCAACCATATGAGAATTAAACAGCTATTGGAACAACATTAAACGTGACAGTTAAAAAATGAAATATGGCCATATATTGAAATTAATGCACTGTCATTATGCTACCACTCCTCTGTAGAATCCGCAATATGCAATATGCAGTTATCATTCAAATTGTTCTCAGAAGGAAAAGCTCCTTCCTTCAACACCCAAGCAGCCATGTGGTTATTGTCAATATTTTTAACAAAGTTTGAAACTCTATCTCTACCCATCAATAAGAAATTATGACAAAGCATGTCAAAAGCTACTAATTTTGAAATAGCAATCTCCCCTATTTATACAAAGGCAAAATATTGGCTATTGAGTGGTATATAAATTGCAACAAGTCCTTTAACAGTTGACACAAAGATATTCTATAAATATGAAAAATACTTCACAAGATTACTCTGTCAATATCATATTAATGGTATAATTCCCACAACAATACTATGTTTTAAATTTGGCATCAATTACAATGACATCACACTCTTTTCAGATTATTTTCACAAGTATATGCAGGGCACAACAAGTGACACTAGATATCATACTTTTCCTGGAGAATTACTTCCCATTTTTACCAATGACATTTTCAAATGAAGACAGAAAAACACAAGAATCACACATCAACAATATAAGTGCAAGCTTTCTGATAGTCAAAATGATTTATTGTACAAATTCTTCAAAAACACTATGTCACTTGCAAATACCAAAAAGATGTCTACTTCAATAAATTAATTTTACAAAATAGTAATTTGTCTAATATTATCTTTACTGAAAAAATTCCTCTAAGAACAAGAAGAAATTCTCCTCAGAGAAAGTGCAATCACATTGTCTTCACAATTACAAAATGAAATTGAAAAAGTCAACCTAGAAAAACTTGGCATCAAAACTCCCAGCCATTTACAAGAATTAATATTAGTAGTGGATGATAAATTCCTACTTCACCTCACCAAAAAGAAATTGTTGTTCCACATAAGTATGGCCTTATTAAAGAATATCTAAAGAAATACTTCCCACAGAACTGATTACCAATGAAGAACTAGACATTCTCCTAGAATCTCTGCAATTTTTAAGCCTTGATGTTGAATGTACACCAGCTAAATTCTTCATTCCCAAACCAACACAACTTCAATTACAAAAGGTTGGTTTCAGTAAAGAATTTTGGTTGTCTATTGACAAAACACAACAAAACTTCCCTGTCATGTATGGACTAGCTTGGTAGAATACAACAGCATTCACTGAAGACACATTATTCAAAAGCATCTACAGAAAACTATTTATCCACACAGCCTTCAGCTTTGAAACTGCAATAATGCCCGCCTGGAAAGGTGTTCAGATTCTCAATAATGATAACTACCAGAACAACCTAATTACTCTCACCAATTAAATTGAGATGGAAAAGTACAAATCTGCAGTAGAAAAATTAAGCAACATGGAAATGACAAATGACTTTGTTGATTAGTCCCACACTCTCATACAACTGTTACATAATGGAAAACCCTTTCATAAACAACTATCACAAATAAAACAGCAATTTAAAAAATGTCAACTCCCACAATTGCATTGTCCTCTGGTGGCATGGATATTCTCTTGACAAATCTCATGAAAGAAAACTTAAAATTTTACAATGTAGCCTACCATACTGATATAAAAGTTATGTTACACTTTGGAAAAACTATCATAAACAAAATCACTGAAGAAGATGTCCAGAACAATATCTCACTATTTTTGAAAGAGATAAAAGAGACTCATAATTTAGTTACAACTTTTCAAGAATTATATCCCCACTCTAATTTAATAATAGGTGATGATATTCATTGTACAACTAATGATTTAATATCTATTTGTATTTTGATTGATCACTCATGTGATGAATCCATATTGTTTGCATAATTTAAAAATCAGACATTGCAGTATCTTTTGTTAATTTGTTTTGCTATTACTCATTGTCTGATAATAAGTGTGTTGATTGTTTGCTATTATTTGTAAATATGCAGAAAGTGTGAATTCTGTTAATTTAAGTTTTGCTACCCTAGCTTCTAGTTGCTTTTGCTTTTGCTATTATAAGTTTTCCAATGATATATTTGTTTAACCTTATATTTTAGCATTTTTCAGATAATAGACTTTTTATAAATTTCTGCATTTATGATCTTTTACTATATATATTTTTTTATGTATTTGATCAATATGATCAATGCTTAGGTGTCACTTCAGGTGAAAGGTAGGATAATGTGAGGCTTTAAATGGTCAGATGGTCTGGCTCCTCTAGTCTGATAGAAGGTATTAGGTATAAGGTACCAATACAATCTAGGTTTACAAATTGTGTAACAGCTAGATATGTTATAATTAAAGAAATTTAATTCACTAAAAAGCTTTTCCTATTCCTTGTTAAAATGATTTTGCCATATTATTGCTTAATAGTTAGAGAACTTCATCTTCAAAAATATTTAAAAAATGATTAATTTGATTTGATATCATGATTAAGAAATTTTAACATTGAATATTAAATTCATACATAAACATGTGCTTTGAGAATGATTTGGACTTATGAGCTCCAAAATTTTTAATTTCTCCGCACCTTCCAAAAATTGAAAAAGATTTGTAATATCTTATTTTACAATTTCTATAATATTTAATTCAAATACCAACATTAGAAAACATTATTAGGCAATTTTAGAATGATCTTTATTCACTTATGAATTGAAATTCATTATAATTTATCTCATTTTGAATTGAGTCCTGCTCCTGTAAACCAATTTTGGAAGTATGTTGTATTGACTAACTTGAATTAGGAACAGATGTTTACATCAAATTGTATTGGCATATATTGGAAAGTCATGCAGCAAGCTACAGTTATCTTAGTTTTTGTTCTCCACATTATAATAGGTGAGAATTTGCTTGATATTAATCCTAATTTTGACTGAAACTCAAAATATACAGGATGCTATTTTATAATTGAAGTGGAATCTGAGCAGCTGTGGCTAGTATTTGAGGTAGTATTTGAGAGGTTAAAACGTATTGGTGCTGGCACTGTGATTAAGCTATGTAAACCTACATAGCATTAAAATTGTCTAGATGTGGTTTCATTTTGATTAATTTGAAACTTGTGTGAAAATTTGACTTTTTCATATTTATGGTTGTATGCAGTTTGATATATGAAATGATTGGGTAAATGATTCTTAGATATACAAAATTTGTACGAAATGATTATTACAGACAACTGTTGTCTTCCATAGTTTAATGTGACAGGTTGACAGAGCAACCACAATATAAAAGCATAGCCAAACAAAATTTTCAAACTTAAATGCTTCTAATCTCAAAATCATTTTGAGGTATTTCCAATTTGAACAAATCTATATTTTTATAAGTTCATATTGAAATTTGCAAAATTTTTAAATTATAAGCATTTTCCAATATAATTGATTTTCACAATATTATATTCTGAAAAACTTAAGTTTGTACATTTGTAATAAAATAAATTCATATTATAATTATATTGTTAGAAATATTACTAAATTCTAAAATATTGAACCTTCACTACATTCTTCATGTCAGATTGTCAGACTTGTTGAAATGTTATGAAAAGTATTCATCAAATAAAATAGATGAAGTACATTATTCATAAAGCATCATCAGATGAAGTATCATGATTCCCATAAAATCATAGCATTGTCTGTTAAAAACCAGAATGCAATGAGTTTGAAAGCACAATTACATACATTTTACCAGGAACCATAAGAAAATTACCAAATAAAGGATTCTTTTTATTAGCCAAACTGTTCCTTTGATGTAACAAATTTATAAAGAATTTGTTTACTAAAAATTAAAAATTGGATTGCAAAATGAATCATGTTTTTTAATTTTAAAGAAATAGCCAAAGCAAAAATTATATAGTATTTTACTATTATTGAATATACAAATATTTATTTTAAATTTTTCAATAATGTAATTGTTATTCAAGTTTTCCTTCAAACAGTGGAAATTACATAGACCTACTTTGAAACATATGGTAAAAATAATCAAGCTATTTGACTTCAGTCTAAGCAAGTATCACAAATTTGAAATACATTTAAAAAAATCAATATCTGTTTTTTTTCAAAATGTTTAATTGTACTAATGTCATATAATTTGAACATCACAGTAGATTTTCCTTAAAATGCTATGTGAAAATTCTTAGCCATTTGAATACTCCTTTATTTTTATCATATCTTTAAAGATATAATTTAGCAACACTGCAAATAAGTTTACTCAACTGGTTATTATAATAAATAGAGGAATTTAGCTAAAATTAAAATTTTTACTACACTTAAAGGATATTCTTTTGAAGCTGAATTTTAAAAAAAATGAATTTTGGGAACATTGAAAAACTATGTTCCTCATTGGAAACCAATAAAATTAAATATAATTTTGGAAAAAATGAAATATCTCCATAAAATGTTCAACTGAGAATCCTTACTGCTTGAGTAGGTTAAATGTAGCAAATACTGAAATATATTTCTAAATTAATACTTAAAAATTTAGGTATTCAATCCAGTCAAAGTGAGTTTTTTGACTTATTTAAATTCTTACTAATTATTAATTTCCTTTATTTTTAATAAAAAAAATTTTATGACTGAAAAGTAATTACACTAGAATGATAAGCTTACAATCATTCAATTTCCGGTTTTCCTTTTAAATAGTTTTATTACAAAATTTTTTACTTTATTTCAGAAAATTAATTTAGTTACATATGTCATATATATATATATATATATATATAGATATAGATATATATATAATATATAATAAGAGCAACTACCAAATTTTTGTAATAGTAAAATGTATAATTTATGTTAGTTTTTCATAAAATTTTCTCCTTATTCAATAAATTTGTGATACTGTAGCATAATTCTTTACCAAATCTAAAGAAAGAAAGCAAATTTAAATGAAAGAATTTGAAAATCATAATCATATACTATCTATGATTTTTGATATTTGATTGTATGATGAAATACTTGTTGCAATAATATTTGAGAAATATCAGAGTACAAAATCCTCCTTTTTAATTTTAGTGACCTCAATTGGGCCACACAGACAATTGAGGGGTTTTAGGAAAATTGATATGCGACAGGTACTTGTTTCAATTATTAACCATGTTTGTTAAAATTTATATAAATAGTTACTAAGAGAAAAGTTTAGTTAATGAAATATATTCTTTGCAATTACAGTTTTTTTATGGCTTGATTAATTATAAAATGTAAAGCTGAGTGTTTCATGCAAAGTAGCAGTCGGGAGTCCACTGCAAGAACAATTAAAGGCTTGAGTTCCTGACTTGAAAATTGCATTTAGGCTAGGTAATGGATAAGGGTTTTTCTTATTTCATGCTTAGCTATCAATTAATTTCTATACATATAGAGTAACAAATTTGAAAAAGGCTGAACAGTTAACCATATGATTAACCTTATATATATTTCTAGATCCAAACTATTGATGATAATTAACTGATAAGAGACTGCGATATTCTTTATATGTGTTATATGTAATTTAGAAAGCTGCTTTAAGTTAATATTAATATATTTTTATTTTTTCAGAAGCTAAGCAGCTGGTGTCTATTACATTATTACTTACTTGTGGTATTTACATTAAGTCAATGCAATTGTTTTTATTTTAACAGGGATTAGGTCGATTTGTGACATTTCAATTATAGCACCACGCTAAATAGGGAACACAATAAATATCTTCTTGACCTTAGTCAATTACAAATTGGAATCAGAGCTGTTGGATGGATGAATTGTTGGTAAATTGGAAGATTACCTAAATAGTAATAGTCATGGTTTATACTTAGTTCTTAATCAATAACTCAAGCACACAGCAATCAAATACCAATAGATCTCTTCCAGCTAATGGAGACAAATGACAAATTATTAGATCTGTAAAGGCATAAAATGGCTTGGAGAATGATACTAAAATACATTTTCTGAAGAGAAATTTGAATACATCAAAAGTAATTTTTACGTATTTCAAACTACTGCTGATAATTATTCAGTTTTGATGGGAAACATTATGTTTCAAATGGTAGAGCTATATTTAATTTTCTAAAAAAATCTGAAATTGTTCAAAAATATTAATTAAACCAATGTAACTTGAACATAAGGCTGAAAAATATCTTTGAGATCTAACCAAACTTTATATTTAGGTTAAATGTGGAAAAATTTAAACTCTGATATAACAACAATAAGCATGCAAACCTCCAAATTTACTTAAATAATAAAAGTAAATGTAAACTTAAAAACGTTTCTTTTTCAATGGTGGGAAATTTTTTTGCTAAATCAAAGCTTTTATATATGTATAAATATATATATATATATATATATATATATATATATATGAAATAGGATTGAATAAATACGTTACCAACAAGCAAATTTAATTGGAGATTTATTAATCTAACAATATATTGTAAGTAATCATAACCTTTTATACAATTTCTAACAGGTGTTTACATAATTGCAAAATTTTCAGACAATCCATGTCGATGACTTGACAACTAACAAAAAAGAATTACACTAATATCTAGAAAAATAAGAATAAGGTCGTAATTCAAATAAATAGCGTGAACTAAATAATGAATGAAAATGAATACAACTAACGTTAATTTGCCCCTAAAATAAAATAAACTACGGAAAATAAGCGGATATTTTACCTCTTTGAAAAATCTTCNTATATATATATATATATATATATATATATATGTATATATATAAATATATATATATATATATATAATAACTAGCTTCAATGTGCTCCATTGATGAATAAATTATTTTGAAAATTCATTTAATTTATTATAATTTTTAGAAACTTTTGCAATTTTGCTTATTAATTATAACCTAGAAATGCTGCTCATGCTGTCAGTGGTCACAATGACAACATCTACTACACTAGGTTTCAATATCAACTACTGAAGAGTAACTAATTCTATACACTATGAGAATTTTGATTTGATCAAGTATATTTTTGAAACAATGTAATTATATATTTGCTCACAAAATGGCAGATCTATCGAGTAATAACATTAGAGGCTGTTTGTCACACCATTAATAGGCTATGGGTAATTGAAAGCAAACATTAATGTAATGCATATATTAAGTACAATAATAAAATCATTTCTTTATAATATTGCAGATTCTCAGATTTTTAGAATTTTTAATTTTGGTTAAAGTTGACAATACAGTGGTTGCAATTGAAATTGATAAAAATAATGGACCACTTGTTTATACAATAATACTTGCTAATTGGTTAATTAGCAAATTTGTATCTACAGAAAACTGTGAAAAACTTCTTGTTACTACATATCATAGTTGTATTCATTTCAAATTTTCAAAAGCAAACCTGAAGAATGTGAATCCCTCAAACTTTTAAATAAAATAATTCTACTAATGATACTTTATAGAAAAATACAACCTTTCTATATTACAAGCAATTTTATCCAATCATTTAATATGATGTGTTCCTTTGCATTGATGTAATGATGAATTTTGTCTCTGAACTATATAATGTAATTTTTTTCAATAAGAAAATCTATTTTTTGTTTAAAAGTCAAAATGCTTCCATGCCTAGCAATCAATAATTAGTTGGTCTAATTTAATATGGAAAAAAGACCTGCCTAAAATATTTTGCCTTTTTAAAAAAGACAGTCAATGGCTACTATGCACAAAGTCTGTTTGCTGCAACCTAGCTAGCCACTCTAGATATTTAGTTATAGTACAAAAACAACAAGAGATTGGAAATATCTTTATTAGTTTATGAGGTATGAGTAAATTTCCATAAAGAATTTTATTACTGTTATTAAAATTTAGTAAATGAATTGCTGTCACTTGTGTTAGTATTAAAAATTGTTTTCACCTGCCAATATTAGTACTCTTAAAAAAATCAAATTGTGCATTCTCCTGATTCCATCAGGTCCCTATGTTTAGTATTACAAATATGTTTTTAAGGAACTTATGATCTGATAGAATACACTATTGTAGCATCTGCTACCAGGCATTAACATAGAGTTATTTATTCTTTTAAATATTACTTCTTGTTAAATGCGGGTAGGGATGTACTGATGTAGCATCTGCTACCAAGCACTGATGTAGGTTAAATGATTCTTTCAAATTATTATTTCACTTCATCCGTGGGTAGGGATGTACTCAAGTTAGCTATTTATTGTACATACTTCTGTTAATCTTCCCTTAACTGAAATAACTGAATAATATTTAGGTACTCCGCCATCATAGATATGCTCCGTGGGTGGTGTATATGTGCCTCCAGCTGACTCCGATCTCTGCATCATTTCACTTGTGTTTCCATAGCCGATTTAAGTAGCTTTGAACTCAGTGTAGTTCTCAATGCTCTCTGTAACTGACTTAAAATCAATTTGTATAGTGTATTTAATTCACTTCCCAACCTTGCAATGCCACTAGCTGCTTAATAATTATTACTTCAGCAATTACCGAAAACTATTGGCTTTAATTAAGTTAATATATTTAAGCTACATAATAACTTGCAGCTTCCTACCTTACATTTAAATAACATAATACATGCTCAGTCGATTTATCAGTCTATTATAGGTCACCTAAGCCTATCAGATAAAATAGGTATAACCTACGTTAGGCTATCTAGCCCTTTCTTACCATTGTTGATTATTGATTACATGTCAACAATAAAATCGATAGCCAGCTAAATGGAGAAAAACTCCTATTCGTACACCTAACATAAATGCAGGTTCATGGTTTGAATCAAGGACCCTTGAGTCACTCCCGATATGTTTCCAAACCACTACTACTGCATTTACCATCTAGCTTGACATTCTGTGTAAACAATCAAACCAATATAAAATCTAAAGATAAGATTTTCGAATAATTTACTTGTACAGCTTCCAAAATGATTACTCACCTATTTATAGTTAACATTGAAAAAGTACCTGTTGTTTGAAATTCAAATTTATGTCATCTGCCAAAATAGCTGAAAATAATGGAAGCAAATTCGGCCCCTTTGTTTTGTCAAATTTCGATGACAAGTACTAATTTGCAATGTTATTACTTTGCTGCATTTTACAAAGATAATTCTGATAATTAAACTTAAATTGTTTTTCTAAATAATCATAATTCGATCTTAGTTTTGACTAATCATCTGATCTTCTTTCTTCAGTAGCAGCATTTTCCTTGGATTATGCTAAACGCCCTCTTCAGCTTGCATTATTTTCAGCACTGCGCATTCTCTGTGACTAACTCATTTGCCTTTTTGATTATTATTTCTGCTTGGGGATCACTCCAGCTTGTTGTTGCGAATTCTGGTTGTTTGGTCATTTTAAGTATCGCCTCTCTCTGTTGTTACTGTACTGTGATATCACAGGAATTTTGCTTCTTTGATATTTTCTGATATTGGTGTTATCTCTCT
The DNA here is from genome assembly GCA_900660155.1 of Hofstenia miamia. Classification (NCBI taxonomy): domain Eukaryota; kingdom Metazoa; phylum Xenacoelomorpha; order Acoela; family Hofsteniidae; genus Hofstenia; species Hofstenia miamia. The sequence continues at coordinate 277,227 of CABFPE010000652.1, read as the reverse complement.
AAGTTCGTTCATTTTTTCTGAAAAGATTTCGTAAAATTTCTTGTATAGGTGGATTCCCTTTATTGCTATCATTAACGTCACCTGTGCATCTGTTCTACTCATGTGCGCCATTACTTTGCGTACTGTTGTGTTTGGGTAAAAGAATATAAGCACTTTCCTGAGGTTTCTCATGTGTGCCACGTCTTTGTAAAAGAAGCTTATGTTTTCTCTCACTTCTTCAGTTATTGTTGTCGGATCATTTTTATTCAGTCTGATCATCATTACTATCTCCACCCTTTTCATGACATCATAGAAATGGTATTCTTTATCCCATAAATCCAACCACACCACGCCATTTACTCCCGAAAACAGCATGATTGCCTTAGTTGTGTGTTTGTCAATTTCTTCTCTCAGTTTCTTTAGCTGTTGATGAATCGGTTTTCCTTGTGTGTATAGTTGATAAGGAGTTATCACTCCTCCATCATGGGAGCACCATTGGGATTGACACTGTTAGTGGTGGGGTGCATATGAGGATTTTCATTTTTATCTGTTGCTCTATTTCTCTGTAATCTTGTGCTTTCCTTTAGTGTCTCCCAGAATATCTGTGTTAGTCCTCTTCTGCTCATTTTCATTTGGATATTTTAGTTTAGTTCTAGTTTTGACTTGATGAATTCAACATCCACTGCTAGCTGATTATATGGTTTCAGCATCTCCTCCAATTCTGTTTCCGTGAATGCTTCTGTGAACATCAATTTCATTGATGCTACTGTTTGCTCCTCCTTCTCATACTGGAAGTTTCTTGAGCAAATCTTTTCTTTTTCCTTTGTTATTTTTATTTTGACTAGGAATCTCTCGTCATCTGTATCAATCAATTCCATTGTTTGTTCTGGTGTGGAGGCTCCCCATTTTTCTATGTTTATTCTGTCTATTTGTTGCTGTGTTTTTAGCAATAGTATTAACTGTGTTGACGTTAACAGTTCTTCCTCATCTAACATCTCTTTTTGTGTTTTTGTTTTCATTTCACAGATTTCCACTGGTTCTGTTATTCCTCTCCTTCACATCATTTCCACGCTCTTAATGATCTTTACAAACGTGCAGTAAGGGCTCTCTTTTTCATATCTTTTCATGTCTATTTCTAACATTTGTTGAATCTCTTTGTTTTTTATCATGGCTATGATTTCTTTTGTGTCTATGATTTTCCATTTAATGATCTTCTTTGTTGTAATCCAAGGTTCTGTCTCGACCTGTCTTAATCGTATCTTTGATGTGGCGCCCCACATGTATTTCCTCATGGGTTTAGCAAATACTGTTATCTCTTCTGGCGTGATTCCTGTTTTATTCGCTATATCCACCATTGACATTCTGCCTAAAGGGCTTTTGTTAATGATTAATCTACTGATCCACTTTTTGACCTATTGCATCAGTTTCTTGATTTTGTCTGGAGATGTCAACTTCTCAATGTGCCCTTTCAACAACCAATTTTTTGTCTGCGTGTTCACTGTGGAAAGAACTATCTCGTATCTCTTTGCCTTTGCTAACTTGTGGCGTCCTGCTCTGGAAATTGGTAGCCTCAATTCAATTTACTGTTGTATTTGAAATCCAAAGTTTTATATTCTATACATTTCAATATCCATAACCTTTTGTGGTCCACAATTTGGACTAAAACAGTCATAAGAACTATTTGTCATCCTTAGATCAAAGGAAGGATTCCCAAATTGTCTCTTATCATAATCAAAAAATACTTAATCAATAGCAAGAAGAAAATAAAACACAGTTTTAGTGTGTTAAAGTCAATTCACTTGGTTACAGTTGCAATCATATTTATACAAGCTTTGACTAGTACCTGAACTTTGTTTGCAATTTGCAATTCAATTACCTTGCAAATTTAATAAAACAATGACACTTGCATAATCATGGGGAAATAAATTAAATAGCATCACAAACTACAAAATTGCATCATTGCTATGTTATCTTGAGGATGACAAAAAAATAAAAAAAACCATAGTAAAAATAACTGCTGGAAGGTCCCTGAGTGACTCTACACACCCCCTTTGCTCGAATTATGGATGCGGTAATACATGAATTGGAGGCTAGGACACTAGCTGCTGCATTTCTTCTATAATTTTTCTTCATGATCCATTGATTTTGCACTTCAGTGTTTTCCAAGAAATGCACAATGAGTAGTCTAGTGAAATTGACTTTGACACACTCATATGCCTGGATGTCCCTCCAATTATTCATAAACTGACTAAGGTTCATGAGGTTGAAATCTTCTTCAAATGGTGTGTACACATTGCTTCTAGTCATTTGGATCATAACAGATAATGGCATTAACTTTGGGCCTTCTTTCTTGATCAATGACAAATTGCACTATGTCCACTGTTGTGCATAAAGTTTTAAAATTGAACTTCCACATTAATTTGTTCTTTGTCTCTTCTGACTTCCTAGACCTGACTGATGAAGGCAAACTGGCTGAATCCACATGTGCTGACAAAGAGCTCATTGGGCTATTGAGTCACCACAGGGGTCCCCTACATTGCTAACATCACTAAATGATATAAATAAATTTAAATTAAAGTCGCCAGTATGTCCTCCACATACTGTCAGGAATGGGACAATTCAATCATCTAATGCCATCTGTTATCCAGGTGAGGTCAAAACCTTCTCAGAACTGTCTTTGCACTCCTTTTGCTCCCTCAGATGGAGAGAATTGTCTCCACTGCCTTGCAAGTGTGTAGTGACCACTGTTATCCACCTCCTTTGGAGCCTTCTTCAAGATGGCAGAGTTGGCAACTCATTTGGTTTTCATTTGGATTTCATTGTAACTAAACAGAGATATAGGGTTAAGGTCCCAGACACAAATCTACTTGTATCTTTAGCCTTAAATTGGGGCATTACTTGAGTATTAATATTATAGCTAGCTTAATCAAAATATTCATCATATTCAACATCATCAAACTCCTCCTCACAACACTCATTGAGGTTGTCAAATTGTTCATAAACATCAATACCATTATCTATTAAAGTGAAATCACTGTTGTCATCTAGGATGATGGCTTCAATGTCTTTAATGTCTCATTTGAGCCACTGAAAATGAACTTTTTTACCCTTATTTAAAACATATGTATTGTGATCTAACAATTTTTCAATTGTTGTGTGAAAGTTTTTTTACCTGCCTTTCATCACAAATTTGATGGGGAAAACAGGCAAAAACTTAATCTCCCATTTTATGGGGATCTCCATAGAGTATTTTATTAATAGTTTGCTTTTGCTTCACAACTGATGCATTAGTGTTATTACATACTTCATTCATATCATGTATAATTTCGTTAATGTACTTGTCCAATGCTTTCTCATGGTAATTTGAATACATCATCAATAGATGCGTGTTGTCTTCCTTCCAAACATGCCCTTCACATTATTCTTGATTGACATTTTGCCATACTGAATGATATGGCCAAGGTAAACTACTTGTTTCTGGACAAGGGAGCATTTGCTTCCACTTACTTTTAAAACAGCATTGCTTAGTAGATCGAGGGTTTGCCTTAGTTTGTCAAAATGTTCTTAGTAGGTGTGACTTGCCACTAGAATATCATCAATATAGGCGGAAATTGTACACTCTAGCTTGTTTGCTCCATTTTTCAACATAATGCTGAAAGGTGGTGGGAGCTTTAGAAAGTCTGAACACCATGTATTTCCACTCATACAAGCAGTAGGGGAGATAAAAGCAGTTTTTATAATGTCAAATGGTCACATTGGCACTTGCCAGTAGACCTTGCATAGATCAATGCAAGAAAAGAACTGATACTGGCTAGCATCATATAATAAATCTTTGATTTGAGTAAATGGGTAGGCATCATTGATGGTGATATCATTAAGCTTCCAATAGTTGATAAGTAAATGGTACTTTTCTACTTTTCTGATAAAAAACAGTAGAAGTGACATAGGGGATATTACTAGCTTGTATGATCCTGTTGTCAATTAAATCATAAAGGATTTTTTCATACTCCTCCCTGGGGTTCTCAGGCACTCTTCACACTGGAAGATGGATAAGCTTATCTGTCATTGTCTCAATTACATGTTCTTCACCAATGGGTGACCCACACTAATGGAGCAGTAATTGAACACGTCTTGGTGTTGACATAACAAAACATTTTGTTCTTTTGAGTCTAGATGGTTGCGAGATTCTGACAAGACAGCAGGTATCCTAGGCTCTATCAATGTATCATCAGGATCATGAATGGTATGAAGATGGGAACACACACACTAGCAACATTCTCTAAGCAAATTGGTACAGCAATAATATTGATGCTGGTATTGTTCAATTTAACTGGAGAGCCATAACTGTTAAGAACCATTATGCAGCTCTTTCCATTTTTCAAGTGGAACAGTTTGGGTAGCAGTGAATTCCTTTCCTGTATCATCCATGCTGTCCAGCAATCATCACATCCCCATTGTATTCATGTTCTGCTTGTATCAGTACTCACTTTCAGTGGCGAGGTTCAACTAGTTTAAAGGAGATTGTGCTAGTACCATAATCTCTTATACAGTTATTTATTTCTAGAAAATCACTTCCCAAGATAATATTGTATGGGAGTGGCTGATTGAACATATCAATGATGACCAGATCAAAAGGAAATATTTTTTTGTTGGCATATATTTCCAAATAAGAGTTTTTTCCTTTTAGTGGAATCTTGCCTCCAGAGGCATCTATCAATTTAATAGATGGGGGGCAACATCAGTAAAGTTTACACATATTAAGTTGCAACACTTGTCACTGATGATGGAAGAAAAGCTCTGGTAACTACTGTGGTGTAAACAATGCTCAACCAGTATTATATTTTTCCACATCATGCTGGTGACTACTAACACAGGAAATGCATGGTTTTCTTGAGTTGGTTTGAATTACTTAAATCAGTTTCAATAACCAGATTTACATCCTTGATGGAAGATTTGGATTGATCTTCAAAGATAAAGCCCAGACTGTTAGCAACTATACAGATTGCCACACTGCATCAATCCTGCACATGTCTGGTTCAACTGCATCTGTAGCACTGCATTTTGGTCTTCTCAATTATTGTTTGTCCTTCAGATTTGGGTGGCTCCTTTCCAGCTTAAGTTGTCCCTTTCACGTCTCCAACATCTTTATCTATTCTGAGAATGTGCCCAATAACATGGTATAATTTAGATACTACTCCCAGCAGATTCCATCAGGCAGGGTAATGAGTACTTTCACTCTCTCTCTTTTCTATTGTACCATTATAATAACAGAGATTTAACTTAATTAAAGCTCCAAGGTTAATACAATCATTCATTGCTAGTATTTAGGTAGAGTCTCTGACTTTGTCCAGAGAGCAAGTTGGGCACACTTGCCTGAAGCAGAATCTTAAAGACAGTTTGCAGGTTTCCCAATGGTTCAATTCTATTTCAAATGTGTCCACCATTCCATCTACTGCTACTCAGCTCAGCCTTAATGAAAAAGTTTTGTTATGTGTTCCTTACTTAAAGTGTAATAAATACCAGCCACTATTTAAACTTAGTTCTCATTCTCATATTGTGTAGATTCAGTGTGTAAATATAATGAGCTCACAACCAGATACTAACTGCCATTGAGTAGTAAGAAATAGTTAAATATAGTTAATATTTGATTAAGGCAGTTTCCTACATATAGTTAAAATCTAAACATATATTGCAATGAGGGCTGACATGTACACATAACACAACATGAGCTGCAAACAAGTTAAAAAGGGCTCCTACAAACTACAGCAGCTCCTACCCTACATGTAAATAAAATATAAACAACACTGTCTCTTATTGGTCTCTTATAGTAAAAAATTTAGATCTAAAATAGCATTACTAATAAATATTACAATCATCCTTACAGTGGCCTTTCGCCTTTCAAGTATCTGTTACTACATGTCACAATCAGTAGAGAGCTAAGCAATAGAGAAAAACTTCCTACACCTAATCATAAACTAGTTGCATGTAGTGATCAAGGCTGAAATCCATCTAGGTTCCCCTTGCACATAGCCTTTGATCACCACACACAAATCTTGCTTAGCTTCTCATTAATTAATAAATGATTACACCAATAAAAACAAGTATAAACCACTAAATGGTAAATTTTCATAACTTTTACAGTGCTTAGTTCATATTTATCTAAAAATCTAATAAATATGTTTACTGAATAAGCAAGTACCAGTCACAATTCAATTTTCGATATCCATGTAATCTTTCTTCTGCATGAACCAGTTATTTAAGCTAAAATCAATGTGGAGCTTAATGTCCACATGCATTTTGTCAAAAGTGTTGTGACTGATATTTGCTTTCACAGTTTTGGCAAATTGTTCAAAGCTAATTTCTGATAAAATGACTAGAGATTCTTGATTGAGTCTTATGATTATTTTTTCTTCTGATTTTTGTTGAATCAATTCTTTTTATTGGAGATTATGCTACAATAGCACTCTCCTGACTAATATTGTAGCATCATCCAAAATAAAAATACTTTTGACAAAATGACGCTTACTTTATTTTATCACTGCAATCTTGGCAGAAGTTTGAAATTTAAATTGACAGGTACTTCTTTTGAAATACTATAAATACATTGAAACTTACTGTAAGCATTTGATAAAGAATTTTACATAGAATTCTTATTTTTCATCTTATTAATGATTTGATTATTTAATACAATGTCGAGCTAATCAAGCAGTGTTTAGTTGTGGTCTGGATACATCACAGGGAACGATTCTAGGGTCCCTGTGCCAGACCATGAAAGTGCATTTCTCTTCTACATGTATCAGATAACTAACTGTCAACAAATGGTTGGGTAACCAAACCTTAGGAATTATCTTAATATTGTTTTAGATCTAAATTAGTGACATATAATCGACTGATATAATTACCGTACATGTAGTAATTATAAATGTAGGTTAGGAAGTTGTTTGGATAGAATTTATTTAATTAAGCCAATATATTTCAGTAATGGCTACATATAATATTGAATGAACAACTAGTAACAGTTCCTTGTTGCAAATAAATATAACACTTTTACACAATAGAGATTAAGTCGAGTTGTGCTGTGTCTTGAGTAAGCACTGAGCTAATGTAAGGTACACATAAGCTATCTTGATTGAGCTGAGAAGTGGCACTCAAACATTGGATGGAGATCCGCTTCATGCAGATGCCCACTAGAAGATTGCTACAGAGGTTACTGCATGGCTTTGTCACCTAAAAATTGAATAGTTAATTGAGGTTACATAACGTAATAGAAGAAACTAGTCAAGCAGTAACAACAAGTAAATCCATGCCTGCAATAGCACAGCAAATGTTACAAGGTAACAGTAGACAAACAGTGCAAAGCCTGGTAGAGGATATTACATGGCGACCATGACAGCCAAGAACAGCAAACCTACAGAAGAAACATTCAGTTAAACCACCTACAAAATGACATCATAAGCTATGACTGAAAGTATGAAAGCAATAAACTGTTTACACAAACCAACTACTAATGAGAGGCAGAGAGATACCCTGAACCAAACAAATGCACTTCACAGAGATCCTGGAATCGCAACCTGGAGATGAAAAAGCCACTATAAACCAGAAGAAAAATGACAAAAGGAAGAAAAGGAAGCATGAAGAAAACTGCAACAAAAGCAGTAACTCCCAGAACAATTCAATCATCACCATACTTTGGCAAGAACTCAACAACAGATGTCACAGACACAGAACTACAATCCCTTAGTTCACCCCCAGAGATGAACCCCCCAGACACAAACCCACTGGATATAATGATAATGCTAAAAAAAGAGTCAAGAGAACGAGGAAACCTTAAGGCATCAAGTAGAACAATTGACGAAGAAGGTCAAAGAAATAGAACGCCAAAACAAATTGATATTGAGCAAAATCAGAGTAAATATGGAAATGTGATTAGAAGAACAAAATCAGCTATTTCAAAACAAAATCAAAATCTTGACTCATCAACTGTCGGAGTCCAACAAAAAGTTTCTAGAAGAAAACCAGTGTTGGCAAGAGAAAAACCAGGAATTAGAAAGAATGAATAGACAGTTAATTGAAGACAACAACCTACAGGCGGGAGAGTTAGAACAACTCAAAGACAAACTGAGACTGCTATGCTTAACAGAAGAAGAGAATAGAAACGACATGCAATCTCATGAAATCGAATTCCAAACTAGAAAAGACAGTGATCTACAGGCACCACATAGGCCGATCTGAAAGGAAGTAGCATTTGAAGAATCAGATGAAGAATCTGACATTGAAAAACAAAAAATAATAAATGAAATCAAGAAAGCAGTGACAACACAACTGCAGGAGGAGGACATATGAACCAATCATAGAAAACTGAAATATGAGAATTCGATTCTACCACAATTAACAGCCAACAATACAATCCCATGCAAAGTGACACTACCCAAATTTAATGGGAAAGTAGACAGTTATAATCCCACATTTGCCAAGTGGCTTCAAATGTTCGAATTAACAATGGCAAAAGGGAAAGTGAGCCAACAAGCAGCAGCAGTGAGACTCCCACTATACTTAACCAGAGCAGCATCTCAACACTATCTGTTATTGGACGCAGAGACAAAAAGGGATTATCAACTGCTAATAGGAGACTTCATTAATTACTATGAAAATGAAAGTTTCAAGAACCAGTACCAAATTATCTTGAACACAACAAAAATGAGAAAAACTGACGATATCTGAAACTACATGCAACAAGTTGAGAGGCTCCTGATGCTTAGTTCTAGGGGAAACACCTATTTGAAATACGACTTATTCTCACATATCTGCAAAGGTATGCCAGAAAGCATCAAAACACAATTCGAAATTAAATGCGACGTCAATGACAAACTAGAAAGAATGATCAGGAAGGCTGTTGATATACAAGCCACTATTGAGAATAATGCTTGGATATACAAGAAAGCCACATGGTACAGAGACGCACCAATATGGAAGAGCAACTTCAAGTTGCATACCCCCAATAAAAACTACTCTGAAGCAAAACAAGAGAAAGTAAAAAAAGTAAAGGGAAAAGATGGCAAAATGAGAAAAGTAAAAGAAAAGGACGTTAAATGCTATGGTTGCAGACAGAAAGGACAGAAAAAACCGGACTGCCCAAAACAGATAAACGTCATTGGTGACAAAGAAGCACACTATGATGAAGAGGACATACTACAAATGGAAGACGAAATGGACGAAGCAATGCCAACCAACGAGGAGTCAGAAAACTAAGTAGAGCGCCAACTCATAACAACCATGCAGTGATAATGATCCTAATGAACCTCGACATGATGAATACAATAACAATAGCTATTAATGGAGTGATGACAAAAGCGACAATTGATACTGGAGCAGCAACATCCATAGTTACTGACAAGTGTGCTACAAAATTGGGATTCCAACAAGAAGACATGAAAAATAGCAAGAAGAGACTAAATAATGCATGAGGGGATTATATTGATATGAAGGGAATGATAAACGTTGCACAAATGAGAATTGTGAACATGATGTTCGAACAACCTTTGGTGGTGGTGGACACACACAACAATGCATTACCATACAAAGTTATACTAGGAAACGATTTTCTGACAAAAAACGGTTGTGTCATTAACTATGTGAACAAGACAATAAAGGTAAAAGAAGAAGAAATGGAAATTGAAGAGGAACAGGAAAAACAGAGAACAATCACATTTCAACTGCAAGAAGACATTCATCTACAGCCGCATCAGTGGAAAATGCACACAATCGAGACGGAAGAAAATATCACAGCAGACATAATGCTATATGACAATAAAGGCATTAACACCAAACAAGTTTTGATGCCATCTAGCATTTGTACAATAAAAAACGGAAAAGGAAGGGTACCAATACTTAATGCTATGAACTGGAATGTGAATCTGAAAAGATCCCAGATAAGAATATACGGAAAAAACATCAGAACTAACATCAGACTCATTTGGAAGGCAATGGAAGACGATGATGGAGCAAGTAATTTGCATGGTCAACTCAAGGACTTGCAAAGGAAAGCGGATAGTACTCCACATGGCCGACTCAAGGGTGAGTGGACGAACACCATCAAAGTTGCGAGTACTCCCAAAAGCCAACTCGAGGGCATTGGGACGAAAGCAAAAGAGGAAGATACACACAGGATACCAGAGATAAATGATGAAGATTACCAACATCTAGAAGAATGAGACATTATGCAATTAAGATCACTTCTAGAAAAGCATAAACATATATTCAACTACGGAGAGATAAGTGTTGGTCAGGCAGTAGGCAAAAAACACAAAATCGTCACAACAATGGACAAACTGATCAAGCTGCCAGTCAGAAGAGTACCTGGGCAGCTAAAGGAAGAATACAATCAGATACTAGAAGAATTAATTGACAATAAGATCATCCGTCCAAGTGAAAGCCCATACGCAGCACCTACCATGTTTGTAAAGCAGGGAAATAAGTACCAACTATGCATTGATTTCCATAAACTCAACGAGGTGACAAAAAAGGATTCGTACCCTTTACCGCAGATAGAAGACATGCTTTACAAAGCCAGCAAACATAAATATTTCACAACTCTAGATTTATGTAAGGCCTATTGGCAAGTGAGAATGGAGGAGGATGACATAGAGAAGACAGCATTCATAACTCCATATTGACTGTACAAATGGATTTATATGGCGTTCAGACTCTGCAATGCGCCAGCAATGTTCCAGAGATACATAATGAAGGTACTTAAGAACAAGACACATCAAATGGAAGAGGGAGTTGACGCCTATATAGAATACATCATAGTCACAAGCGACACAGTCCAAGAACATCTGGAAAAATTGGAAAGAACACTAATGATCTTGGAAAATGCGGGACTCCGAATTAACAGAAATAAATGCGACATCCTCAAGGAAAAGATAGTGTTCCTTGGAAGAACGATAGAAAAAGGGAGGATATGCATGAAGGACAATGCCAGAGAGATGATCCAGAAGATAGAGAAACCAAACAACAAAAAGGATATTCAGAGAATCATGGGATTTTTCAATTACTACGGAACCTTCATCCTGAACATAGCTGGAAAAACGGCAAAGATGACTTGATTGATGAGGAAGGCAGTTCCATTTGTATGGACATGGGAACGCATGTGTGCTCTTGGGACGTTGGCATGAGACCAGGGAAGAACAGGAGGAACTCGATAACATCAAGGAAGAGCTCGCGAAATTACCCTCCCTCAACACACCCAATTACCATCCAGTTCTTCAGTTGCTGGCCAGCAAAGAGAACTATGGCTCCACTAAAGTCAAAATGCTCATGCTGATTGAAAGCATCAAAAAGTTTCAACATTTCCTCATAGGAAGGGAGTTTAGAATACGAACAGATAACAGTGATCTGGCCTGGTTGAAAAAGATTTCGGGAGACAAATCCGGAATAGTGTCTTGAGGGATCGAGTATCTAAATGAATTCACATTTACGATCGAACACAGAAAAGGCACATTACATAACAATGCTGATTTCTGGACATCACTCCCAGAGTACCAAAGAGATGCAACAAAGATAGACGGAGAAAAGAAACAATTTCAGTTCCTGCTGCACACTGTATATGAGGGCCTACTGGAAATAAATTTCGACAAAAAGGGTCAAGCAGTGCTACTGATACTGAAAAGAGAGGAAATAACAGAACAAGAGATAGTGGACAAACAAAAAGACAATATATTCTTAAGTGAGATCATGAAGAAGATCAAAGAGCCACGAACAACACTATCTAAGATAATGGCAGGATACTATGAACATTACAAGTGGAAGATCAACAAGAATGGACTGCTATATGTTGAAGCCTGAAATAACTGAATCGTGATACCAGATTACTTCAAGAGGGAACTAATATGTAAGATCCACAAGAAGGGCCATTTGGGAATAACACAGACAGAGAAAACATTTAATGCTAGTTTCATAACAACAGCCATTAGGAAAGTCGTGGAAGACATCATTAACAAATGCACGACATGCCTCCTAAACAATAAACAGCATTTTCCAACACAACAAGTGCCACTAGTGAAAATTATTGCAATGCAACCCAAGTTCACATAGATCTCAAGATGCTATCAAAAGACGCTGAAGGTTATCAGTACCTACTAGTAATGGTGGACAACTTCACCAAATACATGAGGATGGTCCTGATGTGGAACACCACAGCAGAAACCACAGACGAGCTAGTTTTAAAAGAATGGATATAAAGACTGGGACCAATGGAGATGATCATAACAGATAAAGGGCCTCAATTCAAAAGTGGACTTTTCCAAGAAATGGCAAAATTATTGGAAATCACAAGCCAACGGACAACCGCATATCACCCTAAGGCAAACAGAGTGGTGGAGCGACTTAACCGAACATTGATTAAGCTGATTAGGGTGGCTACAACACGAGGAGGAAATAGATGGAGAGAGGTTATCGAAATGATCTAATACTATTACAACACCTAGGTACATGCAACTGGAGTATCACCATTCAAAGCCATGTTTGGGAGAGAGGCAACAACCCTGCTCTCGATGCAATATACCAATTACAGCGGGAAATTGGATAACGCGTACAT
>CABFPE010000652.1:206239-237295 GCA_900660155.1 Hofstenia miamia | reverse complement strand
AATCAAACCAGATAAAGTAGAAATGAAAATTAAATAAACTCCGAAGAATTTATTTATCAAAATTATGGTTAAATCAAAGCTATTTATAAAATTTCTACAAAAGTACCTGCCGATTTTAAATTTCAAATGATTCGTCTGCCAATATGGCTGTTCATATGTAAGCGTTAGTTCGCTCAATTTAATTTGTCAATTGTTCCTTGATCAGCTAACAAGTTTTCTCATTTTGAACAATTTTAAATCTTAGTTGCATTTTACAAAAATAACTAAAGATCATTAACTAAATTTTTACAATTAATTTCAATTAATAATAATCATTCGACGTTATTCAGCTTTGGTTGCCTTTTTGGATGATGCTACACTAATTAGGTAAATCCCTACCCACAAAGCTATGACTAGTGTTATGCAGTAGCAAGAGATAAATAGTAATGAAGCTTGGTATAGGATATTACAATATGAAGTACGTTTAATTATTTGGGAGAACTTTCCTAATTTACCATAATCCAATCATGTGTGGTCAAAGTAAGAAAAATAGAGAAAAGAACTAAGACTGAACTTTGAAATGGATATTAATTGTACAACACATGATTATGATTAGTTCATTATTTGTAAAATTATAATGCAGTATTTTTTCATATTAATTAATTTGGCAGTATATTTGACAAACAGTGAAAGGCCAAAGTTGTTAATGCTAATTAATGCTGACATGCATAATCAGCAGACGAAGGATAATCAGAGAGTTGGAAATTGTCATCAACTTAGATTAACAGGTACTAGCCAAATATTTGACTGTTTATTATTTTCAAGTATAAAAATCGTGCAATTTATTATTTTGGTGATGACATTAATTCATTGGATTTACTTTGCTTTTCTTTGTCAGGTTATTTTATTAATTGTCATGGAAAGCTAAACGTTCGAGCACTAGGGTATTTGAGACAGTGGTCCATGACTTCATTTAACAGGAGCTTCATAATGGCTTTGCACCAACATTAATTTGTTTGCCATTCAAATGGCTGTGCGGATGGTAGCCAGTGCTTACCCAACGTGCTCTTAAGTTAGGTGTAAGGATAGGGGTTTTTATTCATATTAGCTTTCCTATCTTGCATTGTTTGTATTATTACATCATGTTCTTTCAGTTAGCCCTCATAGGAAATTACAAAACTAGTTTGTACTATCTTGTATTGATTTCATTATGTGTAATTACAAGCTGACCAAAGTACCAAAGACTTCCCCTTTTTGTTATGACCACATTGGTTGTTCACATGTACTTTAGGTTAACATGTACTTATTTATATGTAAGGATATTACATGTAAGGAAGAATAACAAGCTAATGCATCCTGGTTGTGAATTCCATTTATATTACAACTTTGTTGATAACAAGAACAATCAATGCACTAAATTAATAAGGTATTGTACACTGTCACTATTGTATTCATGCACACTATTTCACTGCACTGGTGTTGCGGTTGGTGTTTCTCTCGATGTTCAAGTGTCGGCTGGAATTAATTGTTATATTGTAATTCTTCAATTCCTCTTTGTGCTTTGCTTCAGGTCGGGTAGTTTACCCTGTACATTGTACCATCTATCTCTTGTCTTGTATATAAAGTACAGTTGTTAGTTTTCTTACCAATACTAGTTGATCAGATATTAATGTAATTAATACGCAACTCAAAGTTAGAACAAAAGAAGAGAGATGGAAAGTTGGGATCTGTCACCTACCATACTAGTCAAGGAGGGAAAAATGTCACAGAAGCTCCTACATTAAGTTAAGTTCTATTAGTTGGAAGGTTGGCAAGATTCTACACTAAACCCATTCAGGTTTTTTTCAATAAAATGCATAAATTATGCTTTAAACTTAAAAATAAATGCAAATGCTGAAATATTCATTCCTTTCATACAATCATTTTGTCTTAAAAAAGTACAATGGTTGATGCAACCTTAGAGAATTTGGAGAAGATAGTTGTAATGTAGCATCTGCTACCAAGTTTTAACAGAGTTCATTATTCCTTTAAATCATTGCTTCCTGTTATATGCAGGCATGGATGCACTGTTAGTTCCCTGCTCCAACATAAGATATGTTATTATTAACTAGCATTGATTTTGAGTAACTCCATACTATTTAGGTATGCCATTGTCACAGTTTGTTTCTGTGATTTTACTATGGCCTCCAGCAAACTCTGATCTCTGAACCAATCCACATCCATGTGCCTCCATTGCTGTTTGAGTAGTTCCAAGTCTCAACTCAACAAAGTAACTTATGTCTTCCTTACCTTAACTCAGTGCAGCTCTCAAGGCTGGATGTAACTGACTTAAACTCAATTTGTTATGTGTAATTTAGTACTTTGCAACCTGGCAGTGTCACTAGCTGCTTAATAAACATTACTTCAGCCATTAACAAAAACTATTGGCTTTAATTATCATAAATAAATAAAGTAAATAGTTACTTGCAGTTTCCTACCTTACATTTAAATAATGTTAGACATTTAGTTAGACATGTAATACAGATATAACATATGGTATGCTTGATAGCCTTTTTTCAAATAATCAATTATTTAATACATGTGAACAATTGAATTGCAGCTTCATGGCTTGGATCAAGGACCCTCGAATTGCTCCTGATGTGTGCCCAAGACACTACTACCATTTAGCTTGACATGATCTATAAATAAGCAAACCAAATAGAATCTAAAGATAAGATTTTCAAAGAATTTACTTCAACAGTTTTCCAAATTAATTCTCACTCTATTTATAGTTGAATTCAAAAAGTACCTGTCATTCAAATTTGAATTTATTCGTCTGTCAAAAATGGCTAAAAATAATGGAAGCATTTTCGCCCCCTTTGTTTGGTCAAATTATTCATTGACAAATACTAATTTGCTATCTTGTTTCTTAGTTGCACATCACAAACATAATGATGATAATTAACTTTAATTTGTTTACAATTAATAAATCATAATTCAATCTTAATACTGACTAATCCTTTGTTCTTCTCTTCTTAGCAGCATTATGCCTCAGATTATGCTACAGTAAGCAAATAAAGTTGGACATTACAATAATACAATAATATCAGAGTCCAACTGCTTCTATAAATATGCAATGTGTTCAAATTATTAAGGATATTTTTCTCAATATTGAAATGAATGAATTTCTAGAACTCATTTCTGCTCATATAATCATTTTTAGTCCAATAGGCTTACTTCAATTTTTCAGGATGAATTTGTCATACAATAAGTTTATTCTATATTGGCGAAGAAAATAAATTGAGTGCATGTAACCACTATTTTTCTTCAAAGTAATTAATATACTATGGTGTAGGCTCAAGTATTGAACAGTTTCCTCAAAGATTTTTATGAATACAACAAAGCATCAAAAGTTCACTCAAGTTGTTTATTTACATAATGATTTGCTGTTATATGACAAGCAAAGATTTTAGTTTTTAAAGTGAATATCGCTTATATTTTAGTGTTAAGAAAATGTGAAAGAACTTGTCCATTAAATGGCATTGGACATTGTATAAGAACAACTAGAACTGTTAATCATAATAATCGTAAAGGTTTTATGATAAGAGTGAGCTGCATTTGTCACTCAGGCTACAAACTTAATCCTGACAAAAGACATTCATGCATAAGTAAGTTAGCTTTATATATGTATATATATTCTGTATATTTTTATATAAATGAATATATTTTCTGATTCAAAAATATAAGCATTAAGAGTTTCATTACAAGTGAAAGATTTCTTTTTAAGCACTGATTGGCAAAAGCATACTTCTCACAATATCTTCTTCTTTTTAATGAAGCATCCATGTACAGTTTAGTTTTTGCTAGATAACTGCATTTTATGTATGTAATTGTTTGAATTTTGAATTGCCTTTTGATTTCAGGTAAAGAAAATCAGTAATTGTAAACTTTTTTCTCATTACCAGTTAATTTACAGCTGAAACAGTTACTAGCAAAAAACTAGACAAGTTCAATCTGTGTCATATGTACTTCAAGCAGCCCCAAGTCTCCCAAACTGTAACAGTAATTACAAATAAATATAATTCAGAAAGTGATTTTATTGATCATATCTAAGTATCTAATATCCCCAAATAGATAAAATTTTTAAAATTCCTATTTGGTGAGAAAAGGCAATCAGCATTTCAATTATCTGGTTTTCTTTAAATTATCATAAGGATGGTACGCATCATCAATATCAACAGCTTGAAAAAAATATTTCAGTACTTCAATTTCTGCTATCAGTTCAATTAAATAGGGTGAGTGCTGAGTGCATACTTTGCAGATGAATTTAGAAATATTTTTTACTAAAGTAAGAAACCTAATGTTTTCTCAGACTATAAGCTGCATGTAAAATCACTACATTGGCTATATTTGAAAAAAGACAAGTGAGTTGAGCTTGGTGTATGAGTATTGTATAGGTTTGCTTGATGCCATAATAAAAAAATCTTAAATTCAAAAAAATTGTTTGATTACGAAATACCAGACATTTACATACTGAAAATTTTGAAACCTGCTCATAAATATTTTTTAATGGTGTTGTAATATATTTTATATTCAACTATTAAATTTCCATATCCATTATGATTAGATGTGAAAATTTTATAACACTTTATAAGAAATACAATACCTTCCTCTTGCATCAAGGAAGCAAGAATTCTAAACATAATCATAGACTACTTGCACTAAGTTCAATAATTCATAGAAACTCATGAAAATTTGATATTTTTGTTTTGTTGCATATTTTTAGTGATGCGTGGTGTTTTTAAATGTGTTGCTTTTGATTTTTTCTAAAATTGAGTATATCCAATTAAACGTCTCTTATCATTCACATTTTGTTGCATAAAAAATTCAGTCAACTTAATCTCATCATTTCTTATGATATAAATTGTCTAATCATATTTCTTTTTTCAAAAAACTTCGCATAAATTAAAGACATTTGATTTCTCATTCTTCCTTGTACTCTACTCTGAAAAAATATTTTCACTAAAATTTCATTTTGTGTTTTAACTTTCTGCTCTAAATATTCCATTCTTAGACATTCAGCTCAAAATTTCATATGCTCAAATTTGGGAAATCTAATAATATCAAAGCAGGTCTTTTCAAGCAATTGTGAATAAGTCAGAGAGACAGCTAATTCAATTATTTATGATGCTGCTGTAATCTCAAAAATTTTGTATTTTTATTTACAAAATTCTTAATATACATACAATTAGCATATAAAACAATCTAATTTAATAGCTTGATAGCTGTAATGCTAGAATTTTAATTATAGCATTAAATATTTGTAATAAAGCACATGGATTTTGTTTTATAGATTTAATCTAGATATTAATGAATGTCATCAGAATCCTCAAATATGTAGTGGTCAAGTGAATACATATTGTAAAGATAAAACTCCATCATATGAATGCCTATGTAAAGAAGGTTATAGAAGAAATGCTGGTAAATGCATAGGTATGATATTTTGACATCTTAAAAATTTGTATATTCAATAAGATATTATTGAAACAAATTAATTTCATTGAATATATAATACATATTTGGTTTGTTAAAAATTATCTGATCACCACTAGCACTTTAATATAGAAATTCAGAAATGTAGAATCAACACACTTAAAGTACTGATTGTAAATAGCTTTTACTATTATTTTTGCTAGCACATAAACAGGATTTCCTACCAAGTAGTTGATTCCAATTACCTCTTAACTGCTTTATAAACCAGAATAGTGTACCACACTACAACTATATTATAGCACTATTAGATTATAATCTTATGCCATTTAGAAGCATCAGAGATCATCAGGGTTTGAACCCAAAGCAGACCCATGCATTCAAAAAAGGATGTGGTTACCAGCAACAATCACCATCATGGTGCCATTGTTGGTGAATCATGAATAAACTAGCTCACTGAATGTTGTGATAATGGAAGTGACCCTAGTGGTGAATTCTGCAACAATTGCTCTTGTTATGACTGAAACTACATAAATGTTCACAACTTTGCTGCTTTCCCCTTTTATGCACTTACATATAGATAACCCTAACAATAAATAGATACATGGCCCTTGGTACAGACTAATGAAATTTAAGTACATATTTCTAAATACCACGAAATGTAATAAGATGTTCATGGGCATTTCTTATGCTTAATAGATTTTTTATGTTTGTTACTGACAATAAATTCGATCTAAAATAGAAAGGGTTAGCCTAAGGTTAGCTATGCAGCTATTTGGAATGCGAGGGTTTGTTATATTGTGAATTGATCAATACATATGCTAAATGATGAAAAACTCTTATGCCTAACCTTAACCTAAAGGTAGAGCAGTAAAGCTGATGTTAAAGCTGATGTCAACTGTAGAAATGAAGATGCTTCTCAGCTGGCTGATAATAGCAAATGTGAGAGTCCATGAATAGCTACTCATGTGCCATTGTAATAATAATATAACCTGAGATGAAGCAAAGCTTAATCCAAACAATTTATTTCATCAAGTAATTTATATTTCTATATGGTATTTGTAGTGAAATTGTATGCTCAATTTACTATTATTTCCATACTGCTCATTCTTACACAATGTCTTGTTTTTAAAATCCATTAGCTATGTGATTTCAGTTGAAACTTTTTGTCAAATCTTTTGTCAAAACATATTTATAACTTGCTTTACAAAAAGATTCTAATGGATATAAAAACAAGTTAATCAAAATTTAATCAAGTAAAAGTTTTAATAATTTCTTTTTCTTTTGATTTTCTCCAATTATGTCACACTCCCTC
The DNA here is from genome assembly GCA_900660155.1 of Hofstenia miamia. Classification (NCBI taxonomy): domain Eukaryota; kingdom Metazoa; phylum Xenacoelomorpha; order Acoela; family Hofsteniidae; genus Hofstenia; species Hofstenia miamia. The sequence continues at coordinate 230,532 of CABFPE010000652.1, read as the reverse complement.
CCCAGCATACCTACTAAATGATCACAACTCTCTCCCCATGGATTTTTTTGTCCGCAATTTTGATTTATTCCACTGCCTCTGGTTTGCTCCATTCCAGTTTCTGTTGTTTTTCTGTCTTTCTCAGCTGCATTACAACTTCTTTTTCTGTTGTTATCATTTCCTTGTGAAATATAAATTGCAGATCCTCCAATCTTTTGGATATTGTTGCTCTCATCTTGTTAAATTTTCTGTTAAGTGTTTCATAGTACTTTTCATACAGTTTGAGGCCTTTATTCACCACCATTAAAGTCATTATTGCATCCTCCCTGCAGTGTGAGCTAGTTCTGTTTTAATGCTTGTTTTGGGGTAGAAGAATTTGTATGTTGCCATAGTAATAAAGAAATTGATTCCTCACCATGGAAGGTGCTTATGTTGTCTATCACTTCTTGTTCTGTAATCTCATCTGGTTCATTTTTTCCTAGTCTTATCATTGATATTACTTTGATTCTTCTGGTTACATCATACTATTTGTATTGTTTGCTTAATAACTTGCCCCATATGATGTCATTTAACCCTGAGAACATTATTAACATCTTCAATGGTCTTCCTTTGATTTCATCTGTGACTGCTCTGCTTTGTTTGTGTATTACTGGTGAATCTCTATAGAGGTTATAGGGGGTTATGTCCCCCTAAATGAATACTCTTTCACCATTGTTGTTTTTTATTAATAACATTTTTCATTCTGGAGTATTTTTTCTGCCTTCTCTTGGCAGTTCACATATGTGCCCTCTTAATGTAGAAACGCCCTTATTGCCTTCTTTTTTTTAAGCCTCCATGTTGGTAACAACATGGGAATACTTATGGCTGGGGAAGCATGCATAGTATAAGTGATGTTAGTGGTTGCTGTTCAATTTGTTAGTATGTCACCATTAGATTGATAGTTGTGGCTAATCCAATAGTTGCAGGATATTTATTTTTTGCAGTGTGCATGTTTCCCAGAACATATTAGTGAGTCTGCTTTTCATTAGTTCATGTGATTCTTATCTTTGACATTTATGCAATCTATGTCCATGGCTAGCTGGTTTTAGTTTGTAACATTTGTTTGATTTTGCCTCTTGTGTAAGTTTCTGTACACAATAGTTTGATAATGAACTTTGTTTCTTTCTCATACACCTTTCTTTGAATATCATTTTGACTAAGTTGTCTGTTTTTTCTTTCTTTATTGTAATTTTGAACAAGAGTCTCTTGTCTTCCATGTCAATCCATGAGATTTTGCTTGGGCTTCTACTTCTCAAGATTGGTTTTATTGATTTCACTCTGGATTCTAAGCATCATAACAACTGCTGTTGACTGCAACATCTGTTCTTACTCTTCCATTTCCTATTGTTAATTGCTTGTCATCTAAATTACTTGGATTGGGCAAGTCTCTCCCTGTTATCTCATTGTTTGTAACTTCTTCATTAACTTTGTGTATGAGCATTTTGCGTATTCCATAATGTATCTTCTCATTGGTTTCCTCATTATTTCATTGACTACTTTTCTTTGATTGATGTGACATAGTCTGTTGTGTTACTTTCTTCTGATTAACTTTCTTGTTGTTAGCCATGGCTGCTTTTTTGTTTGCCTCAGTTTGCAATTTGAGGTGGACCTGCATGTATTGTAACATCCTCTACCAAAAATGTCACTGTTTTTCCTGTGTTTCTTTATAACATTGGCTTTGTACTTGCAGGTAGGGATTTACTAACTTAACACTGCTTTAGCCTTCACTTAGTTAAATTGACTTTAATTAAAAAAACTTAACTAATCACTATTTAGGTGAATATGCCACACAGTATCTTTTCCAGTGATCAATAGTGGTCATCTGCCCCAGCTGATCTCAACATTCAGTTCAACCTGCTCACTGATGATCCACTTGGTTAAGTTCCACTTCTCAGCTCATTGATATAACTTATGGGTATGTTATCCTAGCTCAGTGCATACTCAATACAAGACTTGTCACTAGCTGCATAGTTAATATTAAATGTAGGCATTAATGACATATATTGGCTCTAATTGCTCATTTAATATACAGAAGCTTCCTAACCTACATTTAATAATTAATACATGTTCAGTCACTTTATTGTTCACATTATTGTCATTAATTGGATCTAGAAATAATATACATATAAATCCTAGGTTTTGGCTTACCAGACATATTTCAAATTTGTTATGCTTAATACATGTAGATAATGATCAGTAGTCAACTAAATGAGAATAAAGCTCCTATATCTAAATTAAGTCAACTTTCATGGTCTGGCACAAAAAACCCTTGAATTATTCCCACTATGGATCCAGACAACTACTAAACACAACTTGTTTAGCTTGACATCATATTAAATATTCAAACCATAGCAAAGAAACAATATAAGAATTCTGAAGAAATTTCTTTATCAATTGTTAACATAAATCTGAATCTGAATCTATTTACAGTTGCTCAGAAAAGTACCTTTTGATTTTGAACTTTGAATCTTTTGTCTGCCAAGATGGCGGCTAAAAATAATTGAAGCAATTTCACCTTCTTTGTTTAGTCAAAATTATTAGTATCAACAAATACTATTCCATAATCAATTACACTGATATTACTTGGTTTGCAATGTACAAATTAATCTAAGCTGATTTTAACTTTTTACAATATATTTTTAATCATATTCATATTTGGTCTTAGTTCTTCTAATCAACATTAGCAGCTTAGGTTTTATTTGGATGATGCTACACTGTTTACTATTCTGTCAATGAATTTATCTTCTGATATTTCAGGCTTTCATCTTTAATTCCATTATTGTTGCTCATATTTGCTTTGTCTGATTTTTCTGGTTTTTCTTGTATGTCTATCCTTTTGGTTGCTATCTTGGAATAGTTATGTTTCTTTTATTGTTCTTCCTCATTGCCTAACCTCATTAATCATAGTTCATCCCTTCATGCATTGATTTCAATTTGTTTGTTTTTAATTTCTTCTATGAGTCTGATATTCTCTTCATTGGGTTGAGACATGATTGCTAAGTATTTCTCTCATTCCTTGGTCAACATAATTATTTGTTGTTCACTGAGTCTTGTACAGGTATCCTCTCTCATCTTGTCTAACCAATGTTGTTTCTCCATGTTGCTGATTTCTAATTCAGAAATCCCTTTTATCATGTAAAAAATTGTAAATGAATGTTTTTCAGTAATTCTTGATTATCATTATCAGCAGGTTATAATATTAGTTCAGATGAGGGAGGAAGTTTCATTACCTGGGATTGACGTATTGTCTTGAGTTTGAGGGGATTTCACGTTTTGTGGTGTTTTCTGTAACTTAACTTTAGATTTGTGCTTCTTTCTAGAATTTTCAATTTTTCTTTTCATTAGCATTTAGTAGCTATTCTTTTCTTCTCTGTGTTGGGTTTGGCCAGTTGGTGGTTATTCTTAATTAAATACACAGCTAGGGTTTCAAATTGCTTTCCACATTTTTAGTTTTACTTTTCATGAATAAATTTGCTGTTTTCTTGTTACCATACAACAAAAAAAAATTTCTTTCCTTAATAAGAAATCCATTTTAACTAAGAAATAGCTTTTTGAAAATTATCTGATCACCACTAGCACTTTAATATAGAAATTCAGAAATGTAGAATCAACACACTTAAAGTACTGATTGTAAATTGCTTTTACTATTACTTTTCCTAGCACATAAACAGGATTTCCTACCAAGTAGTTGATTCCAATTACCTCTTAACTGCTTCATAAACCAGCATAGTGTACCACACTACAACTATATTATAGCATTATTTGATTACAATCTTATGCCATTTAGAAGCATCAGAGATCATCAGGGTTTGAACCCAAAGCAGACCCATGCATTCAAAAAAGGATGTGGTTACCAGCAACAATCACCATCATAGTGCCATGGTTGGTGAATCATGAATAAACTAGCTCACTGAATGTTGTGATAATGGAAGTGACCCTAGTGGTGAATTCTGCAACAATTGCTCTTGTTATCACTGAAACTACATAAATGTTCACAACTTTGCTGCTTTCCCCTTTTATGCACTTACATATAGATAACCCTAACAATAAATAGATACACGGCCCTTGGTACAGACTAATGAAATTTAAGTACATATTTCTAAATACCACGAAATGTAATAAGATGTTCATGGGCATTTCTTATGCTTAATAGATTTTTTATGTTTGTTACTGACAATAAATTTGATCTAAAATAGAAAGGGTTAGCCTAAGGTTAGCTATGCAGCTATTTGGAATGCGAGGGTTTGTTATATTGTGAATTGATCAATATGTAAGCTAAATGAAGAAAAACGTCTATGCCTAACCTTAACCTAATGCACACTTTCACAAGACAGAGCAGAGCATTAAAGCAGATGTTGAGTGTAGAAATGAAGATGCCTGTCAGCTGGCTGATAATTGCAAATGTGAGAGTCCATGAATAGCTACTCATGTGCCTGAATGTTTAGCTTGCCATTGTAAAAATAATAAAACCTGAGATGGAGCAAAGTTAAATCCAAACAATTTACTTCATCAACTGATTGCAATTTCTATACAGTATTTATAGTGAAATTGTACAATGCTGTTTTTCATGTACTATTATTCCCATACTTGAATTTCTTGTGCTAATTGTTACACAATGTGTTCTTTTTCAAATCCATTAGTTATGTGATTTCAGTTGAAACTGCTTGTAAAATCATTTGCTAAAACATATTTATAACTTAGTTTACAAACATATTCTAATTGATATAAAAACAAGTTATTAAAAGAAAAATTGCAGTAAAGCATTCACTGTTGATCTTTTCCCAACTTCATCAGCTACAACACAGATACACATTAATTTCTTACCAAATTTTGTTGACTTTGGAATTTTTTTGTTCAATATCATCAGAAATTCAGCACCTGTTTGTTGCTTTCTGTGTCAAAATATAATATTTTCTCATCAACAACAATAATTTTTCACCATTGTATTTAATCTCTAAATACATCTATTCATATCTTAGCACCATAGATTCTGTTGGCCTTTTGTTAGTCATTAAGGACATAGTGGTTGAAAATCAAAATATATTATTACAGACAGAAGCATTACACAAGGGACAGTTATTGATCCTAATCTATTTACAATCTAAATTAATTTAGTAACTCAACAGGTAAAAAACAGTGAAATTTATCTACATGCAGGTGATTTGTGTTTTAAATGCCTTTCATGCAACTGAAAATCTCAAAAATATAATTTTGAATGTTTAACAAATTATTCCTTTTCTAATACATACAAAAATTTCACAAAAAACATAAAACTTAATATAAATTTAGTAACATTAAAGAAAATCTGTTTATTAACAATTTAGGTGCTGAAATTTACAATGATTTAAATTTCAAGCAATTATTAACAGCAAAAATAAAAAATGGCTTCTGGAGTTAGGTATTTTATCATCTTTGAAATGTTTACTAGAAACAATTTGTAAGTGTACTCTGCTTACTTTACATTTAATACTGTTCATTTTATTTACAAATATACATTCAATATACCACATATCTGTGCCTAAAACTTTCAATTGGTGCATTCAAATGTTCAATTTCATGTAAAAACTATAAAACACACAAACAGAAGAGGAGTTTATAGCAAAGTTAGGGGAAAACGTGACAAAACAAGTAAAAGAAAATTATGAAAAACTGATAGAGAAGAATCTGATATTTCAAAACACGATATTGTCAGAAAACGATGATAACAAAACAATGGTATGTAAAGCAATATTACCCAAATTTACAGGAAGAGTGCATAATTATTCATCCACATTTAATGAATGGTTAGAAATTTTTGAAATGAGTGTGAAGGAACGGAAAGTAAAGCAACAGAGAGCAGCAGCATGATTCCTGCCAATTATCAACATTACTTAGTACTGGAGACACAAACCAAAATGAATTATAAAAAACTGATCAGAGAATATCAACAATATTATGATGATGAAAGTTTTAAGAGTCAGTACAGAATGTTGTTAGGCGGGATAAAAATGAATAGCAGGGATGACTTATGAAACTACATGTCTCAAGTAGAAAGACTGTTCATCCCAGCCTACACCATCCCTTTTTCCAATGAACAACTTTTGGAATGTAGTGTTTATATTTGTATTGCTACTTAAAAATGTAAATCTATATTATATACACATGAGACAAACATGCACACATGCAAACAAACTGTGTTATCAACACTACTATGAAATATCACTAAAATTTTGTAAATCAGTTCTTACTTTATTTATGACTACTTTTTAAATCATTTAGTTATCTTAGCTGGAGATGTAGAATTGATACCTGGCTCAATTTTAGATGAATGTAATCTTGAGAATTTAGCAAATCATTATAAAGATAATTTTAAATATATTTATCTAAATGCCAGATGTCTGAATTAAAATAGAAATCATTTTCTTAAAATTGCATCTCAATTTGGCTCAAATTCAATTTTTTTCTATTACAGAAATTTAGTTAAACAATGATATCAATGCAAATTTGTTCAATCCAGAACTCGAATATTTTAATGTTTTTTGTTAAAAATAGAGATAGTAGAGGTGGTGGCCTCATGCTAATTGTACCAAAAATTTTAAATCTAATATGTAATAACGAATTTGAATCAGATCATTTTGTTTTTGAATGGTTATGGATCGAAATTAAATCACCTACAATTTCTTCAGAAAATGAATTAATTAATGTTACTTATAATCCAAATAAGAACTTTCTTGTAGAGTATATAAAATATAAATGCAATTAAATTTTAGATATTCCCAGCAATAATTATTCACTAAACATATTAGGTGACTTTAACATTAACTATTTTAATTTTTACGAAAAAAAATTATTGAAAGAATTATGCACTATTTATAATTTGAAAATAATCAACACTCAAACTCCCACTCGAAAAACAACATTAATTGATTATTTTTTATCTAATTCAGTGATCATGCACTCTGTATTTATATGAGTAAGATTCAAGTTAAGCTTCCTAAATTTATAACGATTTTTTCAAGGGATTTCATAAATTATTCAATTGAAATCATGGAAAATTCACTTAAAAATGTTCCATTTGACAATATTTTTACTCTAAATTCTGGTTCCCACAAGCTAAATTACATCGTGCACAGATCAATCAAGCCCTAAACAAAGTAGCACTGCTAAAAACACGCTGAGTAGTTAATAAATCAAAATGATTTAATTTAAGCATGACTGATAATGAAGTAATTAAGAATACTGTAAATTTAAAGCAGAAACTCTTTGAAATAGCTAAAGCTAATCCGACCAAAATAAATTGGACTAATTACAGAAGATCAAAGAAATTAAATAAGGACATACCTGCTAAAAATTTAGCTTTAAAACAACGACTATTTTTTGAAAATTTAAATTCTTCTAATGAAAAGTGGAAATTTCTAAACCGTTTTATTGGAAAATTGAATGGGCTCAATAGTGAAATTTCAAAAATTAATGTTGATAATAAAATATTTACCGTTAAAAAAAGGATACTAAATCATTTAAATCAGACATTTAAAGAATTAGGTAACTTCAATTTTCCTAAACCTCTAGCAGAACTTAGGCAATCAAATTGTAAGTCAACATTTCAATTTACGCTGTCCACCTTAAGAGAATTAGAAACTATTGTACAAAATAAATCTTCAGGTTCCACTCATTTACTGTACTTTATCATTAAGAAATTCTTTCATATATTTGGCGAACATATATTATTTGCATTTAATCAATGTATAGTTGAAAACAAATTTCCGGAAATAAGGAAAAAGTCAGATATAACGCCTTTGTATAAAAATGGAGAATCCCCTCATTGCTAAAAATTATAGGGTAATCTCAATAACACACCCCTTTAGTAAATTATTCGAAAAATTATTGCACATTCAAATCAACCAATACCTTGCATCTGAAAATATCCTATTATCTAAAAAATATGGTTTCCGCACTAAACATAGTACAAGTGATGCAATTATTTAAATTACTGAAAAAAAATACTCAAATAAATCTCAAAATAAATCCAGTTGCACAGCACTTCTAGACTTAAGCAAAGCTTTTTATTCAATGAACTTTGAAATTTTTGTGATTAAACTTAAAAATTAAGGATTTCAACAAAATTCAATTAAGTTACTTATAATTTTTTTAGAAAATAGAAAACAGCGTATTTTAATGAATAATATCAAATCTTATTATATTAAAACTGATGGAGGAGTACCTCAAGGCACAATATTAGGGCCAATTTTTTTTGCAATATATGTAAATGACATAATTAAACATATAAAACATAGTGAAATATATCAATTTGCTGATGATACTTTCCTCATAAATACAGATAATGATTCATTTAGGGCTACAAAAAATTTACAAAGTGATATTGAAAATCCAATCAATTAAAAATTAATATTGAAAAAACTCAATTCATTATATTTTCCCCAATGCTGTAAAAGAAATAACAAACAAAATTGAATTAATTGTTAACAGTGTTCCAATAATACAATCTGATCATGTTAAATATCTAGGTGTTGATATTGACAAAGATTTAAAATACAATAAATTTCTTCTAAAAAAGTTTCAAAAATGGCGTCTGGCATTAGATACTTATACCACCTCAAAAAATTTTAGACCAGAATATCATGCTATTCAATTATTACATGCATTTTGCTTATCACAATTACATTATTGTTCATTTATATTTATAAATTTTAATACAAAAAGCCGGTATTTATTATCAAAAACTTTTAATTGGCCATTAAAAACATTAAATTTCATTTCTTGATAATTACTTAAAAGTAAACTTTGATCACATAAGTTTATTTGTAGCAGTATTTCCTATCCTAGTTTTCACCGAGCAGCCTCTAATATTTGGAATGATTTAGAAAATGAGATAAGAATGAAAAAAAATTACAAAAAATTTAGAAAAAAATTAAAAATCATACTTTTACATCAACAAAATACAATTGGATACACAAACATGCTAAACACATTTACTAGAAGGGCTATGCAACTGGATTTATTTTGAGATTTATTTGGGATATTTTTTAAGTAATTGAAATAATTGCATCACTTGTACTAAGTTTAGAGTGAAAACCATATGATTTTGATGATAAAATATTCTTAGATGCAAGATATTGATTGATTTGAATTTGTGTTATTGAAATTGGCGTATAATTTTTAGCAATAAGGGGATTTACATATTTTATAAAGTTGTTATATCTGACATTTTCAGTATCTCCAGAAATTCGTTTTTAACTATACATTGATTAAATGCAAATGATAAATGGTCACGAAATACAAGAAAAAATTTTTTAATTATAAAATAAGGTAAATGAATTGAATCTGAAGATTTACTAACGTCCAAGTTTCATACAATAGTTTACAATTCTTTTAAGGTAAATAACCTACATTGAAATGTAGATTTACAATTTGATTGTCTAGGGGAATTTTAAGAAAATTAAAGTTTCCTAATTCTTTAAATGTGGGATTTAGATGATTTAAAAACTTTTTTTATTGGTAAATTTTTGATTATTAATATAAATTTCTGATATGTCACTATTTAACCCATTTGATTTCTCAATAAAACGGTTTAAAAATGTCCAATTTTGTTTAGAAAAGTTTAAGTTTCAAAAAATTGATGTTGTTTTAATGATGTATTTTTTGTGCCTAGGTCTTTAATTAAGTTCTTTGATCTTTTGTAATTAGTCAAATTTATCTTGGTTAGGTTGGACTTAGCTAGTTTATCATGTTCTTAATTAGTTGATTGTCAGTTGTGCTTAAGTTAAATCGTCAGGATTTGTTAATTGCTCAGTGGGACTTCAGTGTTGCTACTTTGTTTAGTGCTTGATTGATCTGTGGAGCAATGTAATTTAACACGTGGGAACCAGAATTTAGAGTAAAAATATAGTTAAATGGAATATTTTAAAGTAAATTTTCCATGATTTCATCTGAGTAGTTTTTGAAATCCCTAGCATTAATCGTTTGAAATTTCGATAACTTAGCATGATGTGTACTAATATAATGCAGAGTGCATGATCACTGAAAGATTCGAGGATTAAAGGTTTATACATAGTATCTGATTTACATAAAAAATAATCAATTAATGTCATTCTTCTAGTGGGAGTCGGAGTTTTGATAATTTTTAAGTTATAAATAGTGCATGGTTCATTCAATGCATGTTTTTCTTAAAAACTGAAATAATTTATATTAAAGCCACCTAATATGTTTAGGGAATAGTTATTATTAGGAATATTTGAAATTTTATCGCATTTAAGCTTTATATATTCTAAAAGAAAATTCACATTTGGATTATAAGTCTCATTATTTAATTAATGTTCAGAGGAATTTGTAGGTGATTTAATTTCAGTCCATAGAGATTGAAAAAAATGATCGGATTCAATATTTTTTTTATATTGGATTTAATTCTTTTGGTACAATAATCATAAGATCACCACCTCTAGTATCCCTATATTTAACAAAAACATCAAATATTGCTGCGTCTGAATTAAACAAACCTGGATAAATTTCATTGTTTAACAAGTTTCTGTAATAGTGATAATTGAATTTGAACCAAATTGATTTGCAATTTTAAGAAAGTGATTTCTATTTGATTTCAGACTTCTGGTGTTTAAATAAATATACTCAAAATTGTCTTCATAATGGTTTGCTATATTTTCAAGATTACATTCATCTAAGATTGGGGCAGGATTTAATTCTATATCTCCAGCTAGAATAATTAAATTACCATAAAAGTAATCATGGATGAAAATAAAAAAATTTTGCTAATTTTTAGTGATAATTCACAGTAGTGTTGATCAGGAAATTTGTGTGTGAGCATGGTTGTCTCGTGTGTATATAATATAATTCTCCAAATTTAAGGAGTAATACAAATACTAATAGTGTTTTCCAAAAGTTTATCTTGTTCATTTGAATAGGCAATGGTGTAGGGTGGGGTGAAAATCGGGTGTCAGCAGTAGAGCATGGCATGTATTGTTGGATGCTGCTTTGGCATAGGAAATTTCAGGTTTATGCAATGAACCATAGTGATTCAGATGAGTTGATGGAGGATTAAAGTAGTTCCTTAGATTGCAAATGAAGACTGAGAGACCTTTGTGAGAAAGGTGAATACCATTATGAGCAAGAAGAGTGGAATTGATTGAGTGTGGCAAAATAAATAAATAATTGAAACTGTAATGACACTAAGAAACCATTGAAAGAAACTTCTTATGATTTGATTACATTGTTGGATTCCAAAGTTCTTTGAGAGATTATGATTAGCACAGACAGGGGTGATTTTGAAAGGGTAGATGTGATGAGATGTGAATTTCTTTTTGACATCTGTGATGATGTTTTGTAGCTTTTGGCATAACGTATTAGGATTGAACTTGAGTGCATTAATTAGACTCATGTTGAACATCACATTGTCGACGTGAGTACTTTCCTATTGCGTGATTTTTTGCATTAGAGCTGTGGTACTACTTCCTGGGTATGAGTGAATGGTTGTGATTTGATTTTGAAGGTTAGGATGTGAACAAGTGTATTTGAGGATGCTGCATCCTATGATAAGTGTAGTTGCTCAATTCCTAATCTTCTTTCTTTGTGGTTTTTAGTCTTTGTTTGCTTGTTTTTGTGGTGTGGCGATATTTTTGGAAATGAAAAAATTGTGGGTGATGAAGGACTATTTAGTTATGCAATGGCGATTTCTTTTTGAGTTATTGATGCAGGGGGCGACTTTTCCTGTGTTTTATCAGTGTTTGCTTGTGAAGATAGTGTTGAATTAAAAAGATGTAGGAGAGTTTCAGCAAAGTTTTCTTGGTTTAGGCAAACAAACATTTTATGTAGCTGTGTTGTCTTTTTATGTGCTATTAAAGTGGTTGCCTCATCTAGGATCACAGCACCACCAAACAGGGGAAACTCAACTGTTTTCAGTTAGAGCTGACATAATAATAATAATAATAATAATAATAATAATAATAATAAGAGTCAAAGCAAATTTATTGCTTAAATGTATATAAAAAAACTATAAACTAACACATGACAAAAATATTTACAAAACTAATTACACATGCAATAATAATTAAAGGGCAGTTTTAAAAGTAATTTGACCATGCGTTGAGTTTATTATCTATGCCTACTTAATAGAAATTGTTTTATTTTTTTCTTGAAGTGTTTATAGTTTTTCTCCCATTTTATATCAATACTTAAATCATTCCAAGAGATTGAACATTTAAAAGAAAATGAATCTTGACGATTATTGATGCTAAAAAGTGTTTTATTTTTTTATTGACTTTGATGTAATTATTATGAATAAATTTGTGAATCATACATAAAGATTGATGCTGAATAAAGTAACTCGGTGCCAAAATATTATATGATGATCTTAATTGCGTTATGGATTCATGTTTTTCAATATAATTATGTGATCTAAATGCCCAGTTAAACATTTTTGCTAATGATGAATGTTTTTGTGATGTGAGATTTTGAAAAGAAATGCACAGTAATTAAATTGACTTAAGACAAATGAATGAATTAGTTCTACATGCGATGATTCCTCTATGGCACAAATGGTACAAATATTTTATTCCACATGCCATCTTTCTTAATTTGTGGGAGAAGAAACTATAGAAATTTAAGTCATTGTCTAGTAATACAACTAGATAGTTTACACATTTACTTTGACTAATTTTGTTATCACAAACATTAATTTTAAAATTTTGAGTAAGCTTTTGTTGTTGTTTAGATGAAAAGATGATAAATTGATTTTTGTCAGAATTGATTTTTGGTTTATTATGATTGAAATATGTTACGAGATTTTCAATATCTGTTGTCAAATGTTTGGTTGCCTCAAAGGGATTTTTTGCTATCCGTAATATACAAGTATCGTCTGCATATTGGTAAATAGTTCCATTTGTCAAGGATTTCGAAATGTCATTGACATAAAGTGCGAAAAGAATGGGTCCTAATTCAGTTCCTTGTGGTACGATTTGTAATAGTATAGTCTGAGAAAATCTGATCAATTTTTACTCTTTGTCTGTGATTCTCTAAAAAACTCATAATGAAATTCATTGCATTGACACTAAAACCTTCTAGCCTTAATTTTTCTTCTAAAATATCGAAATTCATTGAATTAAATGCTTTGCTTAAATCAAATAAAGCAACCACTGTAAACAAATTTTGATTTAAATTTTTTTAATTTTTTCTGTGATTGATAAAATCGCATCAGATGTGCTGAATTTAGGTCGAAATCCAAATTGATTACTTGCTAAAATTTGATTGTCATTTATAAATTTGTACATTTTTGCGGCTAGTAGTTTTTCAAATATTTTTTAAAAGGGGTGTGTTATACTAATTGGCCTGTAGTTCATGAAGTCTAGTGGGTCTCCTTTTTTATATAATGTTGAAATATCAGATTGCTTTAAAAGGGTAAGAAAATCTTTATTTACAATACTTTGATTAAATGCTACAAGCAGGTATTCACCAAAAATATAAAAATATTTCTTAATTATCCAGTACTGCAGGTTACTGGATCCACATGATTTATTATTATCTAGCTTATTTACTACATTTCTAAGCTCATAGTAGGAAATTAAGTTGAAATGAAACCGTTCCTTGCGTATATCAGGTTGTTGAGATGAATTATTTCCAATTTTTCCGAATTTAAAACTGAATTTACCCATATTTTCAAAATTTCTGTTTAAAATGTTTGCGATATCATTCTTATTCTTGTACATCTTATTATCATGTTTGATTCCTTCAATGCTTATATTTAGCCCCTTGGTTTTACCAATGCTTTTATTAAGAAAATTCCATTTTTGGTTAGATTTCTTTAGGCGTTTGAAATAATCCTCCCATGTAGCCAAATACTGGTGGACCACCAGTGGCAGATATTGTGGGCCACCAGTGGACCACCAGCGGTAAACTGGTGGTCCACTGGTCGCTAATTGGTAGGCAACTGGTGGCAAAAATATGATTTATGCATTAGAGCAATGTCTCAAATGTAGCAACAGCAAACTTTTATATTGATAGAGTTTAAACATTTGGAGTTTAAACTTACACAAACCCAACAAAGGGTTGAAGGAAATGCTAGAAAGCTTACCATTTACATTGATTTTTAGTTGACAATGGAAAATATAACGAATTTTTTATTATAAGCAATAACAACAAGCATACAAAAATGCCCAATTTAGATTTAATTTTCAATTTCCAAAGAAATTGCAATTTTTAAACATTATTTTTTTCTAATAATTAAAAATATATTTTGCCCAATTTTAGGTACTCATGTAGACATTGATTTCAAGGTCCAGGAATAATAGTGAATAAATTATTTTGAAATTTCATTCTGCACATATATCTTATAATTTTTGCAAACGAAAAATTGCAAAAAAGCTCTTCACAATGAATTTTATATGTTTATGAGATCTAAGAGAGCATAATAATGAATAATATGTTACTTGCAAGCATTAGCTCATATATTATTTATGATTAAGAATAAATCAGATGTCACTAGTGGTTCACCAGTGGTCCACTGGTGGCTATGAGTGGATGCAATTGCTACTACTGCCACTACTTATCCACCAGTGGTTCACTAGTGGTTATGAGTGGCTGTAATTTCCACTCCTGCCACTGCTTCCCCACCAGTGGTCCACTGGTGGGAACTGGTGGCCGCCAATGCCACTCATTCCCCCCAGTGGACCACTGGTGGTTGCTACATGGGCTTTAACTTACATTCATATTTTTCTTAATTACCAGGTCCTTAATCAAGTCGGAATCACGGGGTTCGCTAATTAACTTTGTTTGCAGTGGTGCTACTTTGTTTAATGCATTGGTGATTTCACAAGTGATGAATTTTAACATACTTTCAGCATCATTATAAGTGTAGGTTACATCAAAGGATATGTTCTTCAAGAGGTGTATAAATTTGTGCTAATTAAAGTTGCTAAAATCCCTAGAATAAATAACTTTCCTATTTTTTGTCCTGAACTTATGGTTACTACCATAAACGCAAAGATTGTGATCACTAAATGGTTCAAACATATATGTTTTATATTTATTACAACTATTAGATAGAAAATTGTCAATTAAATTAGAAAATCTAGTTGGGTTGGTTTTATTAATAGTTTGAAAAGCAAAAATATCACAAATATGATAAATTTTCTTTGATTCAACAGAATTTAAATAATTAGAATTAAGGTCTCCAAGAACAATAATAAATTTATTTTCAAGAATTGCATATTCTATTTCTTCAATTTTGTGGTTACAAAATTCAGAAATATAATTTTTATTTGGATTGTAGCAAATGTTTATGAGTTTGCTGTTGCAAGAATTTGAAAAAGTTTTTTGTTCAATCCACATACTTTTAAAAATCTCATGTTTAATTTCTAAATCATTCCTACCTTTAGATTTTAAGGATTTCAGAATAAGTATCATTAATCCCCCACCACGTTCAGATCGATTTTTGAAATGAACATCATAAGTATTACAGTCTGGATTATATAAGAATGGTAAATTTTCAGAATCTTTTAACCAAGTTTCAGTAAATACATATATAGTGCTATTTCCAATTTTGCTGACCATTTGAATAAATTCATTGCGATTTGCACTAAGACTTCTACAATTTAGGTAAATAATTTTAAAATTTTTCCTAAAATTATTTAATACATCTTGTATTTTATTTTCGGAAATTGTTGGCCCTGGGTTACTTTCAATGTCTCCAGAAATAATTAGTCGAAATTTTAAGAACAATTTTAAATGATTACTTAATAAATTATAGAATTTCATAGCATAATAATTTGAATGTACCTTTGTAATTTTCGAAGGATGATAGCTGAATTTTTTAAGGGATTCATGTAGGGGTATAGCAAACTGCCCTTTAATTAATATAGTAACAATAATTATAATATAATAAAAACTGCACCTGAATAAGTTCATTGATCTTAGATGAGAGAGTTAGATTGAGCGATATGGCGTTGTGGCGTAGGTAGAAGGTGATGGCGGGTACGTAAGTGATTTGATGCAACACTTGCATATGATATATTCTGATTACGAAATGATGAACGAGGTGTTGACAGGCGAAATGTTTTCGGTGAATTAGAGAAGAAGTTCCTTAAGTTACCAATGAAATGTGAAAGACCTTTGTAGGAGAGGTGGATACCATCGCGAGCAAGAAGAGAGGGATCAATAATGCGTGGAGAGAGTAGAAACTTTTCGAAGACTGGAATGACAGTGTAGCTGCTGTTAGATAGATTGTGCATGATACGATTGCATTCTTTGATGTCAAAGTTCTTGGAGAGGTTTTCATCAGCACAGACAGGGGTGATTTCAAAGAAAAAGATTCGACTAGGAGTGAATTTTCTACGGACTTCAGATAATAGGTTTTGCAGATTTGACTTGAAATTCGAGATGTTGCCATTCAAAGCGTCGATCAAGCCAGTGTTTAAGATGACAGTATTGACGTGTGTTTTTGGGTAAAGCGATACTTTTCGTGTGAGTTCAGTGGTGTTGCTTCCTGGGTAAGAGTGTATTGTTGTCAATTGATTGTGAAGAAGACGATGCGAACGTGCGTATTTCAAAATGCTGCTTCCAATGATGAGGGTTGTACTTCCGGGTTTTACCTCTTTTACACGTGATTTCAATTTTGACGGTTGTTTCTTGGGTGTTGGTTGCATCCTTGGGAATGAGTGATAAGTGAGTGGTGACGATTTTGAAAGGACGGATTCTGTAGTAGTAGTAATTGGTGTTGAGTTTTCGGGGGTCTTTGCTTGTGTTTGAACTTTGAGCTGAGATTGAGTAGAGACATCCGATACTGAAAGGAGAGAGTTCTTAAAAAGAAAAAGAAGTTCTTCAGCTGCCTGTTCTTTGTTCAGCTTAGCAAACATTTGGTGGAGCAGCGTTTTCTTTTTATTTTCAATCAAAGTGATTGCTGCATCCAAAGACGTCACACTGCTGAACAAATCACTTTGCATCACTTTTGAGAGCAAACTTGATAACCAATCATTCTTGACAAGAGCACACATAATAATAATAAATATTATTATTAAAATTATTATTATTATTATTATTATTATTTCTTACTTTGCACAGCTTCATGCTGGTATTCCTCTCAGCTTGGGGAACTCAACAGTTCCAAGGGAGTCTGAGAGCTTTCCTCAGGACTCTTGCTGTAATTAACAATGCTGCCTTCTGTGCTACCACTCCTCCCAACTTTTGTACTCCCAACTTCTCTAAGTATCTCTTATGCTTCTTACTCACTGCTCCTAGTGTGCCTACTACTACTTCAATCTTCCTTAACTTCCACAGCCTTTCTATTTCCTCTGCCAACACTCAGTACTTGTCCATCTTCTCTTTCTCCTTGCTTTCTACATTTCTGTTCTTCGGTACTCCTATGTCTATCACTGTTCCTAATCTTTTCCCTTTGTCTACCACTACTATGTCTGGCCTTCATGCTTCTATCATATTGCTTGTCTGTATGTTGAAGTCCCACTGTATCTTAACCTTCTCATTTTCTATGACGCCCTGTTGCTTGTGCTCATACCACCTGCTTCTAACCCATGTTGCCTGCTCAAACTCCAGTGAACCATTCTTCCCACCTTGTCATGCCTGAACTTATGCTCATTCTGTGCCAACTTCTCACACTCTGCTATCAGATGATCTACTGTCTCCACCTCTTTCTTACATAGCCTACACTTATCACTTACTTCTACTCTTCTGTCTATATGCTTCTTCACCCAGTTTGTTCTTATTGCTTGCTCCTGTGCTCCATTATCAGTGCTTCTGTTTCTCTCTTCAGTCCTGCCTTCTTTAACCACTTGTTGCTCTCTTTTCTGTCACACATTTCTGTGTTCCTCCAGTATTCTCCATGCATTGCCTTCAGCCTATTCCTTGTTTGTCTCTCTGATTCGATCCTATTCTGGTATACATTCTTTCATTCACTCTCGGTTCTTATCTTCCTTAACTCCTTAGTGACCTCTAGTAGGGATTCTCTAGGTTGCTCTTCTACATATTCCTTTAGCCTTAGTGCTTCTGCTTCTACAGTTTTCTCCACACTTAGCAGTCCTTTCTCTTCTTTATACCTTGTGATATACAACCTATCAACATCTCCATTTAAGCTCTCTCTGCTGCTAGTATATTCCTTGTCTCCCTGTGTAATTCCCCCAGTTCATTCTTGTTCCACCCAACTATTCCTGCCAAATATCTCAACACTGGTATTGCCCACGTATTAATTGCTTTTATGCTGTTCTGCCCATTCAATGCTGACTTCTGCAGTACCTTTTTTACTCTTCTCTTGTATTCTTTTCTTAACCTTGTCCTCATTTCCTCATGATCTGTTCAATCTTTCTCTATCACACCTAAGTACTTGTACCCCTCTTTGACCTCCTCAATCTTATCCCCACTGCTTGTCCTCAAACCATCTATATCTATGCAATTGCCTCTGGTCATTGTCACTGTCACACAATTTCCTAATCCAAATTTCAACCCAGCATTTCTGCTTGCTTTCTTAAATGTCTCCACTTGCTTCTGCAAAATCTTCTTTGAATTAGCATACATCTTCAGGTCGTCCATGTAACACAGGTGACTCACTGCTCTACCATTCTTCTCCAACTTATATCCTATACCTGTCTCCTTTAACTTTTCTTTGATGGGGATTAAGCTAACTACAAACAGTAGTAGTGCTAAGCTGTCTCCCTGAAATATGCCTTTCCTAAACCTCAAGCTGCGCCCATCTATCTCAGTTTGCCACTTTCACATCTCCCTCTCTAGAAACTCAATGCATTTTCGTGAAACTCCTATGGCCTCTAGCGTCCTTAATACCCACCTATGTGATATGCTGTCATACACCTTCCTGTAGTCTATCCATGCCATTGCTAAGTTTGTATTTCTTCTTCTACAATTCTCCACTACTGCCTGGTCTATTAACAACTGATCTTTCGCAATTGGTATCTTGACGTTGATTCAATGTCATTCTTTCACGTCAATCTAACTTATAAAAAGTGATGCTAAGATCAATGTTGATTTGAAATAGTTAAATCAACATTGATTTGTATTATATAATTTGATGTTGATTTGTAATGTATAATTCGATGTTGATTTGTAATATATGATTCACCATTGATTTGTAATATATCATTCCAAATTCCTTTACATTTAGAAATTTTGAATTCAATCTCTTTATGAAGCAAATTTTTAAAAAAAATCATCTAAATATTTAAAAGGTTCAAATAATTCTTCATATATACTCAAATCCATGTTAAATATTCTGTAGATCTACAGATGAATTACAAGAATTTCTAACGTATATTTAAATATTGCAACATAATATTTTTAAAGCCAAACATATCATAGCAGGTGGTTGAAATACATGGCATTGCGATTATTAAAAAATTAGACATATTCATTTTAAAAAAAGTCTAAGATTAATGGCTAGTTATTTATAATACAAACACAGAAAATTAATGATAGAAATAAAAATTGAAGGAAATATTACAAAAAAGATTTTAAAATTTTAAAAATATTATAAAGATCAATTTTTCATGGAATGACAGCCACCCAAACGATCTGCTGCATACTTAATGTAGCATCATCCAAAACAAATCTAAAATAAGCTGCAAACATCAAGCAGAGTGGGAATAAGATTGAAGAAAAGATTATTAGAAATATTGTAATCAAATCAATTAGAATAATTTAGATTTATTTTTATTATGCAACCAAGAAACAACATGTGTCAAAAAAGAGAGAATAGTATCAGTCGATAACAATACTTTTGACTAAATGAGGGGGCAAAGTCGCTTCCATTATTTTTAGCTGCTAAACGAAGAGTTTAAATTTGAATCAACAGGTACTTTTCTGAATTTACTATAAATAGATTAAAAACCTTGTAAGAAGTTGATAAAGAATTTTATTCGGAATTCTTATTTTGTTCTACTATAACAATTTGAATATTTAATACGATGTCGAGCTAATCAAGCAGTGTTCAGTAGTGGTCTGGATACATCACAGGGAACGATTCTTGGGTCTCTGTGCCAGATCATGAAAGTGCACATAAGTTAGGTATAGGGGTTTTTTCTCGATTAGCGACTAGCAATTCTTTACTACATGTACTAGAATAATTGATTACCAACAAATTGCTGGATGACTGAAACCCAGGAAATATATTAATACTATTTTAGATTTAAATGAATGACCCATAATTTACTGATAAAGTGACTGTACATGTATTAAATTATAAATGTAAGTTAGGAAGCTGTTCAGATCTAATATATTTAGAGAAGCCAATATATTTTGGTAATGGCTACATGTAATATCAAATGAACAGCTACCAACAAGTCAGGTTGCAAATAGATAGAACACTTTCACAAAATAGAGTTTAATTCGAGTTGTGTCATGTCTTGAGTATGGACTGAGCTAGGATAAGGTACACATAAATTGTATCAATGAGTTGAGGCGTGGAACTTAACCAAATGGAGCATCAAAGAAGTTGGTGAAACTGGATGTGGTTTGAGCAGATGCCCATCAGTGATCATTGGATAGATTACCACATGTCTTCGTCACCTAAATAGTGAATGGTTAATTCTAGTTTACATAAGTTAACAGAAGCAACAAGTCAAGCAGTCTGCAACAAGTAAATCCTTACCTGCAGTACCGCAACTAATGTTATACAGTAACAATAGACATATAGTGATAATGCCTGGTAGAGTGGTAGAGATCTCAACCGTGACAGTCAAGAGTAGAGCAGCAACTCTAAAGAAGAAACATTCAGTGGAACTACCTGCAGACAACAACCAAAAGCTACAAGTGAAAGTGGAAACAAGCAGCAAACAGTTACATGAAAAAACAACTAGTCGAGAGAGAGAGATACCTGAAACAAAACAGAAAGCACTTACCAGGATCCTGGAAGACCACTACAAACCAGAAAGAAAAATGACAAAAGGAAAAAAAGGAAGCGCAAAGAAAACCGCAACTAAGGCAGTAACTCCGAGAACTATATGATCATCACCATTCTTTGGAGAAAATTCAGTCACAGATACTAAATTACAATCTCTCAGTTCACCCCCAGAAATGAACCCCCCAGATACAAACCCACCAGATATAATGGATATGCTAAGGAAGAGCCAGGAAAATTAGGCACTCCTAAAACATGAAATAGAACAATTAACCAAGAAAGTCAAAGAAATGGAATGACAAAATGAAACAATACTGAGTGAAATCACATTAAACATGGAGATGTGGCTGGAGGAACAAAGCCAATTATTCAAAAACAAGATCAAAACCCTCACCCTCCAGAATCCAATAAAAGGTTTTTAGAACAAAACCAACAATGGCAAGAGAGAAATCAAGAACTGGAAACAACAAACAGGCAACTAATCAAGGACAATGATCTACAGGCGGGAGAACTAGAACAGCTGAAAGATAAATTAAGACTATTACAGCTGACAGAAGAAGAAAATAGGAGCAACATGCAAACCCATGAAATAGAATTTCACTCTAAAAAGGAAAGTGAACTGGAGGCACCACATATACTGGCCCACAAAGAAGTGATATATGAAGAATCAGACAAAGACTCAGACTTTGAGAAACAGAAAATCATTAATGAAATCACAAAAGCAGTAACTACACAACTGCAAGTAGAAGATACCATAAAAAATCATAAGAAACTTAAATATGATCCTACCACAATTAACAACCAGTGATACGATACTGTGCAAGGCAACCCTACCTAAATTTAATGGAAGGTTAGAAGGTTATAATCCAACATTTGCTGAATGGCTACAAATGTTCGAATTAACAATGGCAGAGCGTAAAGTTAGCCAACAAGCAATGGCAGTGAGACATGAGGAGTTGCAGGGGAAGGTGTAAGTGGTGGAAGAACTGTGGAGATGCAGAAGCCATTCAAGGCTGACGTTATCCCAACTGGAACCCAACTGGTCAAGTGCCAATAGGAGTAATTGTGAGCCGATTCAAGGGCAAATCAGTAGAAACTATTAGCACAGATTCACAGCACTTGGACTGTGAACTGAGCACCAGCAAATTACCATTAAGGATGACCCAGCTACACGCCTCCTCAGAAACCACTTTGGAGAGCACAGTACGATTTAGAGAAAGAGAGAAGCAGATGTCTAAAATCGATGGAGAATCTCTACATCCCTACTTCATTGGAATGTCAAAAATGTGCTACAATGCATTCACAAAACTATCCCCAGAGACAAAAGCAAAACAAATATATGGAAAGTCGTGAAAATTGAAGGAAAAAATCTACCAATAGTGCTCGATGCAAATAACAGATCAAAAATAAATGTGATTATAAGCTACCCACAAGAAATGAATGAGACATTGGAAAGACCATATATGTGAAGCACAGTGCACATCATATTTGATGATGATTTTACACTGGATACCAAGCAAGCCATAATGGTGTACAAAGATAAAATAGCCAAGATACCAGAAATTAATATAGATAAAGAGATTCTTACAACCATAACATACTGAAAGAAAAAGAATACACAAAAAAATGGAGAAGAAAATGGACGAAATGTTGAGAATGGCAAAAGTACGGAAAGTGAGAGTAATGATTATCACAATATCAACAAATGAAGACATCCCTGAGCATTTACAAGAAACATGCATGCAAACCGAAAACATCTTCCCATGGGAGAGAACAGCAAGAAGCACAACGATCCTGGAACTAATACAATTTGATCTACAAATAGATTACTGGGCACAAATCTACAGAATAATGGTAGATCCATGCATTGCGATCGACCTCTACAGACAAACAAAAACAATCGAGCTAACATCAGACACAGTCGGGATAGAGAAGGCCAACACACTATTCATAAAGTGCAGCCTGACACAACACCAAGAGCATCTCCAACAAATCCAAACAATATGGAGAGATATGAAACTACAACAGAAAGTAGAGGAAGAGTGGCCAGAAATAAAAATCGAAGCACCATCATGAAAATTTCACAAGTTGGTAGAAATGGCACTAACAGAAGTAAACAAAGCCTACAAGGTGAACACGAAAAAAAAATTGAAACAGCTACTATTTGAAGAGAAAAATGCACCAGAGATATGGTACAGAACAATGGCGTGGATACTAGCAATATTTACAACCAATGAGGCAGAATTGAAACTCCTGATCTCACGGCACACCCAACATAGGTTAACAAAAATGAAGAAATATGAGATAGCTCCAATAAATACACAAATAAAAAACTGGCTACTAAAAGGTCACACAGGAAAGCTGGAGTCATCAAACAGATTAGAAAAGCCAGTACAAACAATGGAAAAGACACTCAGCCAAATGATAATGAACAAAAGTCCAATGAGTAAAGTGTCAATAATAAGCATAGCTAACAGAGACAGGGATATGTCCCAGTGAAATTGCAATATTCAATAAACCCATGAAGAAATATATGTGGGGTGCGACGTCCAAAACATGAACAAAACAATTGGAACATCAACCATGGCTAACAACAAGGAAAATCATCAAACGAAAACTAGCAAGCACAGAAGAAATCAGAAAAATATTAAAACACAAGGATGTGCAGAAAACACTCGACCGTGAAATGGAAAGATATGAATGGGATAGCCCACATTGCACATTTACAAAAATCATACGAAGCGTGAAAAAGATGAAACAAGGAGGTACAATGGAACCAGTAGAGATCTGTGAAATGGTCATGAAATCTCAAGCAGAGATGATAGAAGAGGAGGAATTGTTAACATCTTCATGATTACTGTTATCTCTGAAAACGCAGCAGACAATTGATAGCATAAACATAGAGAAATGGGGAGAAATCAGCCCAGCAAGAACAATAGAATGGATAGATACCGATGACAAATGGTTACTAGTTGAGATCAAAGTCACCAGGGAAGCTAGAGATATCAAAGAAAGAAAATTCCAAAACATCAGAGAACAACAAATGGTGGCAACAATGAAACTAATGTTCACAGAGGCCTTTACACAAACAGAATTGGAAGAGCTACTGAAACTATACAATCAATTAGCGGTAGATGTTGAATGTATAACAGCAAGAATAGACATCAAAGAAGAAATACGATTAAAACTAAGCAGAAGGGGATTAACACAAGCATTCTGGAACACAATCCCGGAAGCCAAGATGAATTACCCCGCCACAATGGGTTTAGCAATGGCACCAACTATGGAAGGGCCCTACCCACACATCAAAAGGCAAATAGAAACAAAAATCCTGATCTGCACACCGCCAGAAACTATTGCAATTGTAACATCCTCTACCAGGCTTTATCACTGTTGATTCACTGTTAACTTGTAACATTGA
>CABFPE010000652.1:168514-183784 GCA_900660155.1 Hofstenia miamia | reverse complement strand
ATATATATATATATATATATTCTAGCATCATCAGAGTTAGCATAAAAATATTAGAAAGTAAAAAGCAATAACGTGATGAGAGCATAGTATCTATTATTGCATAGGCAAAAGAGTACAATACATCATTTAGAGAGTGGTTAGTTAGAGTTATATTCAATACCACTGTCCGCGAAACAATGTATCTGGTACTAAAGATCTGGACTGAATTGTGTATACTTATAGAACCATATAATGGCCTGCTATAGGAGGCATGAGAGACATGATGGCAAAACTTGCTGACACGATGCATGATAGCAAACACCAATAAACCCCAGAAAGAAGCAAGTCTGCACAGATTGATAAGACTGCCGAGCACATCCTGAAGCAGAATTACAACCTATGCAGCCCACCTCAATTCCATAGAAAGCTTAGCTGCTCATGGTCATCTATTAGAATATTGCAGCTAAACTAAAAATATATGTAAATAGCACATCAAAAACCTGTCAACAGCAGAACTAAATAAAAGTTAATCAACATCATCAGCATGATACAAAACGCAGCTTAGAATTGTGCATCACTGGAGACGCCTTGCAGAGAGCCACATAGTGCGTCAAGTAACAAAAATTTGAGAAAGTAACTGAGGAATTCAAAATGGAGAATGATTGATGGCGGCAAATTATAGTCCGATGCCACACGCCCACCCAATGCTGCCATGATGTTGTTGGAGTGAGTATTTAGTGCGATGGTTGTTGGATCAGTTTGTATGTATCATCCAAGAGTTTCAATGGTTCAGTATCTTCCCATGTGATGTTCACGTTATCCTCTTCTTGACTGAGGTAAGCTAAAGTTTCTATTTGTGTTGTCTTCTGCTTATGATACCAAAGGTATTTTATGTTTTGGACTGGTGCTGTTATGATGATTGATTAGCAGAGATTGCTTAGTCTGTTGGAATATATTGTGGAAAGCTCTGTATAGTCTTTGGCCTTTGAGGGCAATCCTTAACGTCATCTTGCATCTTGGCGTCCATGTTGGAGGTGTTGTGTCAAATCCAGCATTTGGAAAGAAGAAGTGAAATATGGAGGTAAGTGACTAGTGATAATTTGGATTTTTGTACAGAAAGTTTGTGTTTTAGAATGATTGCGATTCTTTTTGACACGTCATAATATTGGAGATTTTCATGGAGAAAATTGGACCATATGATGTCATTGCTGCCAGCAAATAAGGATAGAGATTTTAATTTCTTCTTGCTTAGCTTGTTCTTTAAATTCACAATTTGTTGTCAGATTGGAGCTCCATTTTTGTAAATATCTTTGGGGGTGTTTTTGGAATCAATGAGTAACCTGTATCCTTGGTCATTGTCTCTGAGTAGGGTAGCGGAGTCTTTGAAAAGTTTTCTTCTTTTGAAATTCATAATATCAGGGGCATTGTTGTAGTACACCCTATAGGAAGGTATTGTGTGTTTTATGAGTTTGACTTATTTGTCTTTGGTATAAGGAGCAATGATTGAGATGCTGATTAAATAGAGGTGGGATGCAGAATTAATTGGTGGTAGCAATTTGAGATTTGAGTTAGTGCCAGTGAACAGTTGTTTCTGTGATTTGAGCTGTTCTGAATTTTACAGGGTAGTTTAATGATTTGTGATCCAGTTTGGCTATTATGTCGAGTTTTGATGTTTTTGTTAAGGGATGTTTTGTTATTCAAGCTATCAAGAATCTGCTGTGGACACATTTGTCAAAGGCAGGGCAGTTTGTTAGTTGGGGGACATGAGAGAGTTTTGAGTTCTGTTTTAGTGAATGACTCTGCAAACATATTGATTTTTATTAACTCAATGTACGAAATTTTAACTGAAATATATTGAATAGGAATAATTTGAATTTGTGTTTTATTATTGATCAGGTTTTGGTTTTCAGCTATAATCCATGTAAGAGTTGAAATGACTCCCGTTTTCAATAGTTGATCATTGAGAGAGTTGTATTGCTGATGTTGTTTTTCTTCCTCTTCAACTGTGATAGTAGTTTTTGGCAGTAAGTTGATAACTTTGATAGGTTGAAGGTGCCCCTGTAAATTGGTAGTTTATTCAGTAATCAAGATGACACTGTAAGTGGAACAGTTTCTGAATATTTTCAGTAATGTTGTGATTCTGGCACAGTTGTAGATAAGACTGCGTGCTTTGGGGTATCCTTTTGAGTAGCATTTCAGTGTTTAGTGGGGATCTGATGTCCAATGATTTGGGAACATCCTCTACCAGGCATTAGTACTGTTTCTTCTTTGTTACTTTATAACATTAGTTGTATCTTTGCAGGTAGGGATTTACTAACTAGATACTGTTTAGCTTTTAGTTGTTTCCATTAACATAACTTAACTAGATTTAACTCTTCACTATTTAGGTGATGAAGCCATACAGCAATCTCTCCAAAGATCAATGGTGGGCAACTTCCCAAAGCTGATCTCCACATCCAGTTTCACCAGTCCACTGATGATCCACTTGGTTGAGTTCCACCTCTTAGCTCAATGATATAACTTATTTGTACCCTATCCTAGCTCAGTATATACTCAAGACAAGACACAATTTGACTTTAACTCTATTTTGTGAAAGTGTTTCATGAATGTGCAACTGGACTTGTTACTAGCTGCTTAATTAATATTACATGTAGCCATTACCAAAATATATTGGCTTTAATAACTTGTTTAATATTGAGCAGCTTTGTAACCTAGATTTATAAACTAGTACATGCCCAGTCACTTTATTGGTCACTTTATATTCACTAATTTGGATCTGAAATAATGTAAATATAATACTTAGGTTTTAGGCATCCAACCATATTTTGAATTCATTTATTTTAATAAATGTACTGAATTATCACTAGTCAACTAAACAAGAGAAAAACCCCTATACCTAACCTAAGTGCACTTTCATGGTCTGTCACAAAGACCTTAGAATCAATTTCAATGATGGATCCAGTCCATTACTAAACACCACTTGCTTAGCTTGACATTTTAATAAATATTCAAACTGTATTAACAGAACAAAGTAAGAATTCCATATAAAATTCTTTATCAATTGCTTACAAGGCTTCAAATCTATTTATAGTAAATTCAGAAAAGAACCTGTTGATTTTAAATTTGAACTTTCATCTGCCAATATGGCAGCTAAAAATAATGGAAGCAATTTTGCCCCCTTGTTTTGCCAAAAGTATTTTTATTGACAGATACTAATCTCTTAAAATTGACACTTATTGTTTCTTGGTTGCATAATACAAATTAATCTAACTGATCTAATAATCTTATAATATTTCTAATCATAATTTGTCTTCAATCTTATTCTCCTTCCAAATTGATGTTAGCAGCTTGATTGGTTTGGATGATGCTACACCCCAAATATATTTCCAGTCTGTTGATGTAGAAAATTGGGATTACTTTAGTGAACTCTGACGTGGTTGTGCAGAATGATTGGTGAAATACGACCAAGGGGATTCTCCCTGTTGATGACTCTGATGAGATGCTTTTTGTACGTGCAGCTTATTTGTTGGTATTGCATTATTGGAGAGGTGACAATATGTGTTGGTTGCAGCAACCAGTTTTATACTTTCCATGAGATGAGAGCAATTGAGATTTCATGACATTTTCTGTTTGTTAAAGCATTTCATCTAGCTCAGGTGATAGGCAGTCCCAATTCATGATTGTCTGTAAGGAATATAGCAAGTAACCATATTGTTGAAGTTTGTAGTGATTTCCACAATTTGTTTCCCAGTAAAGAGTTCATTGCTTGACAGATGTCTGTAATTAGTTGCTCCACTCAGGTAGTATAGTTTCTGAATTGCATTTCTATGTTGATAGCAGGCCATTGCTCTTCATGATGTTGTGTGACCTTTAGCAGAGACCAGCATTTGTTGATATTATTGTTTGTAGTTTGATTTTGTTTGAAGGCAAAGCACATATTAAATGTTGTAACATCTACAGGGAGGAGTTATGGATCAATGATTTCAGAAGTTTGTGCTTGTAGCATGGCATTGATGACTAGATGATTTTCCATGATAATGTGTTATTGTGGCATAAATCTGTGCATGATTATGTCTATTAGTATCAAATTTGTTACAAAAGGTTCCTGTTCTATAGCAGTGCAAGCTAGAGTAGTTTTTGAATGATGCAAAAGTATTCCAAGTAACTCTCAAGGTCAAGAATGTCATCAGGTATTGTAGACTCCTCTTCTACATAGATGAAATTTACAGTTATGTTGTAAGCATAGGCTTCTATGAGAATCAGGTTAATGCATTGAACCATTTTTAAGTCCACTTTATCCGCTTGTTTGAGTATGCAGACCAAATTTAAAGTTTGCCAATTGATGTTGATGCAATGGAGAGCTTTACAACCATTTCTGTTTTTGATAAGTTTCAGAACATTTTTGAGGAGAATGTTGTTGAAATTAATGTGAACTGTGCTATGAAAGTAGGCACTAGTGAGTTTCTTAAGAAATCTTTCTGGGTAAAAGATGAGAGTGTTAACTTGTGGATGTTTCGTAGTATCAATAACTGTTGGGAGTGAGTCACTGGTAACTTTTTTCTCGCCAATGGTGAGTATCATTGCTGCTGATATGTTGTTGTGAGTAATGTATCTGGTGCATTGAGATGTGATGAAATAAGGATGTTGGGTTTCACTTTCCACAAGTGACATTTGTTTTTGGAGTTCCTGATAGTAAGTGTCTTGACAGCTACTAGTTGTGGAAGAAGTTTTGGAATTTTTGAAGTGGAAGTTACCACCCTTTTCCATGTTAGTAATGAGGATGTAGAAATTTGTGGCTTAACGTCAGTAGCTGAGAACATCCTGCAGCTAGAGACATCTGAGGTTGAATCAAGAACACTGAACGACCCTGAGAACATCCTGCAGGGAGATTCAGGTGTACTTTGAATGTGCAGAGTAGCCTTACTCCTCTGAGAAGTTCGTTTGGGGCTGGTATTGACTGCTTTGTGTTTCATCTGAAGCAGTGTCTAAAGACAAAACTAGCAATGTTAATATACCAGTCTTTATAATTATTATTAGATTTAGCAATTCATTTAGGCTGTGTTCGTGATCTTACTGGTGAAGGGGAAGTACATTTAAATTCATCATTAAAAGAATCATTATCAAAGACAGTTATACCAGGGGTAACTGAACAATAGTTCAGTAATCATATTTAAAAATAAGTGCACTTATTGCAAAAAGTTGTTCTTTAAATTTGGAAAATGCACTTATTTATTTTTTAAATATTTAATCAAAAATAATAGTTTACTTAATTTTTTAGAAATCTCTCTCTCTATATATATATATATATATATATATATATATATATATATATGCTCTGATGTGTTCAAATTTCACCACTGACTTATATCTGTACTGGAAAGTCACGTAAATATAATGCCCTACATTTTGCATGCAACAACTATAAATTTTAAATTTTCTGTTATGCATGTTGAAAATTGGAACGTAGAGAGTATAGTTACGGTGTGTAATAGACAGCTCGTGGCTCACATTTGCAAGTTAGGGGGCTATGGCTCTGCAAAGTTCAATAAATTAATAATAGTTTTACTCATATGACATAATTTTGCACTTTTTCATTGAATCTTTAAATAGAATGGCATTAGTATTTTTTACATATATCCATTCTAACTTATTTACAGAATACTCGAATTAATACCATTGAGGTTTGTATCCAGGATACAAAGAGGAAGGAGGCCAAGTGACAAAAGAAGGAGGAGCCCTCCTCTAGCAACAGCCCTGGTGATAGAAAACCTATACTATATAATAATGCACAGCTAACTATTTTGATTGTATTAAATCATTCTATATTCTTATAAAATATACAAAATTTATTAAATATTAATTTTTAAAACAAAATAATGAATTTTCCCCTTTTAATTATATAATGTAATTAATAACAATTAGTAACTAAAAATTGCCATGCTCATAACAACTACTTTGCTGGTACTTGCATTGACGTGTTTTTAATATCTTTGTTAATAAATATCTAACAAGAACAATGCGGAAACTTTAAAAAGCATATAGAGAAATAAAATTTTAAGCCAGGGTTTTTGAGTCGAGTTCGGGTTTTTACGTTTTGAGTTGGAATTTGAGTATTTTTTAAAGAAAATTCTGACTTCGATCGAGTTTTTTTTCTAATTTCAAGTTTTTTTAGCTTAAAAAACTTTTATTTTACAATAATTTAAGCTGAAAAATAGGTATTTGCGTTCAGTGAAAAAATTGAAATTTAAAATAATATAATTTTTACGATATTTTCAATTGAGTTTGTGCTTAGTTTTGATAATTTCTCTTCCGAGTTTTTCTGCTGGAGTTTTGTGAACCTATTTGAGTTCAAATCCGTAGCATTCCAAGTACTCAAAAACTCTGTTTTAAACTAATGCTAGACAGGCGTTTTTGAAAAACATAAACGTAAATTTCACAATTACGAGCAAATTTCTGCAAAATTAGACATGTTTTTCTATATTTTACAGATAAGTTTTAAAATGTATTCCATTTCTTTTTAATTGCAATAATTTCAATAACGTCATTGTTACAATTTAATACAAATGATGCAAAGTTATTAGGTTTTTATCTGATTGATATCATTCATACTACAATAAGTAATTTCTTAGCACTTCAGGATCTAGTCTATCAATAGTGACGCAATTACATCCTGTCAGTGTTTTTTCTGAATAATTAATTCTTGTTATAATGCTTTGTTGAATGCATGCAGTACTTTAATTTTCTCTAAATTCTCATGCTTTTATAAGTGGTACACTATATTGTCATAATCTGGCTTATGCTAATTTATACAATCACTGATAATGCTGGATGGTGGAAAGACAGCAAATTTTAAATTGGCTTTAGCATATTCTGGTTCTATTTCAAAGAGAAATTTCAGTATCTTTGAAAATATAAGTTATTTTTACTTATTTACCTATTACTCTTCATTGAAAATAGCAACATTTCTGCAACAATATATCAAATTACTAAGCTCTTTCAATGGTTAGACTTTAGTACATACGAACTGAGAAATTATTCTGCACTGATTGCTAAAGCCAACCCCTTTTCCTCTTTAGGAATAATTTAATGAAAATGCATTTAAACCATTCTTCAACCATTATATAAACACTTAAAAAGCAAAAGCTAATCAAAATAGTTCTAGAATTAGCCAAAATTAAATTAAGTATAACAACAAAACATTATCCATCCTTTCCCAGACAGAGATGGAATCAGATCGGATATCAGATTGGTTCAGACTGCATCATATTGGATACGGATTGGATCTCAATTTTAAGAAAATTTCCAATCTATTTCGGATTCAAAACTTTTTTAAAAATTGTAAATTTTATAGATTGCGAACATTTTTACATTGAATCACACTTTAAGGGTGCATTCACACAGAAAGATTGTGCTTGCTAGAGCGAGCTTTTTCCGTTCACACAGAAAGCGAGCTTGCGCTAGCTTTAAATCTTGGGTATTCACACAGAGAGATTGCGATATTTTCTAGCAATGTATTAAAGCCAGAGTGTTCACACAGCGCGATTGTGCGAGCTTGGGCTCGCTAGAGATTTAAACAGTTGAGTTACTGAGAGAGCATTCACACAGAAAGATTTATCGCAATCCCAATTAAAGCCTAGCGCGAGTGATATTTTCTAACACATGTTTAAAGATAGTTCTATTCACACAGAAAGCGCGCTAGTGCGCGATTGTAAAAGATTGTAAATTTGATTTTAAACATGCTAAATATTTTTGACGATGACATCTCCCAATAATTTAAATTCATGCCAAAAANGTAATTCTTAATATTAATTTTGCTAATTTTTTTAATAACAATCACACTAACTCTATATCAGAACTGTGTGTATATTTTAATGACCTCAAATATACACAAAATAGCATTGATATATATATATATATATATATATATATATATATATATATATATAATTATCATCTTATTTGCTATTGAGTGCCTAGAGCCATTTTACAATAACTTTTATACCACT
The DNA here is from genome assembly GCA_900660155.1 of Hofstenia miamia. NCBI lineage: Eukaryota > Metazoa > Xenacoelomorpha > Acoela > Hofsteniidae > Hofstenia > Hofstenia miamia. The sequence continues at coordinate 175,799 of CABFPE010000652.1, read as the reverse complement.
TTAAAATTTTCAAAATTTTATGAGGGAAGTTACCGTAAATGATTGAGTGAACTAAAGTGTTAGGTGCTCCGTTCCTACGGAATGCAGTTAGTCAATATTAATTTTACACTGTTAGTGCCTAATTTCTCACTAGCTAAACAATTTGTTTACACAATTATTATCACACTATTTAGAAAATCGTTTTTGAATAATTTCCCTAAAAAAATTTCAATATATTTATATATATATTTCCCTCAAGATAGAAGTTTTAAACTGATCGTATATTGTATTTAAAGGCTTATTTGGCTATTACTACGTTTAGGCAAGTCCTCACGATTCTAATTTACTGTTTACTTCAAGCAAAATGTGAGATTTCACCGGAATATGAAAAGTACATGAAAGATTATTCTGCAATTAAAACAAAAATCTTCGAGGGTTATGACACTGATTTAATACCGAAACCAGATTTAAACACGAGCTTAGATGTCAGTTTCAATATTGTAGTTTCAGAGTTTGTTGATTTGAGCATGGGTTCTGAAAAATTGGAATCCATCTGTTGGACAAAATATAGATTCAGAGATTTTCGACTAAAGTGGAATCCAGGAAACTACAGTAATATAAAATCTATTGTGACAGATGTTGAGAACTTGTGGAAACCAGATGTACGATTGTTAAATAGTGCCGGGGCACTTAATGATGAAGTGGAATTCGATACGAAGGCAGAAGTACGTTATACAGGATACGTAAAGTTCGGCCAACCTCGACTTTATACCTCAACCTGTAAGACAAATGCTTACATCTTTCCATTTGACGTCCAAACATGCAATTTAAGTTTTAGTCCATGGAGATATTCAACAAAAGACATGCATTTATATATTGGAAAGCTATCCGAATCCGAAAAATCCTACTTCTTCAATGCAGGTGGTTGGATCTTGGAAAGGTTTAAAACCTATCGGAGGCACCGACATGCAAGTGATGTCCCCATTTTACAATGGTCGATTAGTTTGAAACGCTTATTTACGCCTTATCTATTAAATATTCTGGTACCAACCATTTTAATTGCCTCATTATCTTCTCTGATATTTTTCATTCCAGCAGGTTCTTCTGACAAAATTGATTTTGGAATCACAATGTTCTTAACTCTATGTGTAAATGCACTTGTGTTGTCAGAAGCTGTCCCAGCATCTTCAAGCGTTACACCACTAATCACTAAAGTGAACTGCGCAGTAACATCTATGATCGCAGCATCTTTGCTCTTTGCAATATTGTCAAACAGGTTTATTCAATCTGCGAAAGATTACTTTCTCCCATATTGGTTTCATCTCTTTCTATATTATTTTGGTCTAATATTTTTTATTAAATTCGATATTTCAAAAAATACAAAAATGAATACCAGTGTTGCTTGTCAACTGAATGATATTTCTACTACTGTTGAAACTGACCCTTTAGAAAATATTTTACAAGAATTGAAGTTACTTAATGCCACACTTACCAAAGATTCAGAAGTGGATGAGACGATTCAATCTTTAGAGTGGTTAAAAATATCAACACTCGTGGATAGAATATGCGCTCTCATATACATATTAATGTGTACTTTTGTAGCCTATACATTTATAAATACCGTTTTGGAATCACCATTTTTCTAATTATTTGTAAATTTAATCATGTTTTTTAACATTCAAATTTGTATCTTCCACAAAATATCGATAACACTCTAGGAATTAAAATAAATTTTATTGTGTAAATATGTACCGAAAAATTTTACTAGAATTATATTGAAATTTTAATATGCATGCATTATGAACATACTAGACTAATCAGCTATTACCTCATATCTCATATCCATAAGAAGTCTGTATATAGACAACTAAAGAGACGTTGTCATAATAAATTGAATGAAACTTATAAAATTTCAATGGTTGTACCAGCAGAAATATTTTGAAAAAATCAATATGAAGTTTTATAGTTGGAATTTTAAGTAGTATTGTTTATGACAAAGAAAGCGAGATTGCGCTAGCTTTTTTGGGTATTCACACAGAGAGATTGCGATATTTTCTAGCAATGTATTAAAGCCAGAGTGTTCACACAGCGCGATTGTGCTTGCGATATTTTCTAGCAATGTATTAAAGCCAGGGTGTTCACACAGCGCGATTGTGCGAGCTTGGGCTTGCTAGAGATTTAAACAGTTGAGTTACTGAGAGAGCATTCACACAGAAAGATTTATCGCAATCCCAATTAAAGCCTAGCGCGAGCGATATTTTCTAACACATGTTTAAAGATAGTTCTATTCACACAGAAAGCGCGCGAGTGCGCGATTGTAAAAGATTGTAAATTTGATTTTAAACATGCTAAATATTTTTGACGATGACATCTCCCAATAATTTAAATTCATGCCAAAAATTTGTACGAAGTACGTATAATGTATTTAGTTTCAAATTATTATTTAATATTATCACAAAAATGGTATTATTGAACATATTTGTAAAATAGGTTTTGTCCACAACACTTTTTATTTATAGCAGTTACTAGTTGAAGTATAGTAACTGCTATTAATAAAAAATGTTTTGATTTCTATATTCTTAAAATCTGCCTAAATTAGAAAAAGTTTTTTAATTCACCCGTAATTTAGAATTTCAAAAAATATAAATTGCATTAAGGTTTATCAAAATATTAAATAATTTAAGAAAACAATAATTTTAATGAAGAATTTAATAGGCTGTCTAATCGCATAGATTCCATTGTATCAAATGATTTTCAGTTAGTTATTTACATAAAGATCAATTAAATTGTCATAATGTTTACATATTAAAAATTATCCTCTTTGATTCGCTCAAATGCAATAAAATATAACAATGTGTAGAGAATATTATTGAATATTTTCCTAATAGCAATTAAAAGCTCGCGTTCTGTGTGAACACTCTCGTATTAATACATTGCTAGAAATCTATCGCAAGCGCAAGCTCGCTTTCTGTGTGAATTCAACTATCTTAAAACATGTGTTAAAAAATATAGCAAGCGCACGCCGTCTGTGTGAATGCTACTATCTTAAAACATGTGTTTAAATTACAAGCGCGATATCGCAATCTCTCTGTGTGAATACCCTCCTTTATTTCTTCTTGTTTAAATCTCAAGATTGGCTTTATCGCTCGCTTTCTGTGTGAATTCAACTATCTTAAAACATGTGTTAAAAATACAAGCGCTATATCGCAAGCTTTCTGTGTGAATGCACCCTAAGTGTGAAAAATATATTAATTAAGCAAAAAATAAATTTTAATTGAATTATATTTTTCATCCCACAGGTTCTGCATTAATTATTTCCATCAAATTATTAAACTGTTGATGAATATTTAACCTTAAGCAGCCTGGGGATTTTTGAAAAATTTTCATGAGCCTAAAAAATTTTTAAACCCTTATTGCTCAAAACTATTAAAGGTGTGCTCAATCTGAAAGCAACAATTGATAGAGGCTTGAAGAGTATTCCTTTAGAAAGGACGCTAGGCTGTTTAATGTTAAAATCTGAAAATGTGATTCATGTTAGTCATCATATAACGATGTGATGATACTAATATTATCTGGGATGCCCTTCAATCTAAATATTTCTGAAAATGCACTATAAGCAAATTGCATTGCTAAAAGCTTCTAAGTCTTCAAAAGGTTTGTGATTATTATTATAATTACTAATACTCTCAGCAAAGCAGTAATAGGTTATTAATTCTTTTATTTTTGCATTTATATAATTTAAAATTTGTAATCCAATATATTATAAAACTTCAAAGCAAAATAAAATTCAATATAGATTTAAATTTCAAATTTAGTTTGAAAAAATTAATATTTCAATCACGGTTTGTTACACACTCTACTACAATTGTTTTAAATAACTTGCAATATAAATTTTTCGCGTGTTCTTAATATTGTCATTGCTTGTGATCTTCTTGTTTTCATCACATTAGCTGGGGTTTTGAAGTAAATTTAATTTTGTTGTTTAAAATAACTTCAATGCATTGAAACACTGCAAAATGAAGATTATTGGATTTTTGCTACGATAAAATTAATAGGGAGCATGACCTACTTAGGTTATATAGAGAATTAATACCATAAGAAACTCAACTATTTAAATTCTATAAATATATTATGTTTATAGTTGATGAAATTTTCAGAATTAGAATATTACAAAGCTAAAAAATATGCATGGAAATGAATTTTTTGGAGTTTTCAACCCGTAATCAAACCCACACCAATCATTAATTGACAAACAGTTTTGTTTAGCATGGGTGGGCAAATAGAGAAAAGAGCAATCTATTTCAAACATAGAAGGATATTGGCACAAAATTGAGGCTCACCACCAGTCCATTTAAATTTTAGCCATATGATCCCCATTTTATGATTTTTGAGAAAAATATTTCTTAAATTTTTTGATTTGCTTCACCAAAATTGGCTGTAATCGATTGTAGTACTAGAAGAGCATGTGACAATATTGTAATACTTCAAAATTTAGCATTAATTTTCAACAGATTGATTTTATGTTACATAAGATTCATTACATTTCAGTTGATTTGAAAGCACAGTGCAGATAATAATGGAGTAATTGACCACATGACATTTCTCAGTGTAGTGTTTGCGATTTAAAATAAAACATAGAGTGATAATATTTTCTCTTAATTTCTTAATCACTAATAATGCATTGTTTAAAAGCTACAGCAAAAATATGTGATGCAATGTTAAGAGAATAATTAGTAATAATTGATACAAGCATCTTTCAACATCAGCATAATCATGTATTTGCTAGTTTATCAAATTCAACAAAGATAAATTTAACCATAAAAATCCATAATCAAACAGAAGAAAATGCTTAATGATAGCAAAACTCTGTGTCACATAAAAAACAACTTTTGATGAAAGTGTTAGATTTATATAATTGAATTTCATAAAGTTACTGTCATCTTGCAATTTATGTTAATTTGACCATCCAATTTTACTAGTACAGTCAGCACCACCATTGCCAATTTAGAGTTTAGCTAATCAATGGAATTAAATGTATTTCTGTAAATTAACAAAATTAGTAATAGAACAAAAAACTTAACAATAACTTTATTGATGCTGATTTACAATAGCTGTTATTTTGATTGCTTTTGCTATATATATATAGAATGTCTTTCTGTTCCAATGAACTCTAGTTAATATTCCGCAGATATTACCTAAATTATATATTTTTGTTTTAAATATAGCTCTTCTTTCATCAGCTTTATTCATTTATTCATAGTAAATGCCAACATGATCGGAATTTCCAAGACATTTAATTCTTTAAAAATTTTCAAAATTAGTAAACATATTTCTAATTTTGAATTTTCCCATTAATTTCAGTCCTGACTTCACGTCCCATTCACTTAGAATTTACTGGTATGGAGCTCAATATATGTATATCGCAATAATTAACAATATGTTAGAGTCAAATTTTTCATGAATTGATTGTATGTTCTTTAATAGTGATTCATTGAATTCACTGAATTTCTAAACTGTATAAATCCAAGTGTGCCTGGGATATCCAAAGCTGAAAACTTCTCTATTATTTTCTTTAATTTACGTACGTGTTATTTTAAAATTTTTATCAAAATAATTTAGAATTTTGTTTGAAGTAAATGATTTATGCACACATATCAGAGCACCACCTCGCCTTTTTACCTCATTACACAGTAATAGCTATGTGAATCTTGTTGTTTAGTAACATAATATCAAATTCGTCTATTTTGTTATTGAGTGATTGAGCAATGGTGGGATATGCAATAGAAAAACTGCAAGTTATATTTTGTTTTATACTATTAGTACTTATTCATAATTCAGGAGTGTATGAGCCAAAATTTGTTCTTTCTATTAGTTGATTTTTTGCTTTTACATAATACTTGCAATCATCAGAACAACATAGATTATCTTTTTTACAATTGGCACATTTCTTTGTTTTAAAATTCATTTCATCTTTGCATTCTGTTTAAAGTTGATGTTGTAAACAAAATTTGCACTTGATGTCATTATTACGACAATATATCATTATATGTACATAAAGTAAATATTTACATTGTTTAGGTTTAATAAATACATCTGATTTTGTCAGATAGTTCCGTCTTAACTACCCAAACAAATTTTGCTTGACTTTTTGAATTTATACATTGATAAATAAATTTTTTTGTAATTGGACTTAGACTTAAATATTTACATAAATATAGGTTCACACATACAATGTTTAATGCATGGATGTTTTTAGTTTGATATTTAGTAAAATAGATAAACAATTTTTTCCTATTGATTTAAAGGAATTTACACTTGTTATTTAAGTTACATTATAAATACAAATTGAGTACTACTGAAGTTTAGAAATTTTTACATGAGCTTCAATAGTTGTAATTCATAAAGAACCAAACAGAAATAATGCATCTAATTTGTTTGTGGATTGTGTTATTAATTTTTGGATTTTAGTATAATGAATGTACATTTTATTAATATTTTTTTTTCTTAAGTAGCTTTTATTCTGTTTATCCTTGTACATTCACTGTACTTACAGTCTGTAAATATTATTTACAAAATATATACAAATAGTGTACATAATATATACAAACATATTTACAAAACTGATATCTACAGAAATGTACAAATAAAATAAACAAAGCTAAAACAATAATTAAAATAAACAAAAACAAAAAATAAGTTAAAAATAGGACACAAAAATGACATATTCTAATAATTTCGCCATATATTCAGTTTGTTCGAATATCCTAATTTGAATTGGTTGGCAAGCAGGTTTTGTTTTAATAATTTTTTAAATATTTTTAAGTTAGGTGCGTTACGTATATTAGAATCTAGTTTGTTCCATAGGCTACTGGTGTTGGTTGTAAACGAATCTTTCCAATATTTATTTTTAATTTGATAGTTATTAATACATTTATTTGCTCTTTTGTTATAGCTGAGATATTTGTCACCATTACGATTTCCTTTCACACACTTGTACATTTGAATCAGACTGGAATATATCGTGATGAACGTGGGTGAAAGTATTGATTCTTTGTTTACGTAGTCACCAACTTCATGTTTGCTAATATCAAACATTGTGCATATACACCAGTTAAACATCCTATTTAGTCGTCCCTTCTGTGCAATACTTAAGCTATTCAATAGTATGCATGCATATCTGTAGTGACTCAACACAAACGCGTCAACAACTGTTTTGCCCCTAGTTATCTGTTTAATTTGTTTTAGGTATTGTATGCCAGCTGCCATCTTTTTAATCTTCCTTCGAACAAACTTATCAAACTTCAAG
>CABFPE010000652.1:152654-164641 GCA_900660155.1 Hofstenia miamia | reverse complement strand
ATTGATAATGGGTATTTGCCTGAAGCTGATCTTCACATCCAGTTTCACCAGTCCATCAATGATCCATTTGATTGAGTTCCACCTCTCAGCTAACCCATATAACTTAAGTGTACCCTATCCTAGTTCAGTGTATACTCAAGACAAGACACAATTTGACTTAAACTCTATTTTGCAAAAGTGTTTCATGAATATGCAACGGACTTGTTACTAGCTGCCTAACTAAGATTACATGTAGCCATTACCAAAATATATTGGCTTTAATAAATATTTTAATAATGAGCAGCTTCCTAACCTACATTTATTAGTTAGTACATGTTCAGTCACTTTATCAGTCATTTTATAGTCACTAATTTGGATCTAAAATAGTAATAATTTATTGCTTAGGTTTTGCTCATCCAACCATATTTTGAATTTATTTATTTTAATACATGTACTGAATGATCACTAGTCAGCTAAACAAGAGAAAAACCCCTATACCTAACTTAAGTGCACAAAGAGCCTAGAATGGATCTCAATGATGGATCCTGACCACTACTAAACACCACTTGTTTAGATTGACATCATAATAAATATCCAAACTGTATTAACAGAACAAAATATGAACTCTGAATAAAATTCTTTATCAATTGCTTACAAGGTTTCAAATCTATTTATAGAAAATTCAGAAAAGTACCTGTTGATTTCAAATTTGAACTTTTGTCTGGCAACATGTTGGAGAAAAATAATGGAAGTGATTTTGCCCCCTCATTTTGCCAAAAGTATTATTATCAACAGATACTAATCTCTTAAAGTTGACACTTATTGTTTCTTGGTTGCATGATACAAATTAATCTAACTGATCTAATAATTTTATAATATTGATGATCATAATTTGTCTTTGATCTTAGTCTCCTTCCAAATCAATGTTAGCAGCTTGATTATTTTGGATGATGCTACAGTAGTCAAGATATTCATTTCTTCTACAGAAACTAGCTTAGAAACTTACCACATAACCAATACCAGAAAATTCTCACTCTGTTCTATTTTAATTAAGGATAGACTATGGAAAATGATAAACATTTCACTAGAACTGTGACATTATTGAAAAGGAACTACCTAACCTACAGGAAAAAATTTTTTTTGCGAATGAAATCTAAAACAAAGAAACTTATGCAATTAAAATCAAGTGATACCAAATTAGAACCTCACAACAGAAAATGATTGCTACACTCTAAAGAAGCAGTATGATAAATAGGAATAAACAAAAAAATCAAACTACCCCTGGAACATCAACAAGAAGTCAATTGCTAGAAAGTCTAACCCCCACAACAGATGTGGAGATGCAAACTATCTCAATGGAACCAGAATGAAATTCTTTTGAAATATTGGAAACCCTATGAAGAAACCATTAAAATGAACTGGCACTGAAAAACCAAATCTAGTTGCTAAATTAAAAATTTGAGAAAACAGAAAACAAAAAGAAATTGATCATCCAGGAATTAAAATTTGACATGAGTCAAAGACTGGATGAACAAAGGAGTCTTTTTCAGATCCAAGTCAACATGTTAACCCAGAAATTAGCAGATGCAAAACAATGCATCATCAAGGAAAACTAAAGATGGGAAATAATGTATAACAACCTTGAAATAGAGAACAAACAATTACAACAAGATAACAAAATGCAACAAATGGAGATAGAACATCTCAAGGACCAGTTGCAACTAGAAATACTGTCAGAAGATGAAGCAGATCCACCTGAAAAACTGATGCACATGCACAACATAGTACTCACAGAAGAACCAAAGGTGGAATTAACTGCCCCAAGGCAAAGGGCACAAGTTACTCAACAGATTCACATGAAATTTAAATAAATGAGGAGTAAGAAAATGAAAAAATTATACAACAGATAACACAGGAGGTATGAAAAAAAGTAACACAGGAAGAAGGAACTGAGAGGGCAGTAGCCTAAAACGTCCTAGAGAGTACCATCTTGTGGTGGTTCCTGGTTAAGTGTTCTATTCAAACTGACATGGTGTAATGCCAAAGCAGGAGTCTAGTCAATTAACTAACATTCGAAGGGCACATCTCTTTGCAGAGCCCTGGACCCCTAGATGACATTAAACAATAGGTTATAAGAAGGTGCTGCAATATGTGCTATGCACATGTGGGACAGTGACATTCATGTGAGCCTGTCTGCAATTAGTTTGTGGAATAGCAAACAGCAAAGCAGTGTTAATGCTAGCATTTATTTGCTGCCAGTGCCCAAAGTTATGAGTGTCTCTCATGGGGCAGTTATATGGAAACAGTTTGTTGCCAGAATTGTATCTCTGTATCTGGACTTTGAGATAGGCCTAAGACAGCATTTGCTGAACCTTACCTGTGAGGGCTAAAGTCTGGACCTACATCTGTTGACATGCACTCTTCAGTCTGTATATTGGTAGAGTAACACTGAACACAGGAAGCAACAATTGAAACCACAAGAAAACCAATATTTGAAATATCAGAAACAACACCCTGTAAAGCTCAGATACAAAAATTTACCAGTAAAATCAACAGCTATTCCCCAACATTTGAAGAGTGGCTTCAGCTATTTGAACTGATTCAGAAACAAAAAGAGATTATAAGTTACTAACTGGCAACTTTATAGAGCACTACCAAAATGAAATTTTTAAGAACTAATATAGATTGATACTAAATGGAATGAAGATGAAAAAATTTGACAATATAAGAAACTATATGTCACAGGTTGAATGATTTTTAACACCTAGTTCATGAGGAGGATATTACTCAAAATATGATTTATACTTGCATATTACAAAAGGCATCCCTAAATCATAAGGCAGCAATTCAAAAATAAATGTGATGTGTATGATAAGTTGGAGAAAATGATTCACAAAGCAGTAGATATGCAAGTGATGTTAGAAAGTAACTCCAGAATCTATGAGAAAGCTATGTGGAATAAACAAAACACCACAAATTGGAAAATGACTAAGCAAACACCACAGAAATTTTCACAAACAAATAATACAAAAAAGAGTGAAAAAGTAATTAGAATAAAAACCAGAGACAGTCAAACAAGGAAAGTGAAAGAAAGGGATGTTCATTGTTATAATTGTGGACAAAAAGGCCACCAAAAACCTGAGTGCAAAAAACAAACAAATATTATAGAAGATGGTGAAGCCTATTTTGAAAACCTTGATAAAATAAATTCAGAAACAAAATATTTTCAGAAAACCAAGAAAGTGAAACACGCAAGGCTTTGGAAAACTAGGAGTGCTGTCTCAACAAAACCATGCACCTGTAATGATATTAATGGATCTACATAATGTCAACACAATTACAGTTGTGATTAATGGAATAATGACCAAAGCTACTATCAACACAGGTGTTGTAAGGTCTAACATAACAGACGAGTGTGCAACAAAATTAGGATTTGAAAGAAATGAACTAAAGAAATCACAAAATATATTAATCAATGCATTGGATGAATATATTGATACTAAAGGTATGTTAGAGCAAGAAAGGATAAGAATATCCAATAACATGTTCAAAAAATCTTTAATTGTAGTAAACACTCACAAAAACATGTTGCCATATGAAGCAATATTGGGAAATGATTTTTTATCAAAAAACAAATGTATAGTCAACTGCAGGTACACAACAATGAGAGTACAACAGGAGGAAATCAAAATCAAAGAGGAGCAAGAGAATAAAAACATATTATTCAAACTACTGGAGAACATCAAACTGTTATACAAACAAAGAGGAATAAATATGAAGAAAATTTCAATCCCTGTAAGTGTCTGCACAATAAGAAAAGGAGAAGGCAAAATCCCAATAATAAACACAATGAACAGGAATGTCAACATAAATCAAGCTAAAGTGAAAATATTGTAGAATCATCACCTTGGCTGAGATGTGCATTTAAGAGTATCTACATGTAAAAATGAATGATCACTAGCCAGCTAAGGATGTTGAAAAATTTCCCTATTTGTATACATAACTTAGATATGAGCAAAGATCAAGGCACCAATTCATTTCCCCTTGCAACAACCTTGTGATTGCTACACACATTGAATGCTTAGCTGTGCATTATAATTAATTAATCAAACCAGTTAACAATAAAGATAATTCCAAGGATTTTATTCTCCATCAACTAAACAATACACTTTGTTCATATTTATAGAAATTACTGCAAATCTATTTATTATGCAAACAAGTACCTGCTGCTGTTTCAATTTCTGCAGTCCACATAGAATATTTCTGCATGCTAATAGCTGCTTGCTAAAATAAACATTGAGTGATTTGTACACATCTAATGTGACAAAAAGTGAATGCTGCAAATACTTTTTTCACAGTTTTTTCAAATTACATGACGTGATATTAATTCTATTAAAATGCAAAGAATAGGAAAATCAGAGTTCTATGTTTTACTGTAATTGATCTTGGTTATATTTTCATTTCTTTGTCTTTTAATGGATTATGCTACATCATTACATTTATAATTGTATATGCATGAGGAAACTAAAGGAGTTGGAATAGAGTCTTTGTTTTTGAGAAAATGTGCTGTTTTCAAAGTCTGAAATATTGGCATAATCTTGACACTTAATTCTTGGTTGCATTGTTGGATCTTCTTTTTTAAGGTACTTACAGAATTTGGTGTAATATACAGTAGTTTCCAAGTTATTCTCTCATATAATTGATGTTTTCTTGGATGTGGTTTATTATGAAATATTCTATCCATTTTCAATTTAATCATTTTTCATGGATATCCATTTCTTATTGATTTATTAGATGTTCATATGATGAGCATGTAAGAACTGCTCAATTTAAGATGACTTTGATCGTATTTCTTTTATGTATCAACTCACAATGTGATGTAAAAGGAATATAAAGCTCAGTATTTGTGGGATTTTATGCCATTTTGTTACAAATATGTTTTCAGTTTTAATAATTTCAACATCTAGTGTGACAATCAATCAAGATATCATGTGTGGTCAAAGTGAGAGAAGGAATGGATGAAACCAAGACTAAAAATATAATGATGATTATAATAATTAATATGTAAAACACATGATATGATTGATTATTTAATTTTGTAAATTGTTTTGTGCAGTTATCTTTAAATTATGCTCAACAGTATTTGGCAAAACAATAGATGGCCAAACAGCATACTCTAATTAATGCTGACGTTGTGTAATCATTAGCAGAAATATAAACAGAGGGAAAACTGTAAACAAGATTCAATTAAACAGGTACTAGTCGAGTATTTAGTTGTTTATTACGAAGTGCTATAAATATGCTTGAAATGTTCAAATTATTGATGAATGAATTTAGTTTGGATTTACTTTTCTCTTGTCAGGTTATTTTATATTTTGATGGAAAGCTAAACGTTCAAGCACTGGGGTAATTGTATGGTGGTTCCCACATCCGTTTAAAGGTATGCTGGAGCAGCCTCCTAATAGCTATTCCACAGCAGGGAGGGCGACAGCTGTAGTTACCTTGTAGTGCTATTAGGTTATGAATAGGTGTAGGAGTTTTTTTTACCATTATAGCTTTCCTAACCATTGTTGCTTGCCTGTTATTATGATTGCAATGATTACGTTATACATGTTAGTTTCCCTATTGATGAACCTCAGTCAGTTATTGTGTTATCCTACAATTGGTGATTTAGTATTAACTTTATTTAGATCGTTATTTAAGTCATGTTTTCCTATTACATTCATTATCAATTATTTAATAGTCAAAGTGAGTTGCTCATTGTTTCTTACAGTAGACCTTTGGCCAACTCACGTATCTATTTTCTTGCAGGCGGCATTGATTGTTTACATGTACCAAGGGTTATTATGTATTCCTTTGTATGTAGGGTTATTACATGTAAGGCTCAATAACAAGCTGCTCAAGCATCCTGGTTGCTGTAATCAATTCAATATACAATTTCATAATAAAAACAATCAATGCACTAAATTCTTAAGTAGTCACAAATCCCATCACACTGAGTTCACTATTCACATACCAATTCCTTCGATGGTTTCCACTCTAAAGAGGCAGCTTAATTTGTAGATGAAGCTGATTGGTGTTTTTCTGGAACCGCATGATGAACCTTTGAGTGTCGATCCTGTCTTCAATTCTCCATGTTTTACCTAAATGAGTTGTAGTGAGTTAAGCCATTAGAGAGGCTAATGTACATTAGGTTAAGTTAATAAACCGAACACTCATTGTGAAGGAGAGAATTAGGAGATTGTCAAACCTACTTAACATGTTAACTAAGAAAAGTAATAAGTTTCTATGAATTCTATACGAAAAGTGGATTGGCATGATTCTACAATACCTATTGCGCAAGTTACCAAAAATATAGAGATTGTACTGTAAGTTCAATTGTTATTTGTGGCAAGTGGTCCTATTTGGAATTAAATTTTGTTTGTTTTGATAAGCTGTAATGTAATACACCAAACGCCAAAAAGAAATTTATTTTTGTATATACTAGCATGGAGTTGTTTTGTCACAATGCTCTACTCAAAAAAGCAATGTTTAGAAAATAAACAAAAATGTTTCAAGAGTTTTTCAATTAATGTTATTCAATGCTTAAAAATGTTTTTTATTAATTAACATTATATAACATGCATATAATTTTAATGATTCCAATATATACAATAAGTAAAAGTTGGGTGTTTAGAACTCCCAAAAAAGTTGGGTGAATGAAATAAATTTCAGTATTAACTACCTCAATTAATAGTGTAGTTAAAAAGAAATAATTGTGCATTCCACAAATTCCTGACATGGTTGGGTGAAGAAGTTGGAGCTGCATCTTTACAACATGATTAAATCAGCCCAATTAAGTTGAGGGGATTAAATCATGTAGTTATAATGGAGCAAATTTACATTCCACAAATTTTCGACCTTGGAGTACTTATACATCATGAATTAGTACGGGCCTTAGGATTCCAAAAACATAAATTTAATTTTGTTTTCAATTCACTTAAAATTTTTGTTACCATGTTATTCATGCTAGGTTAGATTGAAGAATTTGCAATTGTGCTAATATATTAAAATATCATTAAAATTCTAAGCTGGTAATCAATGTTTCTTCTCTAATTAAAAAATAGTCATTCCTGTAAAAAAGTTTGTATAATACTTCACAATTCATTATCCATATGCCTGTACTGAGGTGTCAGTGACATTTTAACTCTATTGACTAGCCATGTAAATTAATAATAGCATAGAGAAAAAATATATTATATGTTAGATAGGGGATAGTACAATGAAATAATTCAGACATAAATAAATAATTGGGAGAAATATGTTTTATATTTTTGAAACCATTGCCTAATTCTGTATATTAAATAAAGAAATTGAAAAGAAATGTTGTTAGAATGAAAATGGCAAAATGTGCATTATATTTCTTTCTAACTTTAAGGATTTAGATGGAAAACCATTAGATTGCACCTCTGTAAAGAATTGAATAACTTCTATCTAATTCCTTTTATATTGGTAAATTGTAATAAATTCATACCAAAAGTGATTCTGTAATTAAATGAAATTACTTCTGCCTTATAACTAAACATTATCTTGACAAAAAAGTGTTTATTAAATAAATACTTGTAAAAAGCTTATGATTTTGTTTAGAAAGAAATGAATGTGGAGAATGTGGGCCAAATTCATTGTGCATTAAGAAAAGTACATCTTTCAAATGTCAGTGTAAACTTGGTTATGCAAAAGTAAATGGAAATTGCAAAGGTTTTAGTTCATTTTTTGCATATAATTATTTATTATAAATGATGATTAAATGAACATTTTTTTGAAATTTCAATTGCTCTGATTTAAGCACATATGTTTGAAATTTGCTAAATAACAAAGAGTTAATTGCGATTTCAAAAAAATCAATAATTTCTAAAATTATGTAATATGACATACCTAAAAAAGTGCCTCCACTGAGTAAATGAGTCAATTCGTTGAATATAATAGAACGAGCTAGTATCCAATATTGAATGCAGCCAATTAGATTATAATCTGGGGCATTTTTTATAGTAAATTATTAGATTCTCGTTAATAATTTTTGGGAATTCTTGAAATTCCATAAACATTTTTATTATAGGGAGTTTAGATTATGAAATATTAGGCAGCTTGAGCTCAAATGTAAATAATTTTGTGGCTTTTTTGTATATATTTTGAATGTGGAAATCATTTAATAAATTTTAAATTTTATCACCATGATTTCTTCCAGTTTGAATTTAATTAGGCTATCTTGGAAAAATATATAATATGCATATCCAAATATTATCTGAGAAACAGTTTAGTGCTATAATTCAACTACATGGTTTTCTTTATTTCTCTGCTCTGAGTTACTGTTATAATGATAAAATGTAAACTATATATACATATGTATATTTCCAAAATGTAATGTCATTTAAGCTTCACTTTCTGTCTATGTTAATAAATCATTAATAACCATCTCATGTATTGCTGACTATTGATTGGAACAAACATAATATTATGAGAATCAATGAAGCAATAATCTTTGGATCCATGTTATTGACTACAATGAAAATTATATATGTTTATTCAAATATACTTTAAATATCATTTATTTACAGACAATCTTAATTGATGACTATTTATTAAACATTTCATTGGTGTGCATTTATGAGCGAATGACATCCGAATTTATTGTGTGACACATGTTATATATTAACATTATCATCAAAATTATAAAATGTTATATATACACAACTTCTAAATGGCTTTGTCATTTATTCAAAATTCACTTATTAGAAAATATATTGTAACAAGTATTCAATATATTCATGTAAGCATTTCATATATTCATGTATTCTTCAATATCAAAAATGAAGGGATATGTATCTTCACATTTATATATTTGAATACATTTAAGACAAATTTCAAGCAATGGTATGATGACTCTAAGCTGATTATAAGCTATATATTTTCCGAAATTTCCACATGTTATGTGCATTTTGGTCCACTGATTTCTAGCATACCTTTGTGATTATGAGTAAATAACAGACTGGTTCTGATCAATAACCTGCAACATTTAGAAATACTAACTAAATTAACAGAAAATATTTAAAACTAAAATAGCATAGTTGACAGAAACTATAATTTCCAAATTATATATTGAAAATTGAAATTACTAAGTTCATTATACTTTTGTCGAAATTAGATGAAATGCAGTTATGCTACAATATATATATATATATATATATATATATATATATATATTGTAGCGTACCAGTTAACGTTTTTGCAATTCTATATTTTGAAAAGGAAATAATAAAATTGACTCAAGACATATAAATTAATAATTTCTACATGAAACCTGTTTCCTACATTTCACAAATTGTACAAATATTTGACTCTAAATCTCATCAATTTCAATTTTTTGAAAAGAAAATTATCAAATTTTAAATCATTGTCACTTATAGTACACAAATGTAACTTACGCACATGCTTTAAATAATTTCAGTATCAGAAACATTAAAAATAATATTCTCAGAAAACTTTCTTTTTTCTTTGGATAAAAAAATGATAAATTGAGTTTTGCCTGAATTAATTTTTAGTTTAATACAATTGAAATGTATTACAAGATTTTGAATATCATTTGCCAAATATCTGATGCTTCAAAGGGACTTTTTACTGTTCGTAAAATGCAAGTATCATCTGCGTATTGATACATAGTTCCGTCTTCCAAGGATTTTCAAACATTATTTACGTATATATATTTGTCAATTGATATATTTACGCTGTTTTGATATGGAATTTTTTAGAAGTTAACCCTGTTCACCAGAGCATCTTTGGTTTCTATGGTAAGCATTTTTAATGCTTTAAATTGTATATTTGTATTGCCAAAATAGACCAACACTTCTTACAATTGTTTAGTTATGAATATGCAACTCAAATTTACAATTTTGTTTTTAAAATATTGGTTTATTTTTTAGTTTAGAATTGGCAAATCACAACAGCCTATTTTATGTATGGGTAAATTACAAATTAAATTCTATTCTTGAATAATTTCAAATTTAGTATTTACTAAGATATTCCTCTCAATTGTCAGAGTTTAGCTGCTGTTGCTGGCGATGAGGTTATTATACAAAGAAATATATTTTATTTCAAAAACACAAAAATATCATCAATATATGAATAGAAGCACATACTATGCTGTTCAGAAAGTTCATTCACATAGACACACACATACATATATACACCTACACATATATTTATGAAAAAGCAATGTGGTAGGTAGAAATATATGCTAGAATAACAATAATAATGGACCAATGAAAATGATTTACGTTTTCCTATGTAAATTCTCTGCAGCAATCTATTAGTCCTAATTTCTTTGAAGTTACTCTGCCCAAACTGCGTTTCAACGTTTTAACATGTTATAAGTTTGAGGCGACTGCATCTGTCATTTATAATGAACTATCAGTTGCATGGTCTAAGCAGGCACCTGTTTTATGCAATGTGTATAAGTAGATGAAAGAACTTGACGATGAACAACCTAATTATCTGCAGGATGCCGCGCACATTGGTCGTCGAACAACATTAAGAGATCTTAATAGGGAGAAAGTGATTATTGATGCTCTATCTGATTACCCGTTTCTTTCACTACGTCAGCTGTCTCAAATAACTGGCAATGCTATTACAAACATTCACAGCAATCTCCATCACATGGGCTATCATAACATTGTCAGATTGTGGATACCTCATGACCTATTTCACAAGAAAAGGGATGAAAGTGTTGCATGGGCTCAAAGTCTACTACAATTTCGTAACAACACTTCCAGCATTAGTAATGTGTATGCTGTCCAAGATGAGAGTTGGATTTACTATAAAAATTGGAAAGCAGCGCAAAACACGTGGGTGGCTCCAGACGGTGACTGACCACAGAAAGTGAGGCTTACTTCGATGAAAACGTGTTTGTGCCTGTTGATGTTATGCTTTTCATCAAATCGTCATTTCCAACTCGATTCATCAACTATGGAGAAACTGTATCCCGTGAGAGGTTTATATCATTTCTAAAGGGGATGGGAGAGTTATGGAAGAAACGACGTGTTAACCCAATTAAATTTTCTCAAATTCATCTTAATATTGACACATTTCTTCCCAACACTATATATAATATTATATAATAAAACACATTACAATGACAGCACCTCAAACATGATTGTTGATGTTTAACCCAAGTAACAATGATCAATGGGCCATTATTGGTCCATTATTGGCATCGTTGGCCAATATTGGCCAACCATTTGCCAATATAAACTATTAATGTTAGAAGGCAAATTGTTGTTATATGAATGGCGTATTGTTGGTAAATATTGGCTTTTAATGGTGAATTGATGGCTCATTGTTGGTAAATTGATGGCACCAATAATGGACCAATAATGGCCCATTGCTGGCTTGCTACTTGGGAAGTAGATAACATATTTATTAAAATCAATGAATTTTGATATTTTGCACGATAAAATTATAATTTTGGTGATAACTTAATTAATTTAATCATGAACTAGAAAACAGACAACAGCGTGTAATTCTAAACAGTAAAAAAATCAAGCTATGTTACGAGTGACTGCGGGGTGCACCAAGAACTGTACTTGGCCCTATTTTATTAGCAATTTATGTAATTGATATAATTAAACATGTTAAACACAGCGACATTTACCAGTATGCCGACGACGCATGCCTAATAAGTACCGCGAAAAATGCTTTTGATGCTACAAAAAACCTTCAAACAGATATAAAAAAATTAAACATTTATTTTACTAATAATCAACTGAAACTAAATATTGAAAAAACTCAGTTTATAATTTTTTCACCGAAAGCACAAAGAAATCTAATAAATGATATAGAACTAAAGATAAATAATGAGTCAATAAAGCAAAGTGAATCAGTCAGCTATTTAGGAGTGGAGATAGATAATGAATGATAATTTGAAAAATGTCTACTGAATAAGATTCAAAAAATGACTGCAGGCATTAGATATCTTT
>CABFPE010000652.1:127860-143072 GCA_900660155.1 Hofstenia miamia | reverse complement strand
CTTTTTGTCTGCCAAGATGGTGGCTAAGCATAATGGAAGTGACTTTTCCCCCTCGTTTTGTCAAAAGTATTATTATCAACCAATACTAATCTCTTATTTTTGAAACATATTGTTTCTTGGTTGCATAATACAAATAAATCCAAATTAATCTAATTGATCTAAATACAATATTTTTAATCAACATTCCTTCTTATCTCCTCTTCTTATTCTCGACTTCACTCAACATTTGCAGCTTTTTGGATTTTATTTGGATGATGCTACACGCCCTCCTCAGCTTGTGTTATTTTTAGCACAGCTCATTCTCCATGTACCAGTGTATCCAACTTCCGAATTATCAATTCCACTTGCTGATCTTCCCATGTTGTTTTTTGGAATTCATCTTGTTTTGTCATTTTCAAGACTGCCTCTTGTTTGGTTGTTACAGTGTTCGCATATTTCAAAAAATTCGTCCCTAGTATGTTCTTTGTTATTGGCGTGATTTCTCTTAGTTCATTGATCTTTTGTGAGAATATTTCATAGTATTTCTGATATAAATGTACAAAATTGATTCCTATCATTGGCGTCATTTGCACATCAGCTCTGCTTGTATGGGCTAGGTCTTCTCTGATCTGATTGTCTGGGTAGAAGAACATAAATACTTTTCTTAAACTATGAGTATTTGCCACGTCCTTAAAGAAGAAGCTGATGTTATCTCTTACTTCTTGTTTGCTTATTTCATTTGGATTGTTTTTGTTGATATGCAACATTGTTATGATTTCGACTCTTTTTGTTACATTATAGTAGTGGTACTTTCTCTCCCAGATGTCTGTCCATATGATATCATTCACCCCGGAGTGTGGCTTTTTATTTCTTTTCTCAGATCTTGTAGTTGTAAGTTAATAGGTTTCCCTTGTGTATACAGTTGGTAGGGCATTATTATTCTGTAGCATCATCCAAAAGAACTAAGCTGCAAACAAAGATTAATGTTGAATGATTAATAGTGATTAGAATTATGATTGTAAAATTTAGTTAATTATCTTATTTATTTTGTAAGATGCAACTAAGTCACAATATTGCACACTCTAAGAAAATTACTGTAGCCAATTAAGTAATTTTTTACCAATTGTAACAAGCGTAATTACGCTTGCATAAGAACAGCCATATTGGTAGAAGATTTATTTGAAATTCAAAATTGGCAGGTACTTTAANGGCTTCGTCACCTAAATAGTGATAATTAGTACTCAATTAACCTAACTAGTTAATAACAGAGGAAAAGCTTGGTGGTTCAATAACTTAGTAACTCCTCACCCGCAATTTACTGAGTGATAGTTATTAACAATAATACACGATGCAAATAAGCCAGGTGGAGGATGTTACAATTCCTTCAATGTATACCCTCTCTCTATTATCATTCTTCAGCATTATTTCTTTTGATCTCTTATAATTGTCGCATTCTACTATGGCCTTTTCCTTATTTTCCATATTTACATATTACTTGTATTCATGCAAAATAGGTTTTCACGACTTTAACTTCTTTTGGCAGTCTCCAGCATGGGAGGACCATTATTATCACAATTGTTTCAGATGGTATACAGATTAGGATTTTTGTTTCAATTTGTCTTTCTATGTGTGGTTATGAGCCTTCTGTAGTCAGCGCTGCTGCTAGGCCTATCATTGCGGGGTAATTAATTTTTGCTTCTGAAATGGTATTCCAGAATGCCTGTGTGAGTCCCCTTCTGCTTAATTTTATTTCTTCTTTGATGTCTATTCTTGCTGTTATACATTTGACGTCTACTGCCAACTGATTGTATGGTTATTACAATTCTTAAAGTTCCGTTTTCATGAATGCCTCTTTAAACATTAGCTTCATTGTTGCCACCATTTTTTGTTCTCTAATATTTTGAAAATTTCTTTCTTTAATCTCTCTGGTTTCCCAAGTTACTTTTGTTTAAACTAGGAACCATTCATCATCAGTATCTATCCACTCAATTGTGCTGCTGGGCTGACTTCTCCCCACTTTTCTATGGTTATTCTATTGATCATTTGTTGTGTTTTAGGAGACAGTAATAGCTGTGAGGATGTTAGCAATTCTTCCTCTTCCATCATCTCCCTCTGTGTTTTTGTGACCATTTCACAAACTTCCTCTGGTTCCATTATTCCTCCTTTTTTCATCATCTCTGCACTCCGTATTATTTTTGTAAATGTGCAACATGGGCTATCTCGTTCATATCTCTCCATTTCTTTTTCGAGGGTTTTCTGCATGTTTTTTAGCATTGCTATTTTCGTTATTTCTTCTGTGCTTATTAATTTCCATTTAATAATTTTTCTTGTGTTTATCCACTGTTGATTTTCCATCTGCCTCAGCTCTGTTTCTGATGTTGCTCCCCACATATATTTTTTCATTGGTTCCTTTAATATTGTAATTTTACTTGGATATATCCCCGTTTTGTTAGCCATATCTACTATTGACATCTTCCTCATCAGGCTATCATTCATTATCATCCATTGTTTGTACTGGTTTTTCCGTTTTATTTGGTGACTCCAACCTTTCAATGTGGCCTTTTAGCAACCAATTCTTTGTTTGTGTATTGATCAGGGCTAATGCTATTTCAAATCTATTTGCTTTTGTTAGCTTGTGTCTAATGTGCCATGAGATAGGGAGTTTTAACTCTGCATCTTCCATCATAAATATTGCTATTATCCAGGCTGTTGTTCTAAAGCGGATTTCTGGCACATTCTTCTCTTCAAATATTAGTTGTTTGAAATCCTTGTTAGTGTTTAACTCACAGGCTTTGTTCACCTCTGTTAGTGCCAGTTCTACTGATTTGTTGAACTTCTGTGATGGCGCCTCAATTTTTATTTCTGGCCACCTCTCCTCCACTTTTTGTGGCAAATTCATATTTTTCCATATTTTGTGAATCTGTTGTAAGTGTTCTTGTCATTGTGTTAAGCTGCATTTTATAAATAATGTGTTGGCCTTTTCTATGCCATCAGCTTGATTGTTTTCATCTGTTTGTAGAGGTTGATTGCAATGCATGGATCTACAATTATTCTGTAAATCTGCGCCCAATAGTCTATTTGTAAATTGAATCTAATTAGTTCTGGGATTGTTGTGCCCATTGGTGTTTTCTCCCAAGGGAAGATATTTTCTGTCTGCATGCATGCATCTAGTAAATGTTTTGCAATGCTGTCAATTGTCGACCTCATGATTATTACTACTCTCACTTTTTGTACTTTCACCATTCATAAAGCTTTATCAATGTTTTTCTTTAAGTTTTTTGTGTACTCTTTTTCCTTCAACACATGTATGATTGTCAAGTTTTCTTCATCCATGTTTATTTTTGGAATTGCTGCTATCTTATCCTTGTATGCCATTATTGATTGCGTTGTTTCCAAGGTGAAGTTTTCATTGAATACAGTATGTACCATGCTTTCCATATATGGTCTTTCCAGTGTTTCATTCATTTCCTGTGGTTAGCTTATAATCATGTTTACTTTCAGTCTGTTGCTGGCATTGAGCACTATCAGTAGATTTTTCCCTTTAAGTTTCACGACCTTTCTTTGTTTCCGGTGATATTTTTGCAAATGCATTGTAACCTATTTTTGATGTTCTGATAAAGTATGGGTGTAACGTTTCTCCATTATTTGTAAACATGCGTTTTTCTCACTCTTTATATCGTACAGTTCTCTCCAAGGTGGTATCTGAAGAGTCATGTAGCTGGGTCATCCATAATGGTAATCTGCTTTTGCTTGGTGCACAGTCTGTAGGCTGTTAATCTGTTTCTACTGATTCACCCTTGACCAGTTGTGGTTCTAGTGGGGATAACATCAGCCTTGAATTGCTTTCATATCTCCATGGTTCTTGCACCACTTACACCTTCCTCTGCAACTCCTAGTGTCTCATCGACCTTAAATCAGCATTGTGGACTATTGGAAGGAAAGTTGTGCTGCTGTGCACCAGTTTTCTGTGTGCCCTTGAATCAGTGGTGCATATCCCTGGTGGGAGAGGATCTTTGCCTTTTGGTCTACCTGCCCTTGAATCGGCCTTGGGGACTACTAGGACGCCTTCTCACTCTATGTCGTCTATTTGTTGATTCCTCATTTTCGTCCTCTCTGCCCTTGAGTTGACATCTGGTTTGAGAACTACTTCAAACTCTCCTTCTCCTGTTTGTGGTCAAGAGTTCCTCTGGTTGTTGATTCCTGCACACTCTCTTCTTCAGTGGTGGGTGCATCATTCTCTTCTAGATTCCTAAATTCAGTTAGTAAATTTAAATCCCATATTTCAGGGTCATATATAGGTTTCTTTCTTGTTGTCCTTTGGTGCAGCACTTTCTCTCTCATGCTATCATCTCCAATGTCCACTGTGAATTCATCATCAAATTGTTCTTCATGTACACTAGCTAAATCATACATATTGTATATAATTTTGTTGCTGTTAATTCACCATATTTTGAAATTGGCATTCGCATCTATCTTTGTCTCTTCAATGTCTGCTGTTGCTCTCTTCAGGTTTTGAAAATGTAACAGTCTATTATTATCTAGCATGTATTCATTATTTGGTAGTCTTTGTGTTATTGTGTGGGGGCCAGACTATACCATTTTCAAATTCTCAGACTTGGTTTGTGTCTGTGAGTTTGATCAGTGTGAATGTGTATACCTTGTCTCCTACTTTATGTTTGTGACTGTAAATATTTTTATTTTAGCTACACTGCTGTCTCACTGCTGATTTTTTTATGTTGTGGAACATTGTTTCATGGATTCCTGTGATCTGGTTCTTCAGTTGTTTTACATATTCATTATCCAGTTTTTCAGTGTAGTTGGTGTATTGCATTGATAGCAGGGTCTCCACTTCTCTTCCAAACATTGCCTTGAATTGTGAGACTCCTGTTGTTGCATGTACCAACGTGTTGTAATAATACTTAATTATCTCAATGACTTCTCTCCATCTATTTCCCCTATCCTTGATGTTGCTACTCAAATTAACTTAATTAGCACTTAATTAAGTCACTTCACTGCTCCATAGGCCTTTGGTTGGTATGCTGTTGTTCACTTGCTTGCAATTTCCAGGAGTATTGCCATTTCTTGGAAGAGTCCACTCTTGAATTGGGGCCCCTTATATGTTATGATTGTTTCCATCTGCCCAAGTAGTAGGATCCATTCTTTTAATACTAGTTCTGCTGTGGTTTCTGCCATGGTATTCTTCATTGGGACAATCCTTGCATAATTTGTAAAATTGTCTACTATTACCAGTAGATATTGATAGCCTTCTGCATCTTTCAACAACATTTCCAGATCAATGTGGACTATTTCATTTGGTTGTGTTGTGATTATCTTTTCCAGTGGTGCCCTTTGCATTTGAAAGTGTTGTTTATTGTGTAGAAGGCATGTTGTGCACTTATTGATAATATCTTTCATAGCCTTCCTCATGGCTGTTGTTATTAACCTTGTGTTGAAGGTTTTTACCATCTGTGTGATACCCAGGTGTCCCTTCACATGTATCTTCTTATCAATTCTCTTTTAAAATAGTCTGGTATTGCAATCCAGTTATTGCTGGCTTCAATGTATAGTAATCTGTTTCTGTTTATCTGCCATTTATTATGTTCATATTATCCCACTGTTAGTTTTGGTAGTGTTGTCCAGTGTTCTTCTATCTTCTTTATGATTTCACTAAGTATTATGTTGTATCTCTGTTTATCCACTATTTCTTTTTCAGATATTTCCTTCACTTATTAGTATTGGTAATACGGCTTGGCCTTTTTTGTCCATGTTTATTTCTGGCAATCCCTCATATTCAGTGTGTGACAAAAATTGAAACTGTTTTTTGTCTCCATCTAATTTTACCGCATCTCTCTGATATTCTAGTAGTGATGTCCAGAAGTCTGCATTGTTATGTAGGGTGCCTTTCCTATGCTCAATTGTGAATGTGAACTTATTCAAGTATTTGATCCATCATGACACTATTCCGGACTTTTCTCCTGAAAACTTCTTCAACCAAGCCAGTCCACTGTTGTCTGTGCATACCCTGAACTCTCTACAGATCAGGAAGTGTCGAAATTTTTTAATAATTTCAATTAGTGCCAGCATCTCCAATTTAGTAGATCCAAAGTTTTCTTTGCTTGCTCTCAACTTACCACTGAAAAATTGAATGGGGACTTCTTTCCCATTTTTCATTTGTCCCAACATGGCCCCAATAGCCACTTTGCTTGTGTGGCAATCCAGTATAAATTGTTCATTGTAGTCCAGCGTGTTAAGAGATGGTAGTTTCACTAGTTCTTCTTTGATGTTGTCTAATTCTTCCTGCTACTGCCAGGTCCATATGAATGGTACTGATTTCCTCATTAATCTCTTCATCTTCACTGTCTTGCCAGCAATGTTTGGGATGAAAGTCCTGTAGAAAATGAATAATCCCATTATACTCTGTATATCCTTCTTGTTATTAGGCTTTTCTATTTTACAGATCATCTCTCTGGTGTTGTCCTTCATGCATGATGTTTATTTCCAGTGTTCTGTATATGTCTTCCTCTTCTGCTTTCATCTCTATGCCCTTGAATTAGCCTTTGGGAGTACTCGCGACTTCAATGGTGTTTGTCCACTTGCCCTTAAGTTGGCCATGTGGAAGGCTATCCATTTTCATTTGCAAGTCCTTGAATCAACCATGCAAATTACTTGCTCCATCATCGTCTCTGATTGCCTTCTAGATAAATCTGCTCATTGCAATTTGTCAAATATTACTTAATCAGCTAATATGTTTCTCTTAATTTGCACAATATTGTAACTTGGTTGCATCTTACAAAATGAATAGAATAATTAACTAAATTTTACAATCATATTTCTGATTATATTTAATCACTGTAATCATTCGACGTTAATAATTGATGATACATCTATTTTTTTGTCAAAAAGTCGTCACCTAGGATAACTTTGTACAGCAACAGATTGTTATGTGTGTCCACCACCACCAAAGACTGTTCAAATGTTGTGTTAGCAATCCTCATTTGTACAGCATTTATCATTCCTTTCATATTGATATATTCTCCTGATGCATTAATTAGTCTCTTATTGCAGCTGTTCAAATCTTCCCATTTAAACTCTAGCTTTGTAGCACATTCATCAGTAATTATCAATGTTGCTGCTCCAGTGTTGATCATTGCTTTTGTCATTACTCCATTGATTGCTATCATTATCATATTTATTGTATCAAGGTTCCACAGGATCATTATTGATGCATGGATTTTAAGAGTCAGTGCTCTATCTAGTTTTCCAACTCCTCATTGGTTGGCATTTCGTCCTCTGTTTGCAGTACATCTTCCTCGTCATAGTATGCTTCTTTGTCTCCAATTACATTTATTTGCTTTGGGCAATCTGATTTTTTGTGGCTTTTTGTCCGCAGCCATAACACTTGACGTCTTTCTCTTTTACATTTCTGGTCTTTCTGTCTTTCCCCTTTACCTTTATGATTTTTTCTGGTTTCATTTCATTATAGGTTTTATTTGGGATGAGTGGTTTGAGGTTGTTACTCCATGCTCGTCCATCTCTGTGCCATGCAGCTTTTTCATATACTCGTGCATTATTTTTGATGGTTGTTTGTATGTTGACTGCATTTCTAATCATTCTTTCAAGCCTGTCATCTACATCACATTTAATTTCAAACTGTGTCCTAATACTTTTGAGCATCCATTTGCAGATATGCGAGAATAGATCGAATTTAGAATATCTATTTTCTCTCAAATTCAGCATTAGCAGTCATTCAACTTGTTGAATGTAGTTTCAAATATCATTGGTTTTCTTCATTTTCGTCATGTTTAGGATAATTTGGTACTGATTTTTCAAACTTTCATTTTCATAGTAGTTTATGAAATCTCCAATCAGTAGTTCGTAATTCCTCTTCATTTCTCAGTCCAAAAGCAGATAGTGCTGAGAAGCTGCACCTGTTAAATATAAAGAGAGTCTTGCTGCTGCCTGCTGGCTCACTTTGCACTCCGCCATAGTTAATTCAAACATTTGTAACCATTCAGTGAATGTTGGGTTGTAACAATCTACCCTTCCATTGAATTAAGGTAGTGTCACCTTACAAGGTATCATATTGTTAGTTGTCAGTTGTGGTAAAATTGAACTTTCATACTTGGGCTTCTTGTGGGTTTTTATTGTGTCTTCTTCCTGCAGTTGAATTGTCACTGCCTTTGTGATTTCATTACTAATTTTTTGTTTCTCAGCATCTAAATCTTCATCAGATTCCTTGTATGCCACCCCTTTGGGAGCTGGTATGTGTGATGCTTGCAATTCACTCTCTTTCCTTGAGTGAAATTCCATCTATTGTGTCCATATGTTCCCTTAGTTTTCTTCTTCCATTAGCAATAGCAATCTCAGTTTGTCCTTTAGTTGCTCCAGTTCTCCTGCTTGTAAATCATTGTCCTCTATTAACTGTCTGTTTGTTCTTTCCAGTAGGAGATTTTCTTCCTGCCATTGTTGATATTGGTCTAAGAATCTTTTGTTTGATTTGGATAGTTGGTGTGTGAGGATTTTGATCTCATTTTGGAATAATTTGCTTTGCTCATGTAGTTGCATTTCAATATTTAACTTGATTTTGCCCAGGATAGCCTCATTTTGTTGTTCCATCCGTTTAACTTTGTTTGTTAATTGTTCTATTTCATTCCTCAGAAGTGCTTCATTCTCTTGGCTTCTTCTTAGCATATTGATTATCTCTTGAGGGTTCATTGCTGGGGGTGAATTTAGGAACTATAGTTCCGTGTCAGGGGATGAATTCTCACCAGAGTATGGTGATGATCATGTTGTTCTAGGGGTTACTGCCCTAGATACTGTTTTATTTGCGCTGCCTTTCTTTCCTTTTGTCATATTTTTCTTTGGTTCATAGCAGTACTCTTTCTTGATCATGATTCTGGGATCTTGTTGACGTGCACTGGTTTGGGTTTTAGGTAGCTCTCTTTGTTGACTAGTTTGGCTTTCATGTAGTTCTCCTGTTGCTTATTTTCCATTCTCAATTATAGATCTTGTCACAGTGTGCAGATTGTTCCACTGAATGTTCCTCTAGTAAAAGAACATCTTTTCTAGGTTGTTGTTCTTGGCTGTCACAGTCACCATGTAACATCCTCTACCAGGCATTACTACTGTTTAACCTCTGTTACTATATAACATTAGTTGTATCTCTTGCAGGTAGGGATTTACTAACTAGATACTGTTTAGCTTTTGTTTACTTCTATTAACATAATGTAACTAGATTTAACTATTCAATATTTAAGTGATGAAGCCATACAGCAATCTCTCCAAAGATTGGTATTGGGCATCTGCCCAAAGCAGATCTCCACATCCAGGTTCACCAGTCCATCACTGATCTAATTGGTTGAGTTCCACCTCTCAGCTCAGTGATGCAACTTATGTGTACCTTGGTGCATGCTCAAGACAAGACACAATTCAACTTAGACTCTATTTTGTAAATGTGTTTCATGAATGTGCAACCATACTCATTACTAGATGCTTAATTAATATTACATGTAGCCATTACTGAAATATATTGGCTTTGATAAATAGTTTAACATTGAGCAGCTTCCTAACCTACATTTATTAATTAGTACATGTTCAGTCGTTTTATCAGTCACTTTATCATCAATAATTTGGATCTGAAATAGTAATAATATATTACCTAGGCTTTGGTCATCCAACCATATTTCGAATTCATTTATTTTAATACATGTATTAAATGATTGGTAGTCAGCCAAATGAGAGAAAATCCCCTATACCTAACATAAGTGCACTTTTGTGGTCTGGCACAAAGACTCTAGAATCGATCTCTATGATGGATCCAGACCACTACTAAACACAACTTGACATTGTAATAACTAATCAAACCGTATTAACAAAACAAAATAAGAATTCTGAATAAAATTCTTTATTGATTGCTTACAAGGTTATGAATCTATTTATAGCAAATTCAGAAAAGTACCTGTTGATTTCAAATTTGAACTATCATCTGCCAATATGGCGGCTAAAAATAATGGAATGAATATAGTCCCCTTATTTTTTCAAAAGTATTGTCATCAACAGACACTAATCTCTTAAAGTTGAAACATATTGTTTCTTGGTTGCATGATACAAATTAATCTAACGGATCTAATAATTCATAATATTGCTAATCATAATTCTCCTTTGATCTTATTCTCTTTCTGATTTGACGTTAGCAGCTTAGTTGATTTGGTGTAGGGGTTTTCTCTCAATTAGCTGACTAGCAATTCTTTACTACATGTACTAGAATAATTGATTGCCAACAATTGGGTGGATGACCGACAAACCTAGGAAATATATTAATACTATTTTAGATCTAAATTAATGACCCATAATTGACTGATAAAGTTATCATACATGTATTGAATTGTAGTTGTAAGTTAGGAAGCTGTTCAAATCTAATATATTTAGAAATGACAATATATTTTGGTAATGGTTACATGTAATATCAAACAAACAGCTAGTAACAAGTCAGGTTGCAAATAAATAGAACACTTTTACAAAATAGAGTTTAAGTCGAATTGTGCCATGCCTTGAGTATACAATGAGCTAGGATAGGGTACACATAAACTGTATTCATTGAGCTGAGATGTGGCACTCAATCAAACGGAGGAAGTGGCGAAACTGGATGTGGAGATTGGCTTCAGGCAGATGCCCATCATTGATCATTGGATAGATTACAGTATGGCTTCATCACCTAAATAGTGAATGGTTAATTCTAGTTTACATAAGTTAACAGAAGCAACAAGTCAAGCAGTATGCATAAAGTAAATCCTTACCTGCAGTAACAACACTAATGTTATACAGTAACAATAGACATATAGTGATAATGCCTGGTAGAGGATATTACAGTTTCAATAAATGTTTCTTTTTAAGAGTTGCTATTCTTGGCTGTCATTGTCACCATGTAACATCCTCTACCAGACATCATTACTATTTATCTCCTGTTCCTGCATAACCCTAGTCATAGTTTTGGGGGTGGGGATTTACTTAATTAGATACTGTTTTAGCTTTTGTTTCTGTTAACACAATGGAACTAGATTTAACTGTTCACTATTTAGATGATGAAGCCATGCAGCAATTTCTCCAATGATCTATATGGGGCATCCACCTGAAGCTGATCTCCACATCCAGTTTCACCAATGCTTCAATGTTCCATTTGGTAGAGTTCCACAACTCAGCTCATTGATACTAATTATGTGTACCTTATCCTAGCTCAGTGCATACTCAAGACATGACACAATTCGACTTAGTCTCTTTTTATTTTAAATTCTTGACTGCTCTGAGAAATGATTTTTTAACCTGCAGTACAATCATAAAAAGATTCCATCTCTTCTTAGAAGGGCTCAACATTTCTTGTCAGGTACTCAGGGTTCTGTGGTGGTTGCCATTTGGCATCAATAAGAAATCAGAATGCACTCCTACTAATCTATCTTATTAAGTGTTTTGAGTTGATGCATGGATAGAAAAATGCTACTAATAATTAATTAACTCCTCCTGCTATTATACTCTATCTCAATAAAAGTTAAAAGTAAACAGGAGATCATGTTAGGGAACAGTGGCCACACTTGGCCAACCTGATACAGATAACATTTTAGAAGAGTCATTCAAAACTAGAGCCTTAATTTAATTAAGAAATAAGAAGGCGTTACTCTTGGGTGCAAGTGTGAACCTAAGTGCTAAATAAAATAACCTAAGATCATTGTATTTCTCATCTTATGCAATTTAGGTGAAAGCAATAATAACGATTTTCATTATGAATGACAAGCAGTACAAAAGCCCTAGCTGTACACCTAACCTAGGTAAAGGGACATGCCACTCAATTTGTCCACAGTCTGGGTGCACTTTAATGATGCATTTGGAGAATTAATAACGCATATTTTAGTAAAAGAATAAGTTAAATAAAGTAAATTAAAAAACGAATTTACTAAAAATAAACTGAAGAGAAATAAATTAACAATATTTAGATATATATATATATATATAAACTGATATCAGTAAACAAATCATACCATAGAAAATATAGGCAAACAGCTGGCAGGTACAAAATCAGTTTCTGCTACAACTTTACAGTGATTTAAAATTTGAAGAAATTTAAACTAAAATATAAATAGCACCATTTCATTTTGCCAAATTACAATTGAAATAAATTTGTAATATTAATATTGAAATTGCAATAACTGAAATAATGAAACTTCCAGGAATGCCACAATAATTAGTCTCACATAAAAAAGATAAATGTAAATTAATGTTAATAAGATTTTCAATTTTCAGACATTTCAATTGTTAGAGTCTGTTTTTCCACAATGTGGTGATATACAGTATTTTCCATCCATAGTTTCAGAGTTTTTCCATAATTTACAAAAACTGCTCCTAAAATGGGAAAAATATAAACTTTTGTGCAAAACCTCAGATGCAGTAAAAATATTAATGACATCACAATATTAAAATGTCAAATTGCTGCAATTTTTTACATCCTATTTCTGCTACACAAATTTTTGCTATTTTATGTTTACTTATATTTGCAATTAATTGTTAAACATAGGGAAACTTTATATATGCACTAATAATAGAATTTTTGATTTGGTTAAGATTGGTTGAATTTTTTTTTGCTCTTACTCAATTACATATGTTTTGATGTCAGGCTAAATTTTTTTCCATTGCAGAAGAGTTGGAGGTACATCTGAGGGATGCCAAGTGCATGCTGGAATGCAATATACATCAAACTCTTCCATGATTTCTTATCAAGACATTAATTCTCATATTACTTTTATTTTCTTTTAATATCATTGGCTGTTAGATTCTGTGTCAGTGAAAGCCAAATTGTATTTATGATAAACTCATTGGTATTAAAATTGTATATATATATATTGTTCTCAGTGAATCTATTTTATGTTTACTGAAAAATATTGTGTCATCAGAATTAAATATATATACTCTATGCTATTGTTAAGGATAAATCATAATTTATCATTTTCTTAATTGAATTCAAAATTTACATATTTAGTAAATGCTATGTTATCTAGGAAATCATTTTAAGAAAGATACCTATTCCTAATAATGTGCGTTTCCTCTGGACTGGATATTCTTCCTCCAATTTGAGTAATGATTACATTGGATATACTTCAAAGAAAAGACTTCCAAACACAATGTGGTTAGGTGATCAGCCAAGTAAGTCTTAAATCAGATTATTGATCTAAATATATTTCGGAATATCCAATAATATTCCACTTTTTTGTTTTAACTTATATATAAGAAGAACCTCTTTGCAACTCTATCTTCTCCACTGTAACACAAAATTAAGGATTTAATTCATATAAGGAGTACAAATCCATTATATTGAATGGGCATAGAGCTGATAGATGCAGTTGCATATGCCTTTGCATATCTCAAGTTTTCCTTGCTGCTTTTTCACTCAAACTGTTTTCAGCATATCATGATAGCTATTTTTTTTGTGAATAGATACTCATAGACTGATTAAATATATAGAGATTCCTACTAATCTTTGCTTTCTCAATCTAATATCATGCAGCACTGTCTTACATAGAGTGTTATCATGCTTTGCATATTGCTTCTTGTTAATAGAGACAACCATGGAAATGGAAGAGAACTAAGTTTACATCTTTTATGATAATTAATCCATATATGGCAGGAAAGTTCAACAGGTTTCCAGAACAACATGCACATAGTTTTGCAAGTTCATAATGAAATCAAATTTGTTTTTTGGAAGGCCTGTAAGAACAAGATGAGAAATGACTGTGCATTCCTACCATGTTAGTGATGCATCAGGGCTTGGCTCACACAACTCTTAGATATGATTGCTATTTAAAAGGTTTCTAATCTAACTTGGTACCTTTTCCATTAATCAAACGTCACTAGTTACACAAGAGGAATCTTCTTAACATGCTTACAAATTTGAACAATTAAAATTATAATCTGTACATGAAGTTAAGAAAGAAGTTTAAATTTCATTTGTTGCAACTACTACAGAAAAAAATATACTAACATTTTGTTTTGAAACAAAATATAATCAAGGATTTGTAAATAAATTTTCTAAGATAAATGCATTCAAACAAAATATTTACTTAACATTGTTTGGAATACTAAATCATACTTAAATTATTCTAATTTAAGTCTGCTTACCTGTAAGAATTTCAGAAAAAATTTCAATGTATTTAGTTTTGATTATATTTTAATTTGTTTTCAGTCTTCACTGAATACAGTAACTTTGATATTTTCTTAGTTTTGATATCTGAATGAACATTAGCATAATTGGTAAATCATTTTTCAACAAAGTATGAGTTAGGCCTAATTACTGTAACTTATAATGACTTAGTGATTTTTGTGCATCTTAGCAGAACTTTTAGGATTATCCAAATAATAAAATAATGGTATTTTCTAAATATTAAATGATTAATGAGAATTTTAGAACTAGAAAAGGGTAATATAAAACAACTGGACATTTCTAAAGCATTTAGCAGGAATCACACTTTTTTTACCAAAAACCCTATTTTTTATACTGTGACATAATCCATCAAAACTATCATGTGTGGTCAAGATGAGAGAAAGGATGAATGAAACAAAGAGTAAAAATATTTGTAATGATTATAATGATTAAAATGTAAACACATGATAGGATTGATTATTTCATTTTGTAAAACGTTTTGTGCAAATAGATTTAAATTATGCTCGACTATATTTGACAAAACAATAGATGGTCAAACAGCATAGTCAAATTAACACTGACGTTGCGTAATCGTAGCAGAAATATTAACGAGGAAAAAATGTAAACAAGAAACGATTAACAGGTACTAGTCGAATATTTAGTTGTTTATTACAAAGTGCTATAAATATGCTTGAAGTGATGTAATTATTGATGAGTGAATTTACGTTGGATTTACTTTTCTCTTGTCAGGGTATTTTATATTCTAATGGAAAGCTAAACATTTATGAGCTGGGGTAATTGTATGGTGGTTCCCACATCCAGTTAAAGGTATGCTGGAGCAGCCTCCTAATAGCTATTCAACAGCGGGGAGTGCAACAGCTGTAGTTACCTTGTGTGCTCTTAGGTTACAGATAGGTGTAGGAGTTTTTTACCATTATAGCTTTCCTACTCATCATTGCTTGCCTGTTATTATGATTGCAACTATTATGTTTTACATGTTAACTTCCTTATCACTGAACTTTAGTCAGCTATTACGTTATGTTACAATTAG
>CABFPE010000652.1:98439-109267 GCA_900660155.1 Hofstenia miamia | reverse complement strand
CTTTCCTTCTGAGAGTCCACAACACTGATTCAAGGGTGGTGAGACACTGGGAGTTGCAGAGGATGGTGTAAGTGGTGGAAGAACTGTGGAGATGTGAAAGTGATTCAAGGCTGACACCATCCCCAGAGGAACCACAACTTGTCAAGTGCTGATAGGAGTAACTGTGAGCCAATTCAAGGGCAAATCAGTAGAAACTATAAGCACAGATTCACAGCCCATGGACTGTGAACTGAGCACCAGCAAATTACTGTTTTGGATGACCCAGCTACACACCTCCTCAGAAACCACCTCAGAGAGAACCATATGATCGAAAGAAAGAGAAAAGTGGATGTCTAAAATTGATGGAGAAACCCTACATCTTTATTTTATGGGAACATTGAAAATGCGTTACAATGTGTTCACAAAGTTATCCCCAGAAATGAAAGCACATATATGGAAAGTCGTGAGAACTGAAGGGAAGAATTTACTGATAGTGCTCAATGCAAATAATAGACCAAAAGTGAATGTGATTATAAGTTAAACATAAGAGATGAATGAAACACTGGAGAGACCATCATATTTGATGAAGATTTCACACTGGAAACATCACAAGCCATAATGGCATATAAAGACAAAATAGCTGAAATACCAGAAATAAATATCAATGAGGACAACCTCACAATTATACATGTATTGAAACAAAAGGAATACACAAAAAACCTGGAAAAGAAGATTGATGAAACATTAAGAATGGCAAAAGTACAGAAAATGATTGTAGTAATCATTACAGTGTCTACAAATGAAGACATCCCTGAACACCTACAAGAAGCATGCATGCAAACTGAAAACATCTTTCCCTGGGAGAGAACACCAAAAGGCACAACAATCCCAGAATTAATATGATTCGATCTACAAATAGACTACTGGGCACAATTCTACCGAATAATGGTAGATCCATGCATTGTGATCGACCTCTACAAACAAACAAAAATGATCGAGCTAATGGCAGACACAGATGGCATAGAGAAGGCCAACACACTATTCATAAAATGTAGTCTGACACAACGACAAGAGCACCTACAACAGATCCAAAAGATATGGAAAAACATGAAATTGCAACAAAAAGTGGAGGAGAGTTGGCCAGAAATAAAAATTGAGGCGCCATCACAGAAATTCCACAAATCAGTAGAAATGGCACTAACAGAGGTGAACAAAGCCTATGAGCTAAACACTAAAAAAGACTTCAAACAGTTAATATTTGAAGAGAAAAATGCACCAGAGATATGCTAAAGAACAACAGCTTGGATATTAGCAATATTTACAACTGAAACTTCCAATCTTGAGGCACATCCAACATAAGCAAAAAAATTTGAAATAGCAATAGCCCCAATCAATACACAAACAAAAAACTGGCTATTAAAAGGTCACACTGGAAGGCTGGAGTCACCAAACAGATTGGAGAAGCCAGTACAAATGATGGAAAAAATACTCAGCCAAATGATAATGAATGAGAGCCAAATGGGAAAAATGTCAATAATAGATATAGCAAACAAAACAGGGATATGTCTGAGCTAAATTACAATATTTGATGAACCCATGAAGAAATATATGTGGGGAGTGACATCTGGAACACAAATGAAGCAAATGGAACACCAACTGTGGATAACAACAAGGAAAATCATCAAATGGAAACTAGCAAGCACTGAATAAATCAGGAAAACAGTAACACAAAAGGATGTGCAGAAAATCCTTGAATGTGAAATGGAAAGATTCGAACAAGACAGCACATGGTGTACATTCACAAAAATTATCCAACCACGGAAATCCTGAAACGAGGAGGAATAACAGAACCAGTGGAGGTCTGTGAGATGATCATGAAAACACAAGCAGAGATGATGGAAGAGGAGGAGTTGTTAACATCCTCACAACTACTGTTATCTCCCAAAACTCAGCAGACAATCAACAGGATAAACATAGAAAAGTGGGGAGAAATCAGCCCACTGAGAACAATAGAATCAATAGATACTGACAATGGTTCTTAGTCAAGATTAAAGTCACTAGGGAAACCAGAGAAATCAAAGAGAGGAACTTCCAAAATATCAGAGAACAACAAACAGTGGCAACAACGAAGCTCATGTTCATGAAAGCATTTACATGAATGAAATTGGAAGAAATGCTAAAGCCACACAACCAGTTAGGAGTAGATGTTGAATGTATAACAGCAAGAATGGACATCAAAGAAGAAATACGATTAAAACTAAGTAGAAGGGGACTGACACAAGCATTCTGGAATACTATCCTGGAAGCAAAAATGAACTACCCTCCAACAATAGGCTTAGCAATAGCACCAACAACAGAAGGTTCATACCAACATATCAAAAGACAAATCAAAACAAAGATCCTGATATGCACACCACCAAAGACTATTGTGATACCAATGGTCCTCCCAAGCTGGAAACTACTGAAAGAAGTCAAAGTTGTGAAAACATTTCTTCATGAACACAAATCATACATGAACACAGAGGAAAAGGTGAAAGCAATAACAGAATGTGACGACTACAAAAAGTTGAAAGAAATAATGTTGAAGAATGATAACAGAGAGAGTATACATCAAAGGTACAATAACGCCATATCAACTGTATAAACAAGGGAAACCCATCAATATACAATTACAAGATCTTAGGAACAAAATAGAAAGTCAGACTCCAAAAGCAATAATGCTATTCTCTGGGGTGACCAACATTGTATGGACAGACATCTGGGAGAGGAAGTATCATTACTATGATGTGATGAAAAGAGTCGAAATTGTTACAATGATGTGAATCAATAAGAACAATCCAAACAAGAAGTAAGAGACAACATTAGCTTCTTTTATAAAGATGTAGCAAACACCTGCAGTTTAAGAAAAGTATTCATGTTCTTCTACCCAGACAATCAGATCAGAGAAGATTTAGCCCATACAAGCAGGGCTGACGCACAGATGACATTGATGATAGGAATTAAAGGGATACAACTATATCAAAAATACTATGAAATATTCTCACAGAAAATTAACAAACTATGAGAGATTACACTGATAGCAGAGGACATTCAAGAGACGAAATTCCTAAAATATGCTAATACAGTAACAACTGAATGAGAGGCAGTCCTGAAGATGACAAAAGAAGTTGAATTCGAAAAAACCACGTGGGACAATCAACAGGCAGAATCAATAATCCAGATACTTTGGTGCATGGAGAGTGAGCTGTGCTAAAAATAATGGAAGCTGAGGAGGGTGTGTAGCATCATCCAAAAAAAATCAAAAATAAGCTGCAAATGTCAAGCAGAGCAAGAATAAGATCAAAGAAATGATGATTAGAAATATTGTATTTAGATCAATTAGATTAATTTAGATTTATTTGTATTATGCAACCAAGAAACAATATGTGTCAAAATAAGAGATTAGTATCTGTCAATAATAATACTTTTGGCAAAATGAGGGGCAAAATCACTTCCATTATTTTTAGCCGCCATCTTGGCAGACAAAAAGTTTAAATTTGAAATCAACAGGTACTTTTCTAGATTTACTATAAATAGGAACTAAACATTGTAAGCAATTGATAAAGAATTTTATTCAGAATTCTTATTTTGTTCTACTATAACAATTTGATTATTTAATACGATGTTGAGCTAATCAAATAGTGTTTAGTAGTGGTCTGGATCCATCATAGAGAATGATTCAAGGTCTTTGTGC
Organism: Hofstenia miamia; assembly: GCA_900660155.1. Taxonomy (NCBI): domain Eukaryota; kingdom Metazoa; phylum Xenacoelomorpha; order Acoela; family Hofsteniidae; genus Hofstenia; species Hofstenia miamia. The sequence goes on along the minus strand of CABFPE010000652.1, from coordinate 105,555 downwards.
CAGACCACGAAAGTGCACATAGGTTAGGTGTAGGAGTTTTTCTCTTAATTAGCAAACTAGTGATCATTTAATACATGTATTAAAATAATTAACTTTGAACAAATGGTTGAATAACTGAAACCAGGCAATATATTAATATTAATTAGATCCAAATTAATGACCCATAAATGACCAATAAAGTGACCAAACATGTATTAATTTATAAATGTAGGTTAGGAAGCTGCTCAATAATAATGCATTTATTAAAGCCAATATATTTTGGTAATGGCTACATGTAATATTAATCAAGCAGCTAGTAACAAGTCAGGTTGCAAACAACTGAAACACTTTTATAAATAGAGTTTAAGTCGAATTGTGTCATGTCTTGAGTATGCACTGAGCTAGAATAAGGTACACATAAATAGTATCAATGAGCTGAGGTGTGGATCTCAACCAAATGGAATATCAAAGCATTGGTGAAACTGGATGTGGAGATCAGCTTCAGGTGGATGCCCCTTATCAATAGTTGGAGAAATTGCTGCATGGCTTCATCACCTAAATAGTGAACAGTTAAATGTAGTTACATTGTGTTAACAGAAACAAAAGCTAAAGCAGTATCTAATTAAGTAAATCCCTACCCACAAAACTACGAGTAGTGGTATGCAGTAACAAGAGATACATAGTAATGTAGCCTAGTAGAGGATGTTACAAAAGTGTGTTTTTAGGTTAATGTTAGGCTTAGGAGTTTTTCTTCATTTAGCTTACATATTGATTGATTCACTTGATAATAAACCTCTGCATTCTAAAAATCTGGATAGCTAACCTTATGCAATCCCTTTTATTTTAGATCCATATTTATTGTAGCTAATAAACATAGCAGATTTATTAAACATAAGAAATGCCTACAAGCATATTATTACATTGTTCAGTAATTAATTTCACTTCAGAGATGTATTTGATTGACAGTCAGCTTATCACTGCAATAGTTGCACATATGTACTGAGGGCCACGTATCTTTTTATATTTAGGATTACTTACACGTAAATCTATAAGAGGCAGAAGTGGCACAATTGCGAACTTCCATTTATTATTTCTAATAAAAAGAGCAAATATTGTACAAATTAACATATGGTAAGCACTTCTGGGAGCACTTCTAACAATATCTCATTCACTGAGCTAGTTTCTTTCTGAGTCACAAACCATGGCATAGCTGCTGGTAACTACTTCATTCCTAATTGCATAACAAATAGTGATAGTAAAAGCTATTATGAGCCATCCTAAGCAGTGTGTTGATTCTACAATAAGACACTAACCATCAATCCAAAGAATATTAATATTACCACACATTTACAAACTGTTAACCAACTATCTAGAACTTTATATGCAAATAAAACCATTAAAATCTAGCCTTTCAGTAGGCCTTTTATCAATTCCAAGTCTAAAAATCCAATTTGTTCTGATATTGTTAACGAAAAAAAATCATTCTCATTTAATTGTATTGAGGATGCCAAATGAAAATAAATATAGGAAGAATACAGAACATCAGCACAAATTTGTAAAATAGAAGATAACACTGGGCCATATATTAGTGTAGCATCACCCAAAAGAACTAAGCTGCAAACAAAGATTAACGTCGAATAATTAATAGTGATCAGAATTATGATTGTAAAATTTAGTTAATTATCTTATTTATTTTGTAAGATGCAACTAAGTCACAATATTGCACACTCTAAGAAAATTACTGTAGCCAATTAAGTAATTTTTGACCAATTGTAACAAGCGAAATTATGCTTACATAAGAACAGCCATATTGGCAGAAGATTTATTTGAAATTCAAAATCAGCAGGTACTTTACAACTTTTAAATAAATAGCTGGGAATTTAAGAGAAATTTGATGAACAATAAATTCTTCAGAGTTTATTTTATTTTTCATTCTTCATTTATCTGGTTTGATATTTAATAAAATGTTCAGCTAAGCAAGTTGTGTCAAGTAGTGGCTGGATTCCATCACGGGATCGATTCAAAGGGTCCTTGTGCCAGTCATGAAACCGCACTTATGTTACAGTTAGGAGTTTTTTGATTCTTGCTTAGTCTGACTATCGATCTATACATGTATGAAATAATAGATGCTCAAAATGACTGGATAGTCGAACATTAGGAATATATATGTTCTTAATTGTAGGAGACTTGACTATAATCGACCAAATAAATGACTTTACATGTATTGTTATTAAATGTAAGTATAGGAAACTGCTATCTATTAATGAATTTACTAAGCCAATAATTTTACGGTAATGGCTACCTTAATATTATCTAAAAGCAGTTAGTGTCAATGCCAGGTTGCTTTACTTAAACAAACCAACAAACACTTTACAAAATTGAGTTTAAGTCAGTTACAACTTGACATGAGTGCACGCACTGAGCTAAAGTAGGGTACACATAATTAGTCCTCATTGAGCTGAGATGGTGCAGTGGATTCAGTCAATCATTCATGAATGAGAGGAACTGTGATGTGGAGATCAGCTTCGGGCAGTAGCCCACAGATGATTCAAAGAGGAAACGTCACTTGGCTTTGTCACCTAAATAGTGATGATTAGTACTCAATTAACCTAGCTAGTTAAGTAAGGAGGAAAGGCTTGGCGATTCATTAATGTAGTAACTCCTCACCTGCAATTTACTGAGTAGTGATTACTAGCAATAATACACAGTGCAAATAGGCCAGGTGGAGAATGTTACATTACTGTAGTACAAAGCAAGTCAAATCATGTACTATCCTTGGAAATGCCATATAATCAGAGCAACAACACTGTGATTCCAGAAATTAATCAAAATATATATCCTCATTTAACTTTGGAACAAATCCAAAAATTGATTTCCATATTAAAAAACCATTCACCAATATTTAACTTTGACACCATCAGTGTTGGCAAGGTCATCAGTGAAGAACACAGCCTTAAATCAACACAAAATAGACTAATACGCCAACCAGTGCGTCCTGTACCAGACCATCTTAAGCAAGAACATTCTAAAATTATTAAAGATTTATTAAACAATCGAATAATACAAACATCTAAGAGCCCTTATGCATCACCATCAAACAAAATGACAAGCATCACCTTTGCATTGATTTCAGAAAGCTAAAGAACATAACAAAATAGGACGCTTATCCTTTATACCATATTGACAAAATATTGTATATGGCATGCCAAAATTCATTCTTCATGACTCTTATTGGTGAATCCCAATGCACAAGTCCAACATCAAGAAAACAGCATTCATCACACCATATGGTCTTTTTTAGTAGCTTTGCAATGCCTCTGATACCTTTCAATGATAAGTAACTAAAATACTACAAACCACCAATAACAATTTAGAAGATGGTATTGCCAATATTGACGATATTTAGTAGCACCAAAACAATTAAAGAACATATTAATAAGCTTGATAAAATATTAAACTTATTAAGACAGTCTGGCTTAAAAATGAACAGCAAAAATGTAAATTACTTCAAACATCTGTAAATGTCTTAGGTCAGCAAATTCAACACAATATAATTAGTGCCTGAGGCACAATACACAAAATCACACCTCCTAATAACAAAAAAGATCTACTACACATCATATGTTTCTTTAATTACTACCAAGCTTTTATACCTAACATATCTGACAAGACTATTCATCTGTCCAACTTACTAAGAAAATAGCTTTTGAATGGTCATCACATCAAACAGAGTTAGATAAATTAATCTTGAATTAAAGAAATTACCAAGTCTCAATTCACCTGATTTCTCAAAGCAATTCATTGTTGATTGTGATGCTAGTTCTGTCACCTTAGGCGCAACATTAAGCCAATTCATAAATGGAATTGAAACGCCTACACAATTTTTTAGTAGAAAACTCAAACCAACAGAACTCAATTACAGTTCAGCAAAAGTCAGAATTCTTGCTCTTCTTGAAAGTCTTAACAAATTTCATTATTTACTATTAGGACAATGACATTTTACAGTCTGCACCAATAACTCTGGCCTCAGTTGGCTTACCACTCCAACATAATAGTTTGTTTGATTGAATACTTAACAAATTTCACCTTCACCATCATTCACTGAAACGGGAAACAACATACTAATGCTGATTTAATAACAGCTCTTCCTCAATACCATCATGACGATTCAAAACAAATATACAAAATGGTCTCAATTAATTTATCACAAAATCAACATATGACAACATTCCATTCATCAATAGGCCTACTGATAGACAAGGTCACTATATATCGCCTATTCAGCTTAAAGATTAAATATCAGAGGATGAAATAATAAAACATCAGAAAAATGATATGCAATTAATACAAATATAGGGTTTTCGCATAAGTCTTTTCTGAAAATTTTTTTTTGATGAAATAATAGTTACTGTGGAAAGAAGAACAGGTCATGGAGAGGGTCAGGTGATGAGCCAACATTTGTACCACGTCAAAGTAACATGACCACTTGTAAGCATATAATTACGGTGTTCTGGGACAGCAAAGGTGTGCTTCTCATTAATGTCTTGCCTGTGAATACCTCCTTCAATTCAGATTACTACTGCAACTTGTTGGACGAATTAAATTGGACTATTCCAGCTAAAAGAAGGCGCCTCATCGATGGTCATTTTTTGCACGACAATGCAAGACCCCATAAGAGCAATCAGTCTACTCAAAAGCTATATATATATTAGGAGAAGTGTTCGCGTTATACACGGGGAATTCACTGGGTTGTATTAGATATTTAATGAATGAATATACATTAAGCAACCATATGTTGTGTTTTTAATATTTTATTAACGAAATAAATAGTAAATGTAATCATTGTACATTGATAAAATCATTTATTTTCACAATTTGTAGCATATGACAGGCCTTAATTAACCACTTAATATATTAAGCACATTCAAAGCATGGTAACACCTAATGCAAAAGATTGTATAGAATCACAACAATATCAAGTCCATTATTGTAGGTGTGCCTACAATATATATATATATGGTGTGTCTATATATATATATATATATATATATATATGATATTGTTTACAGTTTTCAACAAAATTGTGTATGAATATCTTCCATTGATAAACATGTGTAAGATAGCAGTTTTTTCAAAGAAATCAATTCTAGAAAATTTTAAACTTTTATGCAGTTGTAGCTAATTTTGCAAATGTATGACGATCCAAATGAAAAAAGACCATTTTAGTATTACTCTGCAGCTTCTCCAATAATTCTTTGAAATACCTAATGGATACGCTTTATAAGTGTTATTAGGAGGTATATGTCATGATTTACATAAAGAATGCACAACTGATTTTGCAAACTTGTAAAGTTATTGTAACATAATTGTAATCTAATCATATGTGGTCAAATTGAGAAAAAAGGAAGAAGAAACCAAGACTGAATATCAAAATAAAATATTAATTGTAAAAACATATGATTAAGATTAATTAGTTATTTTGTAAATTTATAGTGCAGTATTTTTGATATTAATTAATTTGGCAAAAAGGCACTAGACCTAAATCGCAACTGCTAATTAAGGCAGAAGTGCGTAATCAGCAGACGAACAAAATTAAAGCGTTTGAAATTGTCAACAACTGGAATTAGCAGGTACTAGTCAAATATTTGATTGTTGTTAATTTTTCACTATAAAAATTGTGTAATTGATCATTTTGGTGATGAAGTTAATTTACTGGATTTACTTTACGTTTTTGTATCAGGTTATTTTATTTAATAGAATGGAAAGCTAAACGTTCGAGCTCTCGGGTATTCTAGACGGTGGTTCACGACTCCAGTTAACGGGTGCATCGTGTATAGCTGGTGCTTACCCGAGATGCTCATAGGTTAGGTGTAAGAATAGGGGTTTTTACTCGTATTAGCTTTCCTATCGTTCGTTGCTCACATTACAATATTTATTACATTATGCTATTACATCTAGCTACATTAGGGAATTACAATACTTGTTTGTATTATCTTGAACAAAGTTTATTACATGTGTTTCCTACTGGACTGGCGGACTATCGATTCATTCCTTTCGCCAGGACCGTATTGATTGTTCACATGTACTCTAGGTTAGCATGTAATTATTTATATGTAAGGTTATTATATGTACGAACTCATAACAAGCTATTGCATCCCGGTTGCGAGATTCCTTTATTAAACAACCTCATTCATAACAAGAACAATGCATTAAATTATTACGGTATCACACACTATCACTATTGTACTCATGCACACTATTCCATTACACTGAGTCATCTGAATTGTGGTTGGTGTCTCTATTGATGTTTCAGTATCGCATGGAAATACTCGTTATAGCGTAATTCTTCAATTCCTCTTTTGTGCTTTGTTGCAGGTCGGGTAAGTGTACCCTGTACTTTGTACACTCTGTCTCGTGTCTTGGATCTAAAATAACAGTCGTTAGTTTCGTATCAATATTAGTTGATGAGATAATAGTCTAATTATTTAATGGCTAATTAATAGAATGGAAAGAAGAGAGATGGAGAATGGAGTCTGTCACCTACCGTACTATCTAAGGGGGAAACAATTGTCACAGCAGCTCCTAAATTAAGCTAAGACTTACTAGTAGGAAGGTTGGCAAGATTCTACATTATTTGCTTTTGAACAAAAGTTACAATCTGCACCAAATATTCATTTTATAAAATTTAACGTATGTTGAATATATAAATATAACATAGAGGGACAATGAAACAAAGTGTTTAAAAAAACTATTGCAACTTTTCTGCTTACTATTTCATTTTTTGATTTGGGTTCAATTAGAATGAATTCACTTTAGCACACTTCTCTTTTGCACTTTGAAAGTTAACAAATTCCGAGAAATATTTGAAGCATTGGGGTTTTCCTGAATATATTGGAATAAAACCTGCAGGACAGAAGATAAACTTTGAATGAGCGTCTAAATACAAAAAACTAAGTATATCAAAAACTTATATATTTGAAACAATTAAGTTAAAAAATTAGAGAAAATTGAAATTACTTATTAGTAATAAAAAAGTTTAGTCAACCTTAAGATTTTAATAAATATGTTATCTACTTCCCAAGTAGCAAGCCAGCAATGGGCCATTATTGGTCCATTATTGGTGCCATCAATTTACCA
>CABFPE010000652.1:61448-75947 GCA_900660155.1 Hofstenia miamia | reverse complement strand
TTAGGAAGGCTGTTGATATACAAGCCACTATTGAGAACAACGCTCAGATATATGAGAAAGCCGCATGGTACAGAGATGCACCAACATGGAAAAGCAACTTCAAGTCGCACACCCACAATAAAATCTACTCTGAAGCAAAACAAGAGAAAGTAATAAAAGTAAAGGGAAAAGATGGCACAATGAGGAAAGTAAAAGAAAAGGACGTTAAATGCTATGGTTGCAGACAGAAAGGACACAAAAAACCAGACTGCCCAAAGCAGATAAACGTCATTGGTGACAAAGAAGTGTACTATGATGAAGAGGACGTACTACAAACAGGAGATGAAATGGACAAAGCAACGCCCACCAATGAGGAGTCAGAAAACAACAATGCAGTGATAATGATCCTAACGAACCTCGACATGATGAATACAATAACAATAGCTATTAACAGAGTGATGACAAAAGCGACAATCGATACTGGAGCAGCAACATCTATAATCACTGATGAGTGTGCTATGAAATTGGGATTACAATGAGAAGACATGAAAAAATGTAACAATAGACTAATTAATGCGTCAGGGGATTATATCAACACGAAGAGAATGATAAACTTTGCACAAATTAGAATTGTGAACATGATGTTCAAACAACCTTTGGTGGTGGTGGACACACACAACAACGCATTACCATATGAAGTCATACTAGGAAACGATTTTCTGACAAAAAATGGTTGTGTCATTAACTACGTGAACAAGACAATAAAGGTAAAAGAAGAGGAAATGGAAATCAAAGAGGAGCTAGAGAAACAGAGAACAGTCACGTTTGAACTGCAAGAAGACATTCATCTACAACTGCATCAATGGAAAATGCATGCAATCAAGACGGAAGAAAATATCACAGCTGACATAATGCTATATGACAATAAAGGCATCAACACCAAAAGAGTTTCAATGCCATCTAGCATTTGTACAATAAAAAACGGAAAAGGAAGGGTACCAATACTCAATGCCACAAACTGGAACATGAATCTTAAAAGATCCCAGATAAGAATATACGGAAAATACATTAGAACCAACATCAGACTCATTTGGAAGGCAATGGAAGTAGACGATTGAGCAAGTAATTTGCATGGTCAACTCAAGAACTTGCAAAGGAAAGTGGATAGTACTCCACATGGCCAACTCGAGGGCGAGTGGATAAACACCATCGAAGTCGCGAGTACTCCCAAAAGCCGATTCGAGGGCGTTGGGACGAAAGCAGAAGAGGAAGATACACACAGGAAACCAGATATAAATGACGAAGACTATCAACATCTAGAAGAACAAGACATCACGCATTTAAGAACACTTCTAGAAAAGCATAAATGTATATTCAACTACGGGGAGATAAGTGTTGGTCAGGCAGTAGGCAAAAAACACAAAATCTTTATGACAACGGACAAACCGATCAAGCTGCCAGTCAGAAGAGTACCCGAGCAGCTAAAGGAAGAATACAATTGGATACTAGAAGAATTAATCGACAACAAGATCATCCGGCCGAGTGAAAGCCCGTACGCAGCACCCACTGTTTTTCATAAAGCAGGGAAACAAGTACCGACTATGCATTGATTTCCGCAAACTCAACAAATTGACAAAGAAAGATTCATACCCTTTACTGTGAATAGAAGCCAGTAAACATAAATATTTCACAACTCTAGATTTATGTAAAGCCTATTGGCAAGTGAAAATGGAGGAAGAGGACATAGAGAAGACAGCATTCATAACTCCATACGGACTGTACGAATGGATTTATATGGCATTCGGACTCAGCAACGCGCCAGCAACGTTCCAGAGATACATAACAAAGGTACTTAAAAACAAGACACATTGAATGGAAGAAGGAGTCGACGCCTATATAGATGACATCATAGTCACAAGCGACACAGTCCAAGAAGACCTAAAATATTGGAAAGAACACTAATGATCTTGGAAAATGCGGGACTCCGGATCAACAGAAATAAATGTGATATCCTCAAGGAGAAGATAGTGTTCCTTGGATGATCCGGAAGATAGAGAAACCAAATAACAAAAAGGATATTCAGAGAATCATGGGATTCTTCAATTACTACGGAACCTCCATCCCAAACATAGCTGGAAAAACAGCAAAGATGACTTGATTGATGAGGAAGGCAGTTCCATTTGTATGGACATGGAAAGAACAGGAGGAACTCGATAACATCAAGGAAGAGCTCGCAAAATTACCTTCCCTCAATACACCTGATTACAATGAGAAATTTATATTAGATTGTGATGCAAGTAAAGTGGCAATTGGAGCAACATTGGGCCAAATGAGAAATGGGAAAGAAGTACCCATCCAGTTCTTCAGTTGCTGGCTGCGGGCCAGCAAAGAGAACTATGGCTCCACTAAAGTTGAAATGCTCACACTGATTGAAAGCATCAAAAAGTTTTGACACTTCCTCATAGAAAGGGAATTTAGAGTATGAACAGATAACAGTGGTCTGGCCTGGTTAAAAAAGTTTTCAGGAGACAAATCTGGAATAGTGTCTCAATGGATCGAGTATCTAAATGAATTCACATTTACGATCAAACACAGAAAAGGCACATTACATAACAATGCTGATTTCTGGACATCACTCCCAGAGTACCAAAGAGATGCAACAAAGATAGACTGAGAAAAGAAACAATTTCAGTTCCTGCTGCACACTGTATATGAGGGCCTACTGGAAATAAATTTCGACAAAAAGGGTCAAGCAGTGCTACTGATACTGAAAAGAGAGGAAATAACAGAACAAGAGATAGTGGACAAACAAAAAGACAATATATTCTTAAGTGAGATCATGAAGAAGATCAAAGAGCCACGAACAACACTATCTAAGATAATGGCAGGATACTATGAACATTACAAGTGGAAGATCAACAAGAATGGACTGCTATATGTTGAAGCCTGAAATAACTGAATCGTGATACCAGATTACTTCAAGAGGGAACTAATATGTAAGATCCACAAGAAGGGCCATTTGGGAATAACACAGACAGAGAAAACATTTAATGCTAGTTTCATAACAACAGCCATTAGGAAAGTCGTGGAAGACATCATTAACAAATGCACGACATGCCTCCTAAACAATAAACAGCATTTTCCAACACAACAAGTGCCACTAGAGAAAATTATTGCAATGCAACCCAAGTTCACATAGATCTCAAGATGCTATCAAAAGACGCTGAAGGTTATCAGTACCTACTAGTAATGGTGGACAACTTCACCAAATACGCGAGGATGGTCCTGATGTGGAACACCACAGCAGAAACCACAGCTGAGCTAGTTTTAAAAGAATGGATATTGAGACTGGGACCAATGGAGATGATCATAACAGATAAAGGGCCTCAGTTCAAAAGAGGACTTTTTCAAGAAATGGCAAAATTATTGGAAATCACAAGCAAAAGGTCAACCACCTATCACCCTCAGGCAAACGGAGCAGTGGAGTGACTTAACCAGACATTGATTAAGCTGATTAGAGTGGCTACAACACGAATAGGAGGAAATAAATGGAGAGAGGTTATCAAAATGATCGAATATTACTACAACACCTTGGTACATGCAACAACTGGAGTATCACTGTTCAAAGCCATGTTCGGGAGAGAGGCAACAACCCTGCTATCAATGCAGTATACCAATTACAGCGGGAAGTTGGACAATGCATACATAAAATAACTAAGGAATCAGATCATGGGAATCCATGAAACAATGTGTCACAAAATAAAGAAGTCATGCACATAAGGTAGGTGATAAAGTATATGCGTTCACACCAATTAAACTTGTAGACACAAACCAAGTCCGGAAGTAGAAAACAGTATGGTCTGGCCCCCACATGATAACGCAAACACTACTGAACAATGAATACATGTTAGATAACAATAGACTTTTACATTTTCAAAACCTGAAGAGAGCAACAGCAGAAATTGAAGAAACAAAAATAGATGACAATGCTGAATTTAAAATATGCCAAATTAATGGCAACGAGGTCGTATACAATATGTATGATTTAGATAGTGTACATGAAGAAGAATTCGATGATGAATACATACCGGAAACTATGGAGGATGACCCGAGCAGAAGAATACTGCCTCAGAGGGCAGTGAGAAATAAACCTATATATGACCCTGAGACATGTGATATAAATTCATTAACTGCATTTAGGAAACTAGAAGGAAATGATGCACCCACCAATGAAGAAGAGAGTGCGCAGAGCCCAGCAGACAGAGGGACTCTCAACAACAAACAGAAGGAGGAGGATACGAAGAAGTTCTCAAACTGGAAGTCGAATCAAAGGCAGAAGGGATGAGAACAAAGAGCCGATGAATAGACGACGTAGAGTGAGACAGCGTCCTAGTAGTCCTCAAGGCAAATTCAAGGGCAGAGAGACAAATGGACAAAAAGCCTCTCCCACCAGGGATCTGCACCACTGATTCAAGGGCACGCAGAAAACTGGTGCACAGCACAACTTTCCTTCCCACAGTCCACTAAGCTGATTCAAGGGCAGTGAGACACGCGGAGTTCCAGAGGAAGGTGTAAGTGGTGGAAGAACCATGGAGATATGAAAGCAATTCAAGGCTGACATTATCTCATCCGGAACCACAGCTGGTCAAGTGCTGATAGGAGTAACTGCAAACCAATTCAAGGCCAAAGCAGTAGAAAATATCAGCACAGATTCACAGCCTTTGGACTGTGAACTGAGCACCAGTAAACTACCTTTAAGGATGACCCAGCTACAGGCCTCCTCAGANAAAGAAAGACTTTAAACAATTGATATTCGAAGAGAAGAATGCACCGGAGATACGTTACAGAAACACGGCATGGATACTAGCCATTTTTACGACAGAAGAAGTGGAACTAAAACTGCCGATCTCGCGACAAACCCGGCACAAGTTGACAAAAGCAAAGAGATATGAGATTGCGATATCCCCAATTAATACACAGACAAAGAACTGGTTACTGAAGGGGCATACCGGAAAACTGGAATCGCCAAACAAAACAGTAAAACCAGTACAAGGAATGGAAAAAATACTGAGCAGAATAATTATGCAAGAAAATCCGTTGGGGATGATATCATCAATAAGCATCACTAATAAGACGAGGATATGCCCCAGCGAAATCGCAATATTTGAAGAGCCAATGAGGAAATACATGTGGGGAGCAACATCCAAGACACGGATGAAACAGCTTCAAAACCAGCCATGGCTCACAACAAAAAAGATCATAAAAAGAAAACTTGCGAGCACAGCAGAAATTCAAAACATAATAACACAGAAAAACGTGCAGAACATACTAATTTACGAAATGAGATATTACAAAAAAGACAGTCCACAGTTCACATTCACTAAGATCCTCCAAACCACCGAAATGATGAAGAGAGGAGGTATTACAGAACTGGTAGAGGTATGTGAGATGGTCACAAAGTCCCAAGCAGAAATGCTAGAGGAAGAACAACTGTTAGCATCGTCTAGATTATTGCTATCCCCCAAAACACAACAAATGATTGACAGAATAAATATTGAAAAGTGGGGAGAAATCAGTCCAGCCAAGACCATCTAGTGGATAGATACAGACGACAAGCGTTTCTTGGTCGAAATTAAAATAACAAAAGAGTCAAAAGACATAAAAGAGAGAAACTTCCAGTGTATTAGAGAACAACAAACAGTAGCAACGATGAAACTTATGTTCACTGAAGCATTTACACGAACAGATCTGGAGGAACTACTACAACCATACAACCCCAACCAACTCACTATAGACGTCGAATGCATCACTTCATGAGTAGAAATGACAGAAGAATTACGATTAAAGCTAAGTCAAAGGGGACTAACTCAGGCATTCTGGGATACGATTCCTGAAGCAAAGATGAATTACCCCGCCACTATAGGCCTAGCAACAGCGTCAACTACAGAAGGCTCATACTGGCACATAGAACAAGAAATAGAGAGGAAACTCCTCATCTGCACACCACCAGAGACCATAGCAATACCTGGTCCTCTGCATGTTACCAGAGACTACCGAAAGACCAAAGGTCCACATATCTTACAGATTATAGTTGTACATGAACAATGAAATGAAAGCAAAAGCAATATTCCATAGAGATGACTACAAAAAATCAAAAGCGATACTGCTACAAAACAATAATAAAGAACAAGTTTATATCAAAGGCACAATAATGCCGGACCAGCTGTACACACATGGGAAACCAATAAATGTACAACTACAAGATCTGAGAAACGAAATTGAAGAAAGAAACCCAAGAGCTATAATATTATTCTCTGGAGTAAATGATATAGTCTGGACTGATATATGGGAAAAAAGATACCGATACTATGACGTCACTAAAAGGGTCAAAATTATTACGATGATGAGGTTAAATAAAAACGACCCCAACACAATCACAGAAGAAGAAGTTAGAAATAACATCAGCTTTTTCTATAAGGATGTGGCAAATACTCAAAGTTTAAGAAAAGTTTTCATGTTCTTTTACCCTGACAACCAGATTAGAGAAGATTTAGCACACACAAGCAGAGGTGACGCACAGATGACGCTTATGATCGGCATTAAGGGAATACAGTTATATCAAAAATATTACGACATCTTCTCACAGAAAATCAACGAGCTAAGAGAGCTGACACCAATAGCAGAAGACATTAGAGAAACCCGTTTCCTAAAATACACAAACGTTACAACAACAGAGAGAGAAGCAGTGCTAAAAATGACAAAACAGACGGAATTCGAAAAAACAACGTGGTCTGATCAACAGGCAGAAACGATAATTCGAAAAGCGGACACTCTAGTACACGGAGAAAAAGCTGTGCTCAAAATAACGCAAGCTGAGGGGGGCGTGTAGCATCATCCAACATTAATCAGAAAAAAGCTGCAAACATCACAGAAGAGACTAAGATTGAAAGAAAGTTAATTAAAAAATATTACAATCAATTAGTTGCTATGATTTCAGATTAATTTGTAAAATGCAACCAAGAATAAAATATGTGTCAATAAAAAGATAATTGTATCTGTTGATAAAAATACTTTTGACAAAACGATGCTTACATTATTTTATCACTGCCATCTTGGCAGAAGTTTGAAATTTAAATCAACAGGTACTTCTTTTGAAATACTATAAATACATTGAAACTTACTGTAAGCATTTGATAAAGAATTTTACTTAGAATTCTTATTTTTCATCTTATTAACTGTTTGATTATTTAATACAATGTCGAGCTAATCAAGTGGTGTTTAGTAGTGGTCTGGATACATCACAGGGAACGATTCAAGGGTCTCTGTGCCAGACCATGAAAGTGCACTTAAGTTAGGTGTAAGGGTTTTCTCTCAATTAGCCAACTAGCATTTCTCTTCTACATGTATTAAATAACTAACTCTCAACAAATGGTTGGATAACCAAACCTTAGGAATTATATCAATGTTGTTTTAGATCTAAATTAGCGACCTATAATCAACCAATATAATGACCTTACATGTAGTAATTGTAAATGTAGGTTAGGAAGTTGTTCAATAAGAATTCATTTAACTACGCCAATATATTTCGGTAATGGCTACATATAGTATTGAATGAACAACTAGTAACAGTTTCCAGTTGCAAATGGATATAACACTTTTACACAATAGAGATTAAGTCGAGTTGTGCCAGGTCTTGAGGAAGCACTGAGCTAATGTATGGTACACATAAGCTATCTTGATTGAGCTGAGAATTGGCACTCAAGCAATGGATGGAGTGGTGAAATTGGCTTTGTCACCACATGGCTTCGTCACCTAAAAAGTGAATAGTTAAGCAAGGTTACATAATGTAATAGAAGAAACTATTCAAGCAGTAACAATAAGTAAATCCTTACCTGCAGTGACACAGCTAATGTTACAAGGTAACAGTAGACTAACAGTGATAAAGCCTGGTAGACGATATTACATGATACAAGACAATGATATACAATCAGAAGAGCTTGAACAACTAAGATACTAATTGAGACTAATACAATTGAGCAAAGAAGAAAATCAATGAAACATACAGACCCACGAAATAGAATTTTGGACATCAAAAGAAAACCAGTTGCAAGCACCACCCACTATGGCAAACAAAAAATGCAAAGAACTTTACAAAGAAAGGGATAGAGACAATAAAAAACTCATAAATGAAATTATGAGGGCAATTACTATCCAATTACAATCAAGAACCACAATAATCCAAGATATGAAAGCTCAATACTACCACAAAACATAACCAGTGATACCATACCCTAAAGGCAACGTTACTAAAATTCAACAGGAAGGTAGACAGGTGCAAACCAACATTTGTTGAATGGTTGCAGATGTTTGAATTCACCAATGCAGAAAGAAAAGTAAGTCAGGGAACAGCCACAGCAAGGCTTGGTCTATATCTTAAAGGAACAGCTTACCAACATTATTTGTTACTTGACACAGACACAAAAAGAAATCATGAACTACTGATAGGTGACTTCATAGAATACTATGAAAACAAGAGTGTTAAAAATCAGTACCAAATTATTCTAAATGCTACAAAGATGAAAAAGAGCAACAACATACAGAACTATGTTCAATAGGTCAAGTGATTAGTGATGCTAAGCTCAAGAGAGAATAGATACTCAAAGTACAATCTGTTTTCACACATCTGCAAAGGGATGCCATAGAGCATCAGGACATAATTTGAGATTAAATGCGATGTAGATGATAAATTAGAGAAGATGATCTGAAAAGCAGTTAACATCAAAGCAACAATTGTAAATAATGCACAGATCTATGAGAAAGCTGCCTGGCATAGGGAGGCACTAATATGGAGAAGTAACATAAAACTATGAGCCCCAGCAAGCCATACAGCAAAAACAAACATGAAAAAATATAAAATTCCAAGAAAAAGATGGGAAGACAAAGAAGGTGAGAGAAAAAGATGTTAAATTCTACAGTTGTGGACATAAAGCTCACAAGAAACCTGATTGCATCAAACAAATAAATGTAATTGGAGATGAGGAAGCTTACAACAAGTACAAAGATATGATAGACTTGGAGAATAAAATGAACAAAGCATCACAGACTGACAAAGAGTTGAAAACTAGCTAGAGCACCAACTCATAAAAACTGCACATCTATAATGATCTTAATGAATTTGGATTATGATTAATGGTGTGATGACAAAAGCAACAATTGATACTGGAGTAGCAACTTCAATAATTACAGACAAGTGTGTAATGAAATTAGGTTTCAAACTTGAAGACATAACAGTTGTAATAAATGATTGATCAACACATCAGGAGAATACATCAACACAAAAGGAATGATAAATGTGGTACAAATGAGAATAGTGAACACCACATTCAGACACAAATTGATGTATCATAAATTATGCAAGTAGGACATTTAAAGTAAAGGAGGAGGAAATTGAAATCAAAGAGTAAGATGGGAGACACAAAATGATTATGTTCAAATTACAGGAAGACATTCATCTGCAACCACACAAATGGAAGATGCATACAATAGTTACAGAAGACCCAATAACAGCTGATAAATGCCAAATGACAACATGGAATTAACATGAAGAGAGTATCAATGCTGTCCAGTGTAGAATCTTGCCAATATTAATTTTGACTTAATTTAGGATTGCTTAACCATATTCCTATTTAATTACAGTAGTTAATGTATGACAGACTCTAAACTCCCTCTCTTTCAATATCATTGTTAACAGTACTAACTTGATTAATATAACATTAGATACTCCAAATAACAACAGCCAATTTAGAATGAGAGTGAGAGATGATATACAGGGTTGAAACCCAACTTGAAGCAATGCACAAGAGGATACATTGTCTTTGTGAAAGAATCCAGCTTTATTTGGACAGCAAAGGAATATCCAATGCTTGACTCAGTGCATAGAATATGTGTGTGTGTGATAACTTAATAACTTAATGAATTGAATGTCCTTGTTATTGTTGTGGCTAAAATATAGGGAAGTAACTCAACCATGGTGCTTTAGTTTGTTATCCTTCCTTACATATAATAACCCTATGGATATAATTGTACATGTTAGCCCTGAATACATGTGAACAATCAATTTGATCAGTAATAAAACTATTTTGTAAGTCAGTCAAAAGTTTAATAATTTAATACCAGGCAATTGATCAATTAAATAAGAAAAATGATCTAGATACAACATTACTCTTCAGGTGAGGGTTGATCTAATAGCAATACCACTAACTTGTGAATAACAAATGAGAGAAAAGCTAGAACAAATAAAAATCCCTATCCTTACACCTAACTGATAAGCACATCAAGAAATCAATGGCTCCCAGCCACACTGCACTTTTGAAAGGCTGTTGTGTGCAGGCCATTACAGACTTCCTTTAAATGTAGTTGGGGACCACTATAGGATTACTCTAGTGCTTGACTGTTTAGCTTTCCATTTAATTAATAAATAAACCTGACAAGATAAAGAAGTAAATCGACTGGATTTTGTTCATCACAAAATAAATAAATTGCACTATTTTTATACTTAATAATAGCAAACAATCAAAAACATGGCAAGTACCTATTTAATCAATGTTATTGACAATTTAAGGACTTCCCTCTTTTTCTTTGTCTGCTGTTTACACACTTCTGCATTAATTAGCATTTGTGTTTCAGTCTTTTATTATTTGTCAAAAAGTACTGCCAAGCAAATTATATCAAAATACTGCTTATTATAATTTTACAAATGATCTAATTTATAATATTACTGTGTGTACAATTAATTTTTGTAATACTTGAGTCTTAGTTCTTTCTATTTCTTTTCTTAGCTTGACCACACATGATATGATTATGTTACACTCCCTTTCCAGCAAAGCTAATTAAGAATGACCACTCTTTCAACATGAACCATTTCTGCTGCTCTATTTATAATACTGCTTGCTTCTTGCTTTTCAGAATCATTGTTTTTGTACTTCTCTTCTTTAGTCAGCTTCAAAAAAACATCTTTTTCTTTGTTAACCATCTTTTTGTGTCTCAGAAATGATGGGTTTTTCAGATTGTTTGAGATCATGCATGTACTGAGTAATTCATTTAGTTTCTTGTTGAAATCTTCATAACATTTTTCATAGAGTTTTAGTCCTTTAATAGCTATCATCAATGTCATTATTGCGTCCACTCTACTTGTATGTGCCAAATCAGGGTGTATTGTTGTGTGTGGATAAAAGAATTCATATGTAGATCTCAGTGATTTTGACACTGATGCTTCATTGTAAAATGCGCTGATATTATTTCTTACTTCCTCTCTTGTTATTTTTTCTGGGTTATTGAAATATCCTCTACCAGGCTTTATCACTGTTTGCCTACTGTTACCTTGTAACATTAGCTGTGCTATTGCGGGTAAGGATTTACTTGTTGTTACTGCTTGACTAGTTTCTTCTATTACGTTATGTAACCTTGCTTAACTATTCACTTTTTAGGTGACGTAGGCCATGTGGTAACCTCTGTAGCAATCTTCTAGTGGGCATCTGCCTGAAGCGGATCTCCACATCCAATTTCACCACTCCATCCACAATATGGGGTTATTAGCCCCAACATTTCTTTCAACTTCTTATATCTATCATTATTTACTTTTTTCTCTGTTTCCTCAAGTGTGTTTACATACATATATTCTTCATGCCATGCCATTTCTACTGCCTTTTTCTCTTTTAATCTCCAAGTTGGGAGTAGCATCAGTACTGATATCATAGTCACCAGTTTGCATTTTAGCAGTGTTGTCATTGTCTAGTTTTCAATCTTTTCAAATGACCCCTCCATTTTTTATGTCGTTGCCATCCCAAATGTTGCTGGATAATTATTCTTATTTGTTTTTATG
Source organism: Hofstenia miamia (assembly GCA_900660155.1). Classification (NCBI taxonomy): domain Eukaryota; kingdom Metazoa; phylum Xenacoelomorpha; order Acoela; family Hofsteniidae; genus Hofstenia; species Hofstenia miamia. Next base: position 64,087 of record CABFPE010000652.1, on the reverse strand, counting down.
TTTTCCCAAAATATATTCATTAATCTGTATTTCATCAAGCTCTCTGCTGTTTCAGGTTTCATTATGAATTTAGAAGTTATACACTCAATATCCACTGCTAGTTGGTTCTGTGGCTCTAACATTTGATGAATCTCTTGTCTGGTAAATGCTTCTGTGCATAGTATCTTTATCAACAACTTTGTCTCTCTCTCATATACTTCTCTGTATATTCTTTGCACTATATTATCACGTTTTTCTCTCTTTACTGTGATTTCAACCAGTAGGCATTCGTCGTCTGTATCCACCCATGATATCTCACTTGGCTCTCTTTCTCCCCATTTTTCCATGTTGACTTTGTCAATTTCTCTTTGTGTATTCGGGGTTAATGCAATCATATTTGATTGTAACAGCATCTCTTCTAGCTGCATCTCTTCCTGAGATTTACTAACCATTTCTATGATTTCTATTGGCCTGTTTTCACCTTCCATTCTCATTATTTCAGACCTTTTTATTATCTTTCTATAAATGCACTGTGGATAATCTTTGATGTATCTCTTCATCTCCATAGTGATAATCTTGTTCACTTCTTTATGTTCTATTTCTCATATCATTTCTAATGTGTCAGCACTTTCTCTTCTTATGAGATTTCTTGTTGTCATCCATGGTTGTTGTTTTAGAGCTTTTAATTTCATGTTTGACATTGCTCCCCACACATACTTTCTGGTTTTATCATTTAGTATGTCACCTCTGTAGGGCATATGCCTGCTTTGTTTGCAAGTTCTACTATGCTTGGTCTGGCCAAAGTATGCTGTTGTGTTAACAGTCTAGTAAAATATTTTTCAAACTTTTGTTGAGCCTTTTTAGTTGGAGATAGCAGTAGTATTTCACATCTTGGAACATCCAATGTTTAATATTCATTGGCATTGGCATGATAGCAATTTTGTATTTCTTATTCTTCACTATGTTCCAGCATTCTTTCTTTCTAATCAGCAACACTAACTTCTCATTGTTTGTCAATGCTATAGTTAGTAACTAAATTAACATTGTGCATGAATGTGGGGTGCCTTTATTTCTTTGAACAGCATACTTCTAAAGTTGAGTTTAGATTCCATTTCATAGGCTCTTCTTATCTTGAATAGTGCTGCTTCCACTGATTTGTGATACATTTTAATCAGTGATTTTATATCAATCATTGGCCATTCTTCATGTATTGGTTTTTCAGCCTTCATTTCTTTCCATACATCAACAATGTTTTCCAAATGTTCCAGCATTTGATTCATAGTGCATTTAATGTAGAGATTCCCTATTTTTTCCAGTTGTTCTTTTGTTACTAACAGTTCCATCATTTTAACTTGATTGTACATATCTACTGCTATTTTTGGTTCTACCATGACCCTTTCAGCTGGTGCTATCATATTTATTTGTAGATCAATGTTGATCATTTCTGATATTGCAGGGCCTTTGTCTTTGATAATAAAGACATTCTCCAATTTTTCCTCCAGCATTCATATGAATTCTAGTAACTCTTCATTTATTTGTGGCTTAATAATTATGATCACTTTTATTTTGTACTCTTATGCCAGGTTTAACATATCTTCTATATTTGTTTCTAAACTTCTGGAGTTCATTTCTGATTGTTTGATAAAATAAATTATCATTAAGTGGTTTTTATCTAAGTTGATTTGTTTGCATTTATTAATAAGTTTATCTTTATTCTTGATTACTTTCTGCACATCTTTCATTGTAAATCTTTCATCAAATGTAATATGTACAGTGCTTTTAAAGTATGGCTGATTGAAGTTTTCCCTCATATCTTCTCTGTATGATATGATTGTATTACATACTGGCCTATTATGCTTATCTATCACTATTGGAATGGCCAAACTTTCTTTCTCTTTTGTCAATGTATGCTGTTGTATGAGCCTTTTTGTTTCTGGTGATAAATTTTCATATGAATTGTATTGAATTCTTCTGTTTGCAATAAAATAGGGATGTATCTTGTCTTTCCCTATTCTCGTCATCCTACTTTAGTTGACCACAGACCTTGGTACCTGCTGCCTTTTGTTGCAGATGAGGACTGATTGGTATAGCTTGGTACTCTTTGCCTTTTAGTTGGCATCAAGGTTTGCTGGATGAGGGGAGTGTTCCATTGACGAATGTGATTTTTCTTCCAACCTTGAGCCCTTTAATTGATGCTCGGTATCATGATGTTGGCCCTCTCTTATCTGCCTGCCCTTTAGTTGACATTTGGTTGAGGGTGATGTTTCTGACTTTGTGTAGCATCATCCAAAGAAGAATAGCTGCAAACAGAAGATTAAAGTCAAACAATTACAGTGATTAAATATAATCAGAAATATGATTGTAAAATTTAGTTAATTATTCTATTCATTTTGTAAGATGCAACCAAGTTACAATATTGTGCAAATTAAGAGAAACACATTAGCTGATTAAGTAATATTTGACAAATTGCAACAAGCGAAATTACGCTTATGTAAGAACAGCCATATTGGCAGAAGATTTATTTGAAATTCAAAATCAGCAGGTACTTTACAATTTTTAAATAAATAGCTTTGAATTTAAAGAGAAATTTGATGAACAATAAATTCTTCAGAGTTTATATTATTTTTCATTTTTCACTTATCTGGTTTGATATTTAACCT
>CABFPE010000652.1:31099-42148 GCA_900660155.1 Hofstenia miamia | reverse complement strand
TATATATATATATATATATATATTGAGAGTGTTTGCAAGTGTTTACTTTAAAAATGCATATAGAGTTAGTTATCTGGTGCAAATTATTCATACGAAATGCATATCCCAAGTTTTGTTTTATGTCTGCTGCTCTTAGGAATTGCTGCAGCATCCTTATGCTGGAAAGATACGAAATGTCGTGGTGTTGGTACCATTCCGAGTAATTGTGATATAGGACTGGAAAAGCACCTAATAGTTTTTATAGGTTGTTATTGATTAATTTTGCAGCGCGCTAAATATTTATGGTAACAGCTTTGCTGGCATTAGATAAGAGAATGCTATAATTAATTCCTACAAAGCATAAATTGTAAATTTTAATTTTGCTGGCAATATACATTTTCAAATTGATCCGTTAGATGGCTACAACATTTACAAAAACGATGTTCTCAATTTCTCCATATGATGTTCGATTTTCCTACCCAACACAGTCGCACCCTAGGGGCTTGAATAATACCAAACCTGCAATGTAGCCACCTTGGTTACAAGTTAATTGAAATTTTTAAGGTTACGTCAGTTCTTGAAGTTGTTATTGACATTGCCAGTGCGGTTGCAACCAGGGAAACTTCAACTGCTGCTAAGGCGTCAGCAAAGGTTGCAATAAAGAATGCCATGAAATCATTGGGAAATATGACCACACAGCGAATAAAGGACAAACTGAAGAAAGCTGGAAAGGAAATTGGTCAAAGCCTTGCTGAAGGTACTGTCGATGCATTTGCAGAAGCTTCTGAAACTGGTGAATTTGATTGGACGAATTTGGATATAACAAAAGTGCCATTGTTTAATTTCAATCATGGAATTTGTTGAATTTTACTAATTACAAGGTCAATTCAAAATTGATAAGTATGATGTCTTCGTAAACCATATTATATCTTCCTCGGCGTCTTTTGTTTAAAAAAATCGAAACTGGATAGAAAAATATAATTACATTTGATTAAAAATTTAATCATAATTATCATATTACCTCGGTCTTCTTCGTAAGCAGAATTGTTCCACATATCTACCAATGCATACTTCATGTGTTCCACGGTATATTTTTCTCGCTGTGGGCTTTAAATCCGCTTCGAATAGGAAAAAATTCGGTCGACCTCAATTCTATGAGAAAGGCCATGTGGTTCAAATTTGCTATTTCTGCAGACGTTGTACTAATGACTTTTTGCCGATTAGAACATATCCATATGTGCGAAATCCAGATTTTTCAAAATTACTTTTTTTAGCTTTCCGGCAAATTTTAAGTTTTTTATTTTTGTGTTTCGAAAGCCCATAGCGCATTTACTCGATCATGATAAATAATTTCAAGCAATAATGCTCAATTTGATTGCCCGAGAAATTTATGCGTAAATTTCGCATAAAATTTACAATCACATCTCTGGAAATCTTTGAGATTGAGTTAAGGTTGAGTCTATGCAAATTCCGTAAAAAATTCATTGAAAATGCGAAGCCTTAATGAAAACTATTGGAATCCTTCCTTCTAATATTACCCGGTAAAAATCCTAACACTCCCTTCACACATACTATTAAATATCGTTTCTATGCATTTTTCTCTTTAAGTGGTTATTTATCAACAAAATTTCGCAATATAAATATTTATGATGTAGTATCTGTAGTCATTTTGCCTACAGATAATTGAAATTATGAAATGCCCCAGATAAATCCATGAGCAAAATTCCCATTTGTCTGCCATGAAAAAGCCTAAAATAATATTTTTAAATTTCACTAGTTTAAGTACTCAAACTCTTTTAAATGGAAAACATTTTCTGTATGTTAACACATGCCGGAATTTTCGTACACTTACGCGAAGGCTTGATTTGAAGTCATTTCGACTATATTCACAAATATTCGAACGGGAAGGCAGACGTAGGAATTTTTTCTCAAACTGAAGTATTTGTACAACAACGATCGTTTTGTGGAAAGCTTTGTTTTATTTTTGTAAAATTGAAATCAATTACACAAACTACAATCAAGAACGGTGATAATTATATTTATTATTTTAGCCCAGTGGCGTAGGCAAGGTGGGAATGGGGTATGCATACCCACATCAGACATGGCCATGAAGCAAAGATTTTGACCCAAACTCCCTCTTGCAAGTTTGATTAATGTCAACTACCAACTACTATTTTTGCCAAGTTGTTTGAAATTTTTAGTTATTTTTAGTTAAATATTTTATATTTCAATAAATTGTTTATAAATCATATTGCTCTTACTGAATTTGTGTTAATTTGCATGCACTGTTGCGTAATAGTAAATTATTTTTGAACTTCAGCCTATTTTCTGAACAATTCTTAATACATCGGCCCAAGCATGGCCAGGGCCCTAAATGGATTTAAACGTTTTAAGTAATATTTGCAAGAAGTGAAATGTTGAATTGTACAATGATTATTTTGAACTCTTTACTTTCTGTTTAACCTAAATTTGTCTTGGTTTTTCTACAACGCTTATTACTCATAAACTAAGAAATATCCAGTAGTCTGAAAACACCGAGATATTCTGTACTTTCATTTAAGTTCTACAGCCATACTTCCTTGTAGATCTATTTGTGCAAGTTTCTATACACCGCGATCTCTAAGTTTTGTGTTTACTTTTATTGTAGTTCTTGAGATTGAAAAGTTTTTGCGTACGTACGCTGTACATCACTTTTCATAATCGATCATGATTTAATTTAGCAAAATCTTACAAAATTCAGAATTTTTGAAAAAAATATTTTAAGTGAACAATACAAAAATCTTTAATTTCAGTAATATTTGGTAAGACTCATTATCATTAAATCAAAATGATATAAAATTTTAAATAAAACAAAAATCCTTGAGAATGCAGTACAATAGCTGGAAACCATGTCAGCATCAAACATTCACATTTTGTTAAATAAGGTTAGAAGTTTTCACGTGAAAAGTTCTTTGATTATGTGGGCTTCAGATTCTATGCATCAAAAAATATCAGCCAGATTGTACGCAATACACCTGCGATATTGTTACCAATCCCTATGACGTTTTCATACCGATGAAAATTGGAATCTTCTTTTTGCCTAATCACAATTTTTTTGAAAAAACAAACTTAAACTACTGAAAATATAAGCAAAACTGGTTGTAAACTATGTCACTATTAGGGAATTTGGTATTCGTGAGCCTTTGAAACATCTACTGCAGGGTAGTAAGCGGGTCACCCTGGGCAGATCCATGGTTCAGGTAAAAAATTAGACGCGTCGGGTTTCGGGTAATTTATAATCGTTAGGTTAGAAGAACACTAATAGATTTAACGAAGAATCTTTCAAATTCTTAAAGGTTATAATTACATTTATATTTTTGTTTCTTGGAAATTATAAATGTATTTAATGTGCTTGTGAAGAGTTCAACAGTTGTTGATTCGTACCTTTTAGCAAATGATGGCATACAATTGTCAAGAGTAGAACTCAAAACAATTTTTGGTCATTATAAATATTACCGTCAAAAAACAAAGAAGAGCAATGAAAAACAACTCTCAAATTTTACCAAAGAAAGACGTCCATACAGAAGTAAACAGTGGATTACCGCTACTTCCCTCATTTCCAAAAGACAGAGGCACTGTACTCAATAAATTGCAAACAGAAAACTAAGAGGTACAGGCTGTTCTAAAAATTATTACAAATAATTCAATGATCGTCTAAAGCTCAAAATCTTGTAAACCTGTAAGAATTGTATTTGATTGAGCCCTTCTTGCATTTGGTTTACAGTATCATGCAAACAGCAATTACTTTTTTCATTTAGAATCAATATTTCAAACTTCACTACCAAATTCAAGAATGTTAGGTGTGAAAAAATGTTTGTAGTAGTTATGTTTTCCTCAGCATGCTTTTCATCTGTTTTATATTACATCTTTCTATTACTCATTATAATTTCTGGTGATGCAAAGTTAAATCCTGAGACAAGCAAAAGTAATATATCTGCATTAGCTGAAATCACACGAAGTAGCTCAAAAAATTAAGTTATTTATTTAAATGCATGCAATTTACGATCACGTAGGTTAGAATTTTTTGAAATCAATGAAAATTTTGATTTCCATACGATCTCTGCAATTGCAGAAACATAGTTGGAACCATTATGCTGCATTGACTTATATAATCCGAATAAAGAAAAATTTGATATTTTTTGTAAAGCACGACATGAAAGAGGTGGAGGAATTTTTATTCCTAATTCTGAAATAGCTAAATCCTAAACGTAGGTGAAATCTTGAAGCGCACCACGAAATTTTTGAATCTATCTAAGGAAAATTATCTGCGCATCACCTTTCTCAATATTGGCTATAATCCTAACAAAATTTCAGGAAAGCTTTATTGAATGTAAGTCAAATGTAATTGCGCTTGCTTCCAGCAAAACAAATAACATTATATTTTTGGGGACTATAACAAACTATTTAAATGATTCTGAGAAAAAGCTCATCATGACTTTATGCGATACTTTCAAGACGCCAACAAGAATGAATGCACAAATTTACTACACAATTATTCACAGAAATTCACATGTGGATAATGAATGCTATATGTTTAACAACTTTCTGATCATAACTTTGTTGTGCACACATCTAATATAAGTCAAAACAAGTTGCATCGAACATTAAGAGATGCCTTGACATTCTTGAACCTACTAAGAAATTCATAAAACATCATTCAAAATGTAGTCTAACCACTAAAATACACTCACACTCTCACCTCCAAATACTTGAACATACGAAACGTGATAATGGTATAAATTGAGCTATGAATCGACAATGCATCCATTTAAAAACTGAATTTGGAAATCTTAAGTCAAAAATACGTTCTCTCAAGCACCAACTGTGCAGTGATTTTACATAATTTTTATAATAAACTAATTTCATCTAAAGACAAATGAAGATTTATAGATGAAATTTTAAATAAGGGTACAATATTAGAAATTAATATTAGTGAAATTTTAATTAATGGCAACATTGTTTCTAATCAAAATGAAATTGCTAATCATTTAAATGATATATTTGTCAATCTAGGCAAATACATTGGAACAAAAGTTAATATTAAGTTCCACCACAATACACACCAATTTTCTCCTTTTCACTTATTTCAAGATTTCAGCTATTGAGTGCAATCGATAAACTTGATTTAAAAAAATCTTGTGGATCACTAAATATATCAACTTCACTATTAAAAATATATGAACACAAATTTATACAAAATTAGCCCATTTCAAAAAAAAATTAAGGTTTTATGAATATCCCTTATTATTTACAAAAATATGAATTGTTTTCACCAAATTACTTCATCAAGTACCTAATTTGGTTCTAATGTTTACGCATGTTAACAAAATGCCAACTGCATTAAGTCTATTCAATGACATTTAACATATAACCCAAGAAATAGTAAATGTATAATTAACATTCTTAATAAATCAAAACATTGAGAAAATTCAATTATATATAACACTGCAGGTAGCTGGAATAAACTGGATAAGAACATTAGATCTTCAAGAGATATTTAAGCGTAAATTTAACCATAATCTGCTAAGTCACCAGAAATTAGTTGGCTCATCAAAAAACGCATGCATGGGAAGACTTGTTTAGTTTATTTTGTAGTTTATATACATGTAAATTTTAGTCTTTTGTTGAAGCAATACTTCTAATAAAGTGCTTGTTAACATTTTATTGATCCTTTTATGTTAGAAAATTTTAAGTGTCATATTAGTAATCCTTATTTGACAGGGTCGAATGGTGGGTCGATGTTAGACACGTTTCCACTCTGATGTAATATCCTCTACCAGGCATTATCACTGTTTATCTACTGTTACTTTATAACATTAGCAGTGTTATTGCGGGTAAGGATTTACTTGTTGTTACTGCTTGACTAGTTTCTTCTGTTAACTTATGTAACCTAGAATTTACTGCTCACTTTTTAGGTGACGAAGCCATGCGGTAACCTCTATAACGATCTCCTAATGGGCATCTGCCCAAAGCGGATCTCCACATCCAGTTTCACCATTCCATCCGCTGCTTGAGTGCCACCTCTCAGCTCAGTCAAGATAGCTTATGTGTACCCTACATTAGCTCAGTGCTTACTCAAGACACGACACAACTCGACTTAAACTCTATTGTGTGAAAGTGTTATATCGTTTCCTAATATGACTTCATATGGTAATGAATTGTTATGTGTGTCCACTACTACTAGAGGTTGTTCAAACATTGTGTTCGCGATTCTCATTTGTGCAACGTTTATCATTCCTTTCGTATCAATATAATCCCCTGAAGCTTTAATTAGTCTCTTGTTACAACTCTTCATATCTTCTCATTGGAATCCCAATTTCGTTGCGCATCATCAATTGTCGCTTTTGTCATCACTCCGTTAATGGCTATTGTTATCGTATTCATCATGTCAAGGTTTGTTAGTATCATTATCGCTGCACGGTTGTTATGAGTCGGCGCTCTTCTTAGTTTTCCGACTCCTCGTCGGTTGGTGATGCTTCATTGATTTCGTCTTCTGTCTGTAATACGTCCTCTTCATCGTAGTAAGCTTCCTCGTCCCCAATGACGTTTATTTGTTTTGGGCAATATGGTTTTTGTGTCCTTTTTGTCCGCAACTGTAGCATTTAACATCTTTCTCTTTCACTTTCCTCGTCTTACCATCTTTTCCCTTTACTTTTATTATTTTTTCTTGTTTTACTTCGGAATAGGTTTTATTTGGGATGTGCGGCTTGAGATTATTTCGCCATGTTGATGCATCTCTATGCCATGCGGCTTTCTCGTATATTCTAGTGTTGTTTTCAATAGTAGCTTGTATGTCGACAGCTTTCCTGATCATCCTTTCCAATTTGTCGTCGACATCACATTTAATTTCAAACTGCGTTCTGATGGTTTCGGGCATCCCCTTGCAGATGTGCGAGAACAAGTTGTATTTTGAATAACTGTTTCCTCTCAAACTAAGCATCAGCAGTCGCTCGACTTGTTGCATGTAATTTTGGATGTCATCGTTTTTTTTCATTTTCGTTGCATTCAGAATGATTCGGTACTGATTTCTGAAACTTTCATTCTCGTAGTAATTGATGAAGTCTCTGATTAATAGTTGATAATCTCTCTTTGTCTGTGCATCCAAAAGCAAGTAGTGTTGGGATGCTGCCCCTGTTAGATATAATGGGAGTCTCGCCACTGCTGCCTGTTGGCTCACTTTCCATTCCGCCATTGTCAATTTGAACATTTGCAGCCACTCAGCAAATGTAGGATTGTAGCCATCTACTCTCCCATTGAATTTGGGTAGCGTCGCTTTACACAGTATTGTGTTGTTGGCTGTTAATTTTGGTAAAATCAAATTCTCATATTTCAGCTTCTTATGATTTGTTATCATATCCTCCTCTTGCAGTTGCATGGTCACTGCTTTCATAATTTTGTTTATTATTTTCTGTTTTTTGAGGTCAGAATCTTCATCTGATTCTTCAAATGTTACCTCCTTGTGGGTCGGCATGGGTGGTGCCTGTAACTTGCTCTCTTTTCTGGCATGGAATTCGATTTCATTAGTTTGCATGTTGTTTCTATTCTCCTCTTCCATTAGTTGTAGCAATCTCAGTTTATCTTTCAATTGTTCCAGCTCTCCCGCCTGTAGGTCATTATCGTCGATTAGTTGTCTGTTTGTTCTCTCCTGTTCTTGATTTTTTTCTTGCCATTGTTGGTTTTGCTCTAAAAATCTTTTGTTGGACTCTGACAGTTGGTGAGTAAGGATTTTAATTTCATTTTGAAATAGCTGATTCTGTTCCTCTAACCACATTTCCATGTTCACTCTAATTTCACTTAGTATCGATTCATTTTGCTGTTCCATCTCTTTTACTTTCTCAGTCCATTGTTCTACTTGTTGTCTTAGGATTTCCTCACTTTCTTGGCTCTTTCTTAGCATAATCATTATATCCAGTGGGTTTGTATCTGGGGGGTTCGTCTCTGGGGGTGAACTAAGGGAGTGTAGTTCTGTGTCTGTGGCATCTGTTGCTGAGTTCTCACTGAAGTATGGCAATGATCAAATTGTTCTGGGAGTTACTGCTTTTGTTGCAGTCTTTTTCGGCTTCCTTTCTTACTTTTGTCATTTTTCTTCTGGTTTGTAGTGGTTTTCCCATCTCTAGGTGGCAATTCCAGGATCTCAGTAAAGTGCATCTGTTGGTTTGGGGTATCTCTCTTTCTTTCATTGATAGTAGGTTTGTGTAACAACTCGCTGCTTTCATACTTTCACTTATAGCTTATTGTCATTTTGTGGGTGGTTTAACTGAATGTTTCTTCTGTAGGTTTGCTGTTCTTGGCTGTCATGGTCGCCATGTAATATCCTCTACCAGGCATTATTGTAGCATCATCCCAAAAGAATAGCTGCAATAAACCAAGGATTAACGTCAAATGATTATAGTGATTANTAAGCCACAATATTGCGCAAATTAAGAGAAACTTGTTAGCCGATCAAGCAACATTTGACAAATTGCAATGAGCGAAATTACGCTTATGTATGAACAGCCATATTGGCAGAATTATTTGAAATTCAAAATCAGCAGGTACTTTAGAAATTTTAAATAAATAGCTTTGAACTCAACTGGAAATTTGATGAACAATAAATTCTTCGGAGTTTATTTTATTTTCATTCTTCATTTATCTGGTTTGATTATTTAATAAAATGTGCAGCTAGGCAAGTTGTGTCGAGTAGTGGCTGGATTCCATCACGGGATCGAATCAAAGGGTCCTTGTGCCAGTCACGAAACCGCACTTATGTTACGGTTAGGAGTTTTTCTACTCTTGCCTAGTCTGACTATCGATATATACATGTATGAAATAATTAACGCTTGAAACGACTGGATAGTCAAACCCTAAGAATATATATATGTTCTTAAATGTATGAGACTTGACTATAATTGACCTGATAAATGACCTTACATGTAATACTATTAAATGTAGGTGTAGGAAACTGCAATCTTATTACTTAAATCATTAAGCCGATAGTTTTACGGTAATGGCTATTTTAATATTATGTAAATGCAGTTAGTGTCAATGCCCGGTTGCTTTACTAAATCAAAACAACAAACACTTTACAAAATTGAGTTTAAGTCAGTTACAACTTTACTTGAGTGCACGCACTGAGCTAACGTAAGGTACACATAATTAGTTCCAGTTGAGCTGAGGTGGTGCCGTGGACTCAATCATCGTTTATGAAGGAGAGGAGCTGTCTTGTGGAGATTGGCTTCGGGCAGTAGCCCATGGAAGAACCGGAGAGGAAACGTCATACTGCTCTGTCACCTAAACAGTGATAGTTAATACTCAATTATTTAATTAACATAACTAGTTAATAAGAGAGAAAGGTCTGATGGTTCAACAACTTGGTAACTCCTCACCCACAATATACCAAGTGCTCATTATCAGTAATTAGACACGGCGCAGTAAGCTAGGTGGAGGACGTTACAGTAGATGGATGTCTTCTTGGAATTGAAATGTAACAGTTCTCTGCTTCTCCTTTTCATCTTCGATCTCCATCTCCTCTTCTTTACTTTTATAGTTATATTTGCATAGTTAATGACACAACCATTTTTTGTCAGAAAATCATTTCCTAATATGACTTCATATGGTAATGAATTGTTATGTGTGTCCACTACTACTAGAGGTTGTTTGAACATTGTGTTCGTGATTCTCATTTGTGCAATGTTTATCATTCCTTTCGTGTTGATATAATCTCCTGAAGTGCTAATTAGACTCTTATTGCAACTATTCATGTCTTCTCATTTAAATCCTAACTTCGTAGCACATTCATTGGTAATTATGGATGTTGCTGCTCTGGTGTTGATTGTTGCTTTTGTCATTACTCCATTGATAGCTATCATTATCATATTCATCATATCAAGTTTTGTCAGGATCAATATCAATGCATGGTTGTCATGAGTCAGCACTCTACTTAGTTTTCTGACTCCTTGTTGGTTGGTGATGCTTCATCAATTTCATCTTCTGTCTGTAATACGTCCTCTTCATTGTAGTAGGCTTCCTCGTCCCCAATGACATTTATTTGTTTTGGGCAATCTGGTTTTTTGTGTCCTTTTTTTCCGCAACCATAGCATTAAACATCTTCCTCATCTTACCATCTTTTCCCTTTACTTTTATTATCTTTTCTTGTTGCATTTCAGAATAAGTTTTATTGGGAATGCTTGGCTTGAGATTGCTTCTCCATGTTGGTGCATATCTGTGCCATGCGACTTTCTCATATATTCGAGCATTGTTTTTGATAGTAGCTTGTATGTTGACAGCTTTCTTGATCATCCTTTCCAATTTGTTGTTGATGTCACATTTAATTTCAAACTGCGTTCTGATGCTTTCAGGCATCCCCTTGCAGATGTGCGAGAATAAGTCATATTTCAAATAACTGTTTCCTCTCGAGCTAAGCATTAGTAGCCACTTGACTTGTTGCATGTAATTTCGGATGTCATTGGTTTTTTTCATTTTTGTTGCATTTAGAATGATTCGGTACTGATTTTGGAAGCTTTCATTCTCATAGTAATTGATGAAGTCTCTGATTAGTAGTTGATAGTCTCTCTTTGTCTCTGCATCCAAAAGCAAGTAGTGTTGGGATGCTGCTCCTGTTAGATATAATGGGAGTCTCACTGCTGCAAAGAATAGCTGCAATAAACCAAGGATTAACGTCAAATGATTATAGTGATTAAATATAATCAAAAATATGATTGTAAAATTTAGTTAATGATTATATTCATTTTGTAAGATGCAACTAAGCCACAATATTGCGCAAATTAAGAGAAACTTGTTAGCCGATCAAGCAACATTTGACAAATTGCAATGAGCGAAATTACGCTTATGTATGAACAGCCATATTGGCAGAATTATTTGAAATTCAAAATCAGCAGGTACTTTAGAAATTTTAAATAAATAGCTTTGAACTCAACTGGAAATTTGATGAACAATAAATTCTTCGGAGTTTATTTTATTTTCATTCTTCATTTATCTGGTTTGATTATTTAATAAAATGTGCAGCTAGGCAAGTTGTGTCGAGTAGTGGCT
>CABFPE010000652.1:3025-17076 GCA_900660155.1 Hofstenia miamia | reverse complement strand
AGAATTTATTGTTCATCAACATTCTGATTAGTTCAAAGCTATTTATAAAATTTTCCAAAAAGTACCTGCCGATTTTAAATTTCAAATGATTCGTCTGCCAATATGGCTGTTCCTATGTAAGCATTATTTCGCTCAATTTAATTTGTCAAATGTAACTTGATCGGCTAACAAGTTTTCCTTATTTTGAACAATATTAAAGCTTAGTTGCATCTTACAAATATAACTAAAATCATTAACTAAATTTTACAATCAATTCTAATTATTATTAATCATTCGACGTTGTTCCTCACTTTGCAGCTTAGTTGCTTTTTGGATGATGCTACACTACAGCCGCATCAGTGGAAAATGCACATGATTGAGATGGAAGACACTATAACAGCCAACATAATGCTATACAACAACAAAGGCATTAACACCAAACAAGTTTCAATGCCATCTAGTGTCTGTACAATAAAACATGGAAACGGAAGAATACCAATTCTCAATGCTATGAACTGGAATGTGAACCTGAAAAGATCTCAGATAAGAATATACAGAAAATACATCAAAACTAACATCAGACTCATCTGGAAGGCAATGGAAGATGACGATGGAGCGAGTAATTTGCATGGTCAATTCAAGGACTTGCAAAGGAAAGCAGATAGTACACCACATGGCCGATTCAAGGGTGAGTGGACAAACACCATCAAAGTGGTGAGTACTCCCAAAAGCCGACTCAAAGGAGTTGGGACAAAAGCAGAAGAGGAAGACACACACAGGATACCTGAAATAAATGATGAGGATTATCAACATCTAGAAGAATGAGACATCATGCAACTAAGGACACTCCTAGAGAAACATAAACGTATATTCAACTATGGAGAGATAAGTATTGGTCAGGCAGTAGGCGAAAAGCACAAAATCGTAATGACAACAGACAAACTGATCAAACAACCAGTCAGAAGGGTGCCTGAGCAGCTGAAAGAAGAATACAATTGGATAATAGAAGAACTAATTGACAATAAGATCATCTGGCCAAGTGAGAGCCTGTACGCAGCACCAACCATGTTTGTAAAACAGGGAAATAAGTACCATCTATGTATCAACTTTCATAAATTAAATGAGGTGACAAAGAAGGATTCATACCCCCTACTGAGGATAGAGGACATGCTCTACAAAGCCAGTAAACATAAATATTTTACAACTTTGGATTTATGCAAGGCCTATTGGCAAGTGAAGATGGAGGAAGATGACATCAAGAAGACAGCATTTATAACCCCATATGGGCTGTACAAGTGGATATATATATGGCATTTGGACTTTGTAATGCACCAGCAACATTTCAGAGGTATATAATGAAGGTATTGAAAAATAAGACACACAGAATGGAAGAGGAAGTCGACGCCTATATAGATGACATCATAGTCACAAGTGATACAGTCCAAGAACACTTGGAAAAATTGGTGAGGACACTAACAATTTTAGAAAATGCGGGACTCCGGATCAATGGAAACAAGTGTGATATCCTGAAAGAGAAAATAGTGTTCCTCAGAAGAACAATAGAGAAAGGTAGAATATGCATGAAGGACAATGCCAGAGAGATGATCCGAAAAATAGAAAAGCCAAACAACAAAAAAGATATACAGCAAATTATGGGATTCTTCAATTATTATGGAACCTTTATTCCAAGTATAGCTGGAAAAATGGCGAAGATGACCTGATTGATAAGGAAGTCAGTACCATTTGTATGGAGTGGCAAGAACAAGAGGACCTCGACAACATCAAAGAGGAACTCGCGAAATTACCTTCCCTTAATACACCAGATTACAATTGGAGCAACATTGGGACAAATGAGAAACGGGAAAGAAGTACCCATTCAGTTCTTCAGTCGCAAGCTGAGGGCAAGTGAAGAGAACTACGGCTCCACCAAGGTAGAAATGCTTGCACTGATTGAGAGCATCAAGAAGTTTCTACATTTTCTCATAGGAAGAGAATTCAGAGTATGAACAGACAACAGTGGATTGGCCTGGCTGAAGAAGTTCTCAGGAGATAAGTCCAGAATAGTATCCCAGTGAGTTAAATACCTAAATGAATTCACATTTACAATCGAACATAGGAAAGGCATATTACACAACAGCACGGATTTCTGGACATCACTCCCAGAATACCAAAGAGATGCAGCAAAAACAGAGGGAGAAAAGAAGCAATTTCAGTTCCTGCCACACACACTGAATACGAGGGCTTACCAGAGATAAATGTGGACAAAAAAAGTCAAGCAGTACTACTGATACTTATAAGAGAGGTGATAACAGAACAAGAGATAGTGGATAAACAGAAAGACGATGTAATCCTATGTGAGATCATAAAGAAGATTAGAGAGCCTTGAACTACACTATCTGAAATAAGGGCAGGATATTATGAACATTACAAGTGGAAGATTAACAGGAATGGACTTTTATACGTTGAAGCTGGAAACAACCGAATCATGCCATGATACCTGACTACTTCAAGAGGGAACTGATATGGAAGATACATGAGAAGGGTCACCTAGGAATAACACAGATGGATAAAACGTTTAATGCATGATTCATAAAGGCAGCCATCAGGAAAGTTGTGGAAGATATTATCAACAAGTGCACAACATGCCTTCTCAACAACAAACAGCACTTCCCAACACACTGAGCACCACTAGAAAAAATTATCGCAACTCAACCCAAGGAAATAGTCCATATAGATTTGGAGATGCTATCAAAGGATGCCAAAGGTTATCAGTACCTACTAGTAATGGTTGATAACTTTACCAAATATGCAAGAATGGTCCCAATATGAAACTTCACAGTGGAAACCACAGCTGAGCTTGTCTTAAAAGAGTGGATACTGAGATTGGGACTGATGGAAACGATCATAACAGATAAAGGGCCTCAATTTGAAAGTGGACTTTTCCAAGAGCAAAGCTCCTAGAAATTGCAAGTGAACGAACAGCCACATATCATCTACAGGCCAACGGAGCAGTGGAATGACTCAATCAAACATTAATTAAGCTAATCAGAGTAGCAACAACACGAATAGGAGGAAGTAGATGGAGAGAGGTTATCAAAATGATCGAATACTACTACAATACCATTCAAAGCTATGTTCGGAAGGGCGGCAGCAACCCTGCTCTCGATGCAGTATACCAACTACAGCGGGAAATTGGACAACACATACATACAACAATTAAGAAATCAGATCACAGGAATTCATGAAAAAAGTCGGCAGTGACACAGCAGTGTAATTATAATAAAAAATCTATGGTCATGCACACAAGGTAGGTGATAAAGTATACGCATTCACACTGATTAAACTCGTAGACACAAACAAAGTCCAGAAGTTGAAAACAGTATGGTCTGGCCCCCACATGATAACACAAACACTACCGAACAATGAATACATGCTAGACAACAATAGACTATTACATTTTCAAAACCTGAAGAGAGCAACAGCAGATATTGAGGAAACAAAGATAGATGGCCAAGCTGAATTCAAAATATGCCGAATTAATGGCAATGAAATTATATATGATATGTATGATTTAGACAGCATATATGAAGAAGAATTTGATGACGAGTACACAGCAGAGATCAGAAATGATTACCTGAGCCAAAGAGCACTGCCCCAGAGGACAGCAAGAAATAAACCTATATATGACCCTGAAATATGGGATATAAATTTATTAACTGCATTTAGGAAAATAGTAGAAAATGATGCACCCAATGATGAAAAAAAGAGTGTAAAGGACCCAACAACCAGAGAAGCTCTTAACAATGAACAGGAGAAGGAGAGTGTGAAGAAGTTCTCAAACCAGACGTTGAATCGAGGGCAGAAGGGATGAGAACAAAGAGCCAATGAATAGACAACATAGAGTGAGAAGGCGTCTCAGTAGTCCTCAAGGCTGATTCAAGGGCAGAGAGACCAACAGACAAAAAGCCTCTCCCACCAGGGATCTGCACTGCCAATTCAAGGGCACGCAGAAAAATGGTGTGCAGCACAACTTTCCCTCCCAAAGTCCATGACGCTGATTCAAGGGCAGTGAGACATGAGGAGTTCCAGGGGAAGCTGTAAGTGGTGGAAGAACCATGGAGATACGAAAGTGATTCAAGGCTGACAT
Source organism: Hofstenia miamia (assembly GCA_900660155.1). Lineage (NCBI taxonomy): Eukaryota > Metazoa > Xenacoelomorpha > Acoela > Hofsteniidae > Hofstenia > Hofstenia miamia. Next base: position 12,950 of record CABFPE010000652.1, on the reverse strand, counting down.
TATCTCATCCAGAACCACAGCTGGTCAAGTGCCGATAGGAGTAACTGTGAGCTGATTCAAGGGCAAAGCAGTAGAAAATATCAGCACAGATTCACAGCCTTCAGACTGTGAACCAAGCACCAGTAAAATACCATTAAGGATGACTCAGCTACACACCTCCTCAGAAACAATGTCAGAAAGAACGGTTAGATCAAAAGAGAGAGAAAAACGAATGTTGAAAATTGATGGAGAAACTCTACATCCTTATTTTATGAGAACATCAAAGATGCGTTATAATGCATTTGCAAAGCTATCCCCAGAAAATAAAACTCACATACAAAAAGTCGCGAGAGGAGATAAGTCCAGAATAGTATCCCAGTGAGTTAAATACCTAAATGAATTCACATTTACAATCGAACATAGGAAAGGCATATTACACAACAGCACGGATTTCTGGACATCACTCCCAGAATACCAAAGAGATGCAGCAAAAACAGAGGGAGAAAAGAAGCAATTTCAGTTCCTGCCACACACACTGAATACGAGGGCTTACCAGAGATAAATGTGGACAAAAAAAGTCAAGCAGTACTACTGATACTTATAAGAGAGGTGATAACAGAACAAGAGATAGTGGATAAACAGAAAGACGATGTAATCCTATGTGAGATCATAAAGAAGATTAGAGAGCCTTGAACTACACTATCTGAAATAAGGGCAGGATATTATGAACATTACAAGTGGAAGATTAACAGGAATGGACTTTTATACGTTGAAGCTGGAAACAACCGAATCATGCCATGATACCTGACTACTTCAAGAGGGAACTGATATGGAAGATACATGAGAAGGGTCACCTAGGAATAACACAGATGGATAAAACGTTTAATGCATGATTCATAAAGGCAGCCATCAGGAAAGTTGTGGAAGATATTATCAACAAGTGCACAACATGCCTTCTCAACAACAAACAGCACTTCCCAACACACTGAGCACCACTAGAAAAAATTATCGCAACTCAACCCAAGGAAATAGTCCATATAGATTTGGAGATGCTATCAAAGGATGCCAAAGGTTATCAGTACCTACTAGTAATGGTTGATAACTTTACCAAATATGCAAGAATGGTCCCAATATGAAACTTCACAGTGGAAACCACAGCTGAGCTTGTCTTAAAAGAGTGGATACTGAGATTGGGACTGATGGAAACGATCATAACAGATAAAGGGCCTCAATTTGAAAGTGGACTTTTCCAAGAGCAAAGCTCCTAGAAATTGCAAGTGAACGAACAGCCACATATCATCTACAGGCCAACGGAGCAGTGGAATGACTCAATCAAACATTAATTAAGCTAATCAGAGTAGCAACAACACGAATAGGAGGAAGTAGATGGAGAGAGGTTATCAAAATGATCGAATACTACTACAATACCATTCAAAGCTATGTTCGGAAGGGCGGCAGCAACCCTGCTCTCGATGCAGTATACCAACTACAGCGGGAAATTGGACAACACATACATACAACAATTAAGAAATCAGATCACAGGAATTCATGAAAAAAGTCGGCAGTGACACAGCAGTGTAATTATAATAAAAAATCTATGGTCATGCACACAAGGTAGGTGATAAAGTATACGCATTCACACTGATTAAACTCGTAGACACAAACAAAGTCCAGAAGTTGAAAACAGTATGGTCTGGCCCCCACATGATAACACAAACACTACCGAACAATGAATACATGCTAGACAACAATAGACTATTACATTTTCAAAACCTGAAGAGAGCAACAGCAGATATTGAGGAAACAAAGATAGATGGCCAAGCTGAATTCAAAATATGCCGAATTAATGGCAATGAAATTATATATGATATGTATGATTTAGACAGCATATATGAAGAAGAATTTGATGACGAGTACACAGCAGAGATCAGAAATGATTACCTGAGCCAAAGAGCACTGCCCCAGAGGACAGNCCTCTCCCACCAGGGATCTGCACTGCCAATTCAAGGGCACGCAGAAAAATGGTGTGCAGCACAACTTTCCCTCCCAAAGTCCATGACGCTGATTCAAGGGCAGTGAGACATGAGGAGTTCCAGGGGAAGCTGTAAGTGGTGGAAGAACCATGGAGATACGAAAGTGATTCAAGGCTGACATTATCTCATCCAGAACCACAGCTGGTCAAGTGCCGATAGGAGTAACTGTGAGCTGATTCAAGGGCAAAGCAGTAGAAAATATCAGCTACACACCTCCTCAGAAACAATGTCAGAAAGAACGGTTAGATCAAAAGAGAGAGAAAAACGAATGTTGAAAATTGATGGAGAAACTCTACATCCTTATTTTATGAGAACATCAAAGATGCGTTATAATGCATTTGCAAAGCTATCCCCAGAAAATAAAACTCACATACAAAAAGTCGCGAGAGTGGAAGGAAAATACCTACCAATTGTGCTTGATGCCAACAACAGACTGAAAGTAAATGTAATTATTAGCTATCCACAAGAGATGAATGAAACATTGGAAAGGCCATATATGTGCAGTATGGTTCACGTCGTATTTGATGATGCATTTACACTGGATACAAAACAAGCAATAATGGCCTACAAAGACAAAATTGTTGAAATACCTGAAATAAACATTGACGCAGAAAATCTCATGATCATACATATATTAAAACAGAAAGAATACGCAAAGACTTTGGAGAACAAAATAGATGATACAACAAGAATGGCAAGAGTGCAAAACATTAGATTGGTAATCATAACAATAACAACACAAGAAGATATTCCTGAGCACCTAGAAGATGCATGCTGGTTAGGTGAAAACATTTTCCCATGGGAAAGGGTATCAAAAACCACGATGATTCCAGAGATAATATGATTTGATCAGCAAATATTGGGCACAGATCTACAGAATCATGGTAGACCCATGCATTGCGATCAACCTCTATAGGCAGACAAAAACGATAGAATTAACAACAGAAACAGAAGGAATAGAAAAGGCCAACACACTATTTATAAAGTGCAGCCTGACACAACGACAAGATCATTTACAACAAAGCCAAACAATCTGGAAAAACATGAAGTTGCAACAAAAGGTAGAAGAAGGTTGGCCGCAAATAAAGATCAATTCACCATTACGGAAATTCCACAAATCAATAGAGATGGCCCTGGCAGAGGCAAATAGAGCATACAAACTAAACACGAAAAAGGACTTCAAACAATTATTATTTGAAGAAAAGAATGCACCAGAGATATGATACAGAACAACGGCGTGGATATTAGTGATATTCACAACAGAAGACATGGAAATAAAACTCCCCATTTTGCAACACACTTGTCACAGACTCACAAAAGCTAAGAAATACGAAATAGCAATAGCCCTGATAAATATGCAGACAAAGAATTGGCTACTAAAAGGTCACACTGGGAAACTAGAGTCACCAAATCAATCAGAATAACCAGTGCAAACAATGGAAAAAATACTGAGCAGAATAATAATCAACAAAAATCTGCTAGGGAAAATGTCAGTAATTGCAAACAAGACAGGGATATGCCCCAGCAAGATTATGATATTTGACGAGCCAATGAGAAAGTATATGTGGGGAGCAATGTCTAAGACACGGATAAAGCAACTCTAAAACCAACCTTGGCTCACAACAAAGAAAATTATTAAAAGGAAACTTGCAAGCCCAGCTGAAATCCAAAAAATGCTAATGCAGAAAAAAGTGCAGAAAATTCTTGATCACAAAATGGAACACAACGAACAAGATAGTCCCTGGTGCACATTTACTAAAATCATTCAAAGTGCCGAGATGATGAAATGAGGGGGCATCACAGAACTGGTAGAAGTCTCTGAAATGGTAACAAAGTCCCAAGCAGAAATGCTAAAAGAGGAACAATTACTAACATCATCCAGATTACTACTATCCCCCAAAGACACAACAAACAATTGATAGAATAAACATTGAGAAATGGGGAGAGATCAGTCCAGCAAAGACAATAGAATGGATAGATACAGACGACGAGCGTTTCCTGGTTGAAATTAAAATTACAAATGAATCAAAAGATATAAAAGAAAGAAACTTCCAGAGCATCAGGTAACAACAAACAGTGGCGATGATGAAACTCATGTTCACTGAAGCATTCACATGAACAGAACTGGAAGAGTTATTGAGACCATATAATCAATTGGCTATAGACGTTGAATGCATCACATCAAAAGTGGAAATCAAAGAAGAATTACAATTAAAACTAAGCTGAAGGGGATTGACACAAGCATTCTGGGATACAATTTCTGAAGCCAAAATGAATTACCCTGCTACAATAGGTTTAGCAACAGCATCAACAATAGAAGGCTCATATCGACATATATAAAGAGAGATTGAAACAAAAATCTTAATCTGCACACTGCCAGAAACTGTTGTGATACCAATGGTCCTCCCACAATGGAGACTACTGAAGGAAGTTAAGGTGGTGAAGACATTCCTCCACGAGTATAAGTCATACATAAATACCAAAAGAAAAGCAAAAGCCATGATAGAACAGGAAGACTACAAAAAGACAAAAGAAATAATGTTGCTCAAAGATAACAGAGAAAGGGTCTACATCAAAGGCACGATAACACTAGACCAACTCTATACAAATAGCAAACCCATAAATGTGCAACTGCAAGATCTCAGAAAGGAAATTGAGGAACAGAACCTGAGAGCTATAATGCTATTCTCCAGAATAAATGACATAGTATGGACAGACATATGGGAGAAGAAATACTGCTACTATGATGTCACAAAGTGAGTCAAAATTGTTACAATGATGTGGATCAATAAAAATGATCCCAATACTATAACNCTCTGTGCCAGATCACGAAAGTGCACATAGGTTAGGTGTAGGGGTTTTCTCTCGATTAGCTGACTAGCATTTCACTTCTACATATATTAGATAATAAACTGTCAGCAAATGGTTGGATTACCAAACTTTAGGAATTATCCTAATATTATTTTAGATCTAAATTAATGACCCATAATTGACCAATATAATGACTGTATGTGTAGTAATTATAAATGTAGGTTAGGAAGTTGTTTGAACAAATTGTGTTTAAATAAGCCAATATATTTCAGTAATGGCTACATGTAATATTTAACAAACAACTAGTAACAGTTCAGGTTGCAAATAGATATAACACTTTCACACAATAGTGTTGCATCATCCAAAATTAATCAGAAAAAAGCTGCAAATGTTGCAGAAGAGAGTAAGATCAAAAAGGAGTTGATTAAAAAACCAAATGACACTCATGATCAGCATTAAAGGCATACAATTATATCATAAATACTATGATATCTTTTCACAGAAAATGAACGAATTAAGAGAAATAACACCAATAGTGGAAGAAAGACAACATCAGTTTCTTCTACAAGGATGTAGCAAATACTTGAAGCCTACGGAAAGTCTTTATGTTTTTCTATCCCAACAACCAAATAAGGGAGGATTTAGCACACATGAGCAGTGGCGACGCACAAATGACACTCATGATCAGCATTAAAGGCATACAATTATATCATAAATACTATGATATCTTTTCACAGAAAATGAACGAATTAAGAGAAATAACACCAATAGTGGAAGAAATCCATGAAACACATTTCCTGAAATACGCAAATGTTGTAACAACAGAAAGAGAGGCAGTTCTCAAAATGACAAAGCAAACTGAATTTGAGAAAACAATGTGGGCTGACCAGCAGGCAGAAACAATAATTCGAAAGGCGGACACTCTGGTGCACAGAGAATGAGCTGTGCTAAAAATAATTCAAGCTGAGGGGGGTGTGTAGCATCATCCAAATGAAATCAGAAATAAGCTGCAAACATCGCAGAAGAGACTAAGATCGAAAAGAAGTTGATTAAAAATATTGTAATTAAATCAATTGTTACTATTTCAGATTTATTTGTAAAATGCAACTAAGAAACAACATGTGTCAAAAAAGAGATATTTGTGTCTGTCAATAAAAATACTTTTGACTAAATGACGCTTACATTATTTTTAGCTGCCATCTTGGCAGAAAGTTTAAATTTAAATTGACAGGTACTTCTTTTGGAAATACTATAAATAGATTAAAACCCTGTAAGAAGTTTGATAAAGAATTTTACTTAGAATTCTTATTTTGTTTTCACATTAACAGTTTGATTATTTAATACAATGTCAAGCTAATTGAGTGGTGTTTAGTAGTGGTCTGGATACATCACAGGGAACAATTCTAGGGTCTCTGTGCCAGATCACGAAAGTGCACATAGGTTAGGTGTAGGGGTTTTCTCTTGATTAGCTGACTAGCATTTCACTTCTACATATATTAGATAATAAACTGTCAGCAAATGGTTGGATTACCAAACTTTAGGAATTATCCTAATATTATTTTAGATCTAAATTAATGACCCATAATCGACTGATAAAGTGACTGTACATGTAGTAGATTATAAATGTAGGTTAGGAAGTTGTTTGAACAAATTGTGTTTAAATAAGCCAATATATTTCAGTAATGGCTACATGTAATATTTAACAAACAACTAGTAACAGTTCAGGTTGCAAATAGATATAACACTTTCACACAATAGTGTAGCATCATCCAAAATTAATCAGAAAAAAGCTGCAAATGTTGCAGAAGAGAGTAAGATCAAAAAGGAGTTAATTAAAAAATATTACAATCAATTAGTTGCTATGATTTCAGATTAATTTGTAAAATGCAACCAAGAATAAAATATGTGTCAATTAAAGGATAATTGTATCTGTTGATAGAAATACTTTTGACAAAACGACGCTTACATTATTTTATCACTGCCATCTTGGCAGAAGTTTGAAATTTAAATCAACAGGTACTTCTTTTGAAATACTATAAATACATTGAAACTTACTGTAAGCATTTGATAAAGAATTTTACTTAGAATTCTTATTTTTGCATCTTATTAATGGTTTGATAATTTAATACAATGTTGAGCTAATCAAGCAGTGTTTAGTAGTGGTCTGGATACATCACAGGGAATAATTCTAGGGTCTCTGTGTCAGACCATGAAAGTGCACTTAAGTTAGGTGTAGGGGTTTTCTCTTGATTAGCTTACTAGCATTTCTCTTCTACATGTATCAGATAACTAACTGTCAACAAATGGTTGATTAACGAAACCTTAGGAATTATCTTAATATTGTTTTAGATCTAAATTAGTGACCTATAATTGACCAATATAATGACTGTACGTGTAGTAATTATAAATGTAGGTTAGGAAGTTGTTCAATTAGAATTTATTTAACTAGGCCAATATATTTCGGTAATGGCTACATATAATATTGAATGAACAACTAGTGACAGTTTCTGGTTGCAAATAGATATAACACTTTCACACAATAGAGATTAAGTCGAGTTGTGTCATGCCTTGAGTAAGCACTGAGCTAATGTAGGGTACACATAAGCTATCTTGATTGAGCTGAGAAGTGGCACTCAAGCATTGGATGGAATGGTGAAATTGGATGTGGAGATCCACTTCGGGCAGATGCCCACTGAAAGATCGATGCAGAAGTTACCACATGGCTTCGTCACCTAGAATGTGAATAGTTAATTAAGGTTACATAACGTAATAGAAGAAACTAGTCAAGCAGTAACAATAAGTAAATCCTTACCCACAATAACACAGTCAATATTACAAGGTAACAGTGAACCAACAGTGATAAAGCCTGGTAGAGGATATTACATTATAGTAGTTCAGAAAAGTACTTTATGATTTTGAATTTCAAATCACTTGTCTGCCAATAAAATAATGGAAGTGACTTTGCCTCCTTTGTTTCAACAAAAATATTATTATCAACAAATACTAATCTCTAATTAATGACACTTGTTCTTGCTTAGTTGCATAATACAAATTAATCTAAACTGATCATATATTTTTAAAAGTGGTTTTAATCATAATTTTTTTCGATCTTATTCTTCTTCTTAATCAACATTCGCAGTTTTAGATTCCACTGGACTATGCAACATTAACACCAATTCCTGCTAAATGTTTTAAAAGGCTTAATAATGCTGTTAAGTTGTCATGCTTTCAATAAGCTAAAGATAAACATCATTTTTTACAACAACAAGACCTCTTGACAATTGATTCTATAGCTGTTATTGTGCACATTACAGTTAACTATTTGGATGGCAGAGGCTCAACTATTCTTTGTCTGTTATTTTTAAACTTTACATCAGCTCTTACTAACATCCTTCCACATCAACTCTTGAATATCATTAAGCAATACTGTATGCATACAAACTGTTGTTCTATAAGTGGTTATCATCATATGTAAAAGATGGATTCAAGCTATGTGAACATCGCATTATATTTAAAGTAATAGTCAACAGGTGAATGTAGGGGTGGCTCAGAGTGGCTCTCCAATTTTGTTCATAATGTACACCTGTAAACTAATGCTGCTAAACACATGTAACGCTTATGTATCTAAACAATAAAAATGAGATCATGTTCATTTACTCTGATGATACTTCTGTCAAAGCCTCAAATCCTTAACATTTTTACAATTTATCTCAAGTGTCTATAAATTCACTTGTAAAAGATTTTCAAAATATTAACATCATTAACAATATTAACAAATCTAAAGAAATAATAATTTTAAAGCAATGTGTTGCTAAACATTGAAACTTTTAAAGTTTTGCTTCTTCATACTTTGGAAAATCAGAAAGTAAGGGAGGTAGATACAAATCCCATAGTGTCTAGAGCTCATATATATATATATATATATAAGATCTTTGTTTTTAAAAATGTCTTATGTTTTCTTTGATTGCAGAATTGGTGTTAACTTGGTTAATTTAATTTGTGTATTAATGAAATTATCCGTGCTTTTAGGAGATTTTAATTTTCCTCAATATATATATATATAAAGTGGAGTTTTGAAATGCTTATGGGCTAACTTGCCAAACCTTCCATTCACTATAAAAACATGCTGTGTAAATTATTTTTTTAAATCTTAGTGTTTAGGGGTTTCCCAAGGACCCTAAATTTTTTATCTTTTTGAAAATATGCAAATATAGAAACCAATATTAATTAAATAATAAAATGAATGCACTCTAAACTAATCTGAATTGAGAATATGGCAGACTAACCAAAAGTGTGAACCATGAATCAGGCAGCAATGAACTAATCAACATGTCAGGATGTAAAATAGCTGTAGCTTGGAAGTCCTTCTTTCAAATATGGTTGTTGAGGTTCATTTTCATCAGCATGATTAGCCCCATCACATGACAAAGTTAAAAATTAAAATTAATTATTTTTGGTAATTAGTTAACTGTATGCTAATGTAACATCCTCCACCTAGCTTATTACGCCGTGTCTGATTACTGATAATGAGTGCTTAGTAATTCGCGGGTGAGGTGTTACTACATTGTCGAACCATCCTCTATCATTAACTAGTTATGTTAATAAAATGATTGAGTATTCACTATCACTGTTTAGGTGACGAAGTGGTCAGATGTTTCCTCTTCAGTTCTTCTGTGGGCCACTGCCCGAAGCCGATCTCCACAACACAGCTCCTCCTCTTCTACAACGATGGTTGAGTCCACAACACCACCTCAGCTCAACTGGAATTAATTATGTGTACCTTACGTTAGCTCGGTGTGTGCACTCAAGTAAAGTTGTAACTGACTTAAACTCAGAGTTGTAAAGTGTTTGTTGTTTTTATTTAATAAAGCAACCGGGCATTGACACTAACTGCATGTAATAAAATATTTAGAATAGCCATTACCGTAAAACTATCGGCTTAATTATTCAGATAACAAGATTGCAGTTTCCTACACCTACATTTAATAGTATTACATGTGAGGTCATTTATTAAGTCAATTATAGTCGAGTCTCCTACATTTAAGAATATATAAATATCCCTAAGTGTCGACTATCCAGTCGTTTCAGGCATTGATTATTTC
>CABFPE010000651.1:442224-454103 GCA_900660155.1 Hofstenia miamia | reverse complement strand
GCTAAAGGAAGAATACAATCAGATACTAGAAGAACTAATTGACAATAAGATCATCTGGCTGAGTGAAAGCCTGTATGCAGCACCTACCATGTTCATAAAGCAGGGAAATAAGTACCAACTATGCATTGATTTCCGTAATCTCAATGAAGTGACAAAGAAAGATTCGTACCCTTTACTGTGAATAGAAGACATGCTCTACAAAGCTAGTAAACACAAATATTTCACAACTCTAGATTTATGTAAGGTCTATTGGCAAGTGAAAATGGAGGAAGAGGACATAGAGAAGACAGCATTCATAACCCCATACAGATTGTACAAATGGATTTATATGGCATTCAGACTCTGCAACTCACCAGCAATGTTCCAGAGATACATAACAAAGGTACTTAAGAACAAGACACATTGAATGGAAGAGGGAGTCAATGCCTATATAGATGACATCATAGTCACAAGCAACACAGTCCAAGAACATCTGGAAAAATTAGAAAGAACACTAACGATCTTAGAAAACATGGGACTCTGAATTAACAGAAATAAGTGTGACATCCTCAAGGAAAAGATAGTGTTCCTTGGAAGAATGATAGAAAAAGGGAGGATTTGCATGAAGGACAATGCCTGAGAGATGATCCTGAAGATAGAGAAACCAAACAATAAAAAGGATATACAGAGAATCATGGGATTTTTCAATTACTATGGAACCTTCATCCCAAACATAGCTGGAAAAACGGCAAAGATGACTCAATTGATGAGGAAGGCAGTCCCATTTGTATGGACATGGCAAGAACAGGAGGAAATTGACAACATCAAGGAAGAGCTTGTGAAATTACATTCCCTCAACACACCTGATTACAAAGAGAAATTTATATTAGATTGCAATGCAAGTAAGTGGCAATTGGAGCAACATTGGGCCAAATGAGAAATGGGAAAGAATTACCCATCCAGTTCTTCAGTCACAAGCTGAGGGCCAGTGAAGAGAACTATGGCTCCACTAAAGTAGAAATGCTTGTGCTGATTGAAAGCATCAAAAAATTTCGACACTTTCTCATAGGAAGGGAGTTTAGAGTATGAACAGATAATAGCGGTCNAGAAATTTATATTAGATTGTGATGCAAGTAAGGTGGCAATTGGAGCAACATTGGGGAAAGAAGTACCCATCCAGTTCTTCAGCCGCAAGCTGAGGGCCAGCAAAGAGAACTACAGCTCCACTAAAGTAGAAATGCTCACACTGATTGAAAGCATCAAAAAATTTCGACACTTCCTCATAGGAAGGGAGTTTAGAGTATGAACAGATAATAGCAGTCTGGCCTGGTTGAAAAAATTTTTGGGAGACAAATCCGGAATAGTGTCCTGGTGGATCGAGTATCTAAATGAATTCACATTTATGATTGAACACAGAAAAGGCACATTACACAACAATGTGGATTTCTGGACATCACTCCCAGAGTACCAAAGAGATGCAACAAAAACAGACGGAGAAAAGAAACAATTTCAGTTCCTGCTGCACACCAAATATGAGGGGCTACCAGAGATAAATGTCGATAAAAAGGGTCAAGCAGTTGTACTGATGCTCATAAGAGAGGAAATAACAGAACAAGAGATAGTGGACAAACAGAAAGGCGATATAGTCCTAAGTGAGATTATGAAGAAGATAAAAGAACAGTGAACAACACTATCTAAAATAATGGCAGGGTATTATGAACATTACAAGTGGAAGATCAACAAGAATGGACTGCTATATGTCAAAGCCAGAAATAACTGAATCGTGATACCAGATTACATCAAGAGGGAACTGATACCAAAGATCCACGAGCAGAAATATAAACCAAGGGAAAACTGTAAACAAGAAGTGATTAACAGGTACTAGTCGAGTATTTAGTTGTTTATTAGAAAGTGCTATAAATATGTTTCAACTGTTAAAATTACTGATGAACAAATTTAGTTTGGATTTACTTTTTCTCTTGTCAGGTTATTTTATATTCTGATGGAAAGCTAAACGTTCAAGCACTGGGGGTAATTGTATGGTGGTTCCCACATCCATTTAAAGGTATGCTGGAGCAGCCTCCTAATAGCCATTCCACAGCGGGGAGGGCGACAGCTGTAGTTACCTTCCAGTGCTTAAAGGTTACGAATAGGTATAGGGGTTTTTCACTGTTATAGCTTTCCTATTGTTTGTTGCTTGCCTGTTATTATGATTACAATTATTATGTTTTACATGCTACCTTCCTTATTGATGAACCTCAGTCAATTATGGTGTTATAGTACAATTGGTGATTTAGTATTATCATTATTTAGATTATGTTTTCATATTACATTCATTGTCAATTTACTAGTAAAAGCGAGTTGCTCATTGTTTCTTACCATAGACCTTCGGCTGACTCACGCATTTGTTTTCTTGCAGTCAGCATTGATTGTTTACATGTACAAAGGGCTATCATGTATTATTACATATGTAGGGTTATTAAATGTAAGGCTCGATAACAAGCTCAAGCATCCAGGTTGCTGTAATCAATCTCTGATAGTATTTCGTAATAACAAAAACAATCAATGCACTAAATTCTTAAGTAGTTACAAATCCCATCACACTGAGTTCACTATTCACATACTAATTCCTTTGATGGTTTCTACTCTAAAGATGAAGCTCGAATTGTAGATGCAGCTGATTGGTGTGTATCCAGAACCGCATGACAACCCTTTGAGTGTCAATCCTGTTTTCCATTCTCCACTAATCACCTAAAATGAGTTTTATTGAGTTACGCAGTTAGAGAAGCTAACGTGTATTAAGTTAAGTTAATAATACGAACACTCATTGTGAAGGAGGGAATTAGGAGAAGGTCGAACCTACTTCATATGTTAACTAAGAAAAGTAATAAATGTTCATGAATTCAATATGAAAAGTGGATTGACATGATTCTACATGGCGACCATGACAGGCGCTTGAAGAGTGTGCGTGAAGGAGAGAACTGTATAGTGGAAATACAATTGGTGTAGAGAATAGCTAACTGAAGAGTACGGAATGTTACGAACAAGAAGTATTATTTATATGACGTGTGAGCTAGTCAAGATAGATGTTTCTTCTCGTTCATGGGAAAAATAAGTAATGCAAGTGAAGATACGACAAGCAACAGTAACCTTAAGCACAACAAAAATGGTAAAGGAGATCATCAAACAATATTACTTCCAGTAATAATGAAAATGGTAAGCTCACGTATGAAGCAGAGGACTAAACCCAAAACACAGAGAACTCCACCAAAGTCAAAGAACCCCAGCAAATGTAAATACATCCCCCGAAAGTCAGAGTTCCCCAACAGAAATAATTTTGCAACTGGAGAGAGAGGGTGCAGAATTTTCGATAATTGAAATGACGAAAATTATAGAAAACAACAACAAAAGATGAGAGTTAACGTTACAAATAGAAAAGTTAACTCGAAGAATGTTCGAGATAGAGATGGCAAATGCTGAAAAAGATAAATGCATCGAAGAAATTACACAAGACACTAGTTTAAGGCTAATGGAGCAAAGGAATGTATTTCAAAAACAAATTGAAAAATTGGTAGAAGCTAGTAAAGAGATAAAAATGCAAAGTGAGAAGTTGCAACAAATGATGACTCAAATGCATGAGGAAAATGTTAACCTAAGAGAAGATAATATCTTAAAACAACTTGAAATAGATGATTTGAAAGATAAAATCTGATTAATATTGTTGACAAATGAAGAAACTAGGGACAAAGAAAAAGGGAGTGTTAAAGTGATACAAAGTATGGTAATACAAGAGCCAGAAAAATCAGTTGGAATCATACCAATTAAGAAAGTTCACACTGAAATGTACAAAGACTGTCAAACAGAAAACGAATTTGTAGAAAAATTGGTTGTTAACATAACAAAGCAGGTTAAAGAAAAATACAAAAGCCCAAGTGAAATAAAACCGATATATGAAGAAACAATATTGTCAGAGGAGGAAGATAACAATATGCCTGCATGCAAAGCAATACTGCCTAAATTTATGGGGAGTAGAAATGAGTATGAAAGAAAGAAAGGTGATACAGAAGCAACTGGCGGCAAGATTTCCTCTATATTTGGGAGGAGCAGCATACCAACATTACTTAGTATTAGATCTGGAAACTAAAACAGATTACAAAAAACTAATATGAGAGTATCAGCGGTATTACAATGACGAAAGTTTCAAAAGTCAGTATCAGATGTTATTAAATAGTTTGAAAATGAATAAAAGGGAAGATCTGTGTAATTATATGTCGCAAGTAGAAAGATTATTGAAATTAAGTTCTAGAGAGAGCACATACTCCAAGTATGACCTGTTTTCTCATATATGTAAGGGATTACCAGAGCCAATTCGACAACAGTTTGAAATTAAATTCTTTAGAAAGAATGATAAGAAAGGGGTTGGGGATACAGGTCACTATGGAAAATAATGCCCGAATTAATGAAAAGTCGGCGATAATGAAAGTAATACCAGTAATGACAACTGGAATTAACAGAATGAGGAAAGACGAAAATGAAAAACCAAAAGACGAGATCATAAAAATTAAGTTTATGGACAGAACAATAAAAAGGATAAATAGGAAAGACTTAAAATGTCAAACATGTGGGAAAAAAGGCCACACGAAAAAATATAGTTAAAGGCAAATTAATTTTATTGAAGAAGAAGAAGCGTACTTTGATGAAGAAGATCTATTAGATGATGAAGATGAAACTGAGCAAACAGAAGAGGAAGAAGGTGAAACTTTAAGCTAGAGGGAGCGCTGTCTCCAGTAAACCATGCACCCGTTCTAATTGTAACAGACCTAATCAAGACAAATACAATTACAGTTGTAATAAATGGTGTGATGGTCAAAGCAACCATAGATACAGGAGCAGTAAAATCGATTATTACTGATGAATGTGCGGCGAAAATAGGATTTGACAACAGGAATTTGAAAAGTGAAAAAAGCAGATTACTAAACGCATTGGGAGATTACATTGATATAAAAGGTAAATTGATGGAAGTACCAATGAGAATTGCTAATACTACATTTTCACAAACGTTTACTGTCATTGATACAGAGAAAAATTCACTACCCTATGAGGTTATATTAGGGAATGACTTTTTAATGGATAACAAATGCATTATCGATTATACAAACAAAACCATATCAGTGCAAGAAGAAGTAGTAACAACTTGCAAGGAGGAAGACACAGAAATAGTACAATTTCAATTAAAGGAAGATATAAAAATTCTACCAAATAATTGGAAGATGTGTCAAATAGAAACAGAGGGAAACATAATGGCTGAAGTCATGATCTATGATCAGAAGGGGATCAATACAAAGAAGTTATTGATTCCATCAAGCTTGTGTGTATTAAAAGAAGTTATGGGAACCATACCAATGTTAAATGCAACAAACCATGTGGTTAACATAAAAAGGACACCTTAAAACTAAAAGGGAAGAAAGTGAAAACTGAAAAAACGATGGTAAACAAAGCAATCAATATAGTAGAAGAAGAAAAAGAATATCAAATACCAGAAGTGAAAAATGAAGACTATCAGCATCTGAGTGAAGAGGAAAGAATAAAACTAATAGAGATACTGAAAAAACACGCCAAAGTATTTAATTATGGTGAGCTAAGTGTAGGGAAAGCCATGGGAGCAATGCACAAAATAGTGACGACATTGGAAGAACCAATAAGATTGCCATGCAGGAGAGTCCCTGAACACTTGAAAGAACACTATAACACGATTTTGAATGAATTGATAGATAATAAAATAATAAGACCAAGCGAGAGTCCATATGCAGCACCAACTGTATTCATGAAGCAAGGAAATAAATATAGACTCTGTATAGATTTCTGAAAATTGAACGACATCACTAAGAAAGATGCTTATCAACTTCCAAGAATAGAGGACATTATATATGAAGCCAGTAAAAATAAATACTACACTTGTATAGATCTGTGCAAAGCCTAGTGGCAGGTGCCAATGGAGCCCAAAGACATTGAGAAAACAGCATTTATAACGCAGTATGGGCTATTTGAATGGATGTATATGGCTTTTGGATTGTGTAACACCCCAGCCACATTTCAAAGATATGTAATGAAAGTTCTGAAACAAAATAATAAAAGAATTGAAAAGGAATAAGTGTGTATATAGATGATATATTAATAGCAAATGACACAATTGAGGAATATCTGGACAAACTGCATAGGACATTGAAAATACTGTACAACTCAGGGTTACATGGTAATGGAAAAAATTGCAAAATTTTAAAAAAACAAGTGGTGTTCCTGGGAAGACAAATTTGAAAGGGTGAGATAGCGATGAAAAATATTGCCAAAGAAATGATACAAAACATCAGCAGTCCAAGAACAAAAAAGGATTTACAGCAAATTATGGGTTTCATAAACTATTATGGATTGTTCATAGTGAATGTCACCCATAAAACTGGAAAAATGACAGCATTACTTAAAAAGAATAAAAGCTTCGAGTGGACATGGAGAGAACAAGAACAATTAGACAACATAAAAAAAGAACTAAGTAAGATGCCATCATTAAATACCCCTGAGTATGATAAAGAATTTATCCTGGATTGTGACGTGAGTAATGTTGCTATAGGAGTGTGTCTAGGTCAATTAAAAGATGGCAAAGAAGTGCTGATACAATTTTTTAGTCGTAAACTGAAGCAAAGTGAAGAAAACTATGGGTCAACAAAGCTGGAGATGTTGGCATTAGTAGAAAGTATAAAGAAATTTTGTTACTTTTTGACAGGCCAAACATTTAGAGTAAGAATGGACAATAGTGGTTGAGCATGGCTAAAAAGTTTTCAGGCAATAAATCATCAATTGTATCAAGATGGATTGAATACTTGAATGAATTTAGATTCAATATAAAGCATCAAAAAGGAACATTGCATAAGAATGCTGATTTTTGGACGGCATTGCAGGAATATCAAAGAGATGGTGAAAAGAAGCAGTTTCAGTTTATACCATACAATGAGTACACAGAGCTACCTGAAATTAATGTGGATAAAAAAGGAAACTCAATAATGCCAATAACTATCAAAGAGGAAATAACCAAAACAGACATAATTGAGAAACAAAAGAATGATATAATTCTCAGGGACATACAAGAGAAAGTGTGTGATGACAGTTGGGTGTTGGGAAGAGAAGCCAACAGGTACTTCTGAAGATACAAATGGAAGCTGAACAGCAATGGACTGTTGTACATAGAAGGAAAGACGTTAAGGATAGTGATTCCTGAATATTACAAAAGAGAGTTAGTATGGAAGGTGCATGAAAATTGGCACTTAGGTATAATACAGACAGAGAAAACTTTTAATGCTCGATTTATAACAAGTATTAGGAGAACAGTCGAAGACATTATTAATAAATGCAATACATGTCTGATAAACAATAAGAGTCATTTTCCAGTACAAACAGCACCATTAGAAAAAATAATTGCAACAGCACCTAACAAGATTGTGCACATGGATCTAGAAAAATTGTCACAAGATGATGAGGGCTATCAGTATATATTAGTGTTGGTTGACAATTTTACAAAATATGCTCGTATAATACCATTAGATTCAACAACAGCAAAAATAGTAGCTGACAAAATTATGAAAGAATAGATTTTAAAATTCGGACTGATGCAAATGATAGTATCAGACAGAGGAGTACAGTTCAAGAGTAAGTTGTTTGAGGAAATGGTGAAATTGATGGAAATATTTACTGAAAAGACAACAGTGTACCATCTGCAAGCAAATAGTGCAGTTGAAAGGTTAAACAAAACTATGATTAAGTTGATACAAGTGTTAACATCAAGAGTTGGAGGAAGGACTGGAGAGAAGTGGTGAAAATAGTAGAGTTTTTACAATACTTCAGTGCACTAAACAACAGGGATGACTCCTTACAAAGCCATGTATGGCAGAGAAGCAGCAATGCCGATATCAATACAATATTATATATACTCCGAAAAACCAGACAATGATTATATAAAGAAAATTAAAGATCAGATAACTGGGATTTACAAGGCAATGTGACATAATACTAAAAAATCTGTGATAAGACAAGAAAGAAATTTCAATAAGAAGATATATGGCAAACCACACAGGGTAGGGGACAAGGTTTACACATATACTCTCATGAGAACACAGGACATAAATCAAATAAGAAAACTTAAAACACAGTGGTCAGGGCCATTCACAATCACACAAACACTACCCAATAATAACTATAAACTCAATGATGAGAGAATACTACATTTTCAAAATTTAAAACAAGCAACCATAAACATAGAGCAAGTAATGCTTGATAAATACGCAGAATTTAAAATCAGACAAGTTGATGATGGCATATATGCTGAGATGGATGAACTGGACAGTGTGCATGAAGAAGAGTTCCAAGAGGAAAATAGACCTGAGAGAGAGGAACTGGAAGTCAAAAGGAGAATAATGGCCCAGAGGGCAGTGAAAAATAAAATGAGATATGATCCTGAGATATGGGATATTAATTTAGTAACTATATTTAGGAAAAATGAAATGAACAAATCCATGATCACCAGTGAAAGCCAGGAGGGTCAGAAAGAAGAAGACTCCACAATCCAATTGTCAATTAAAGGGCATGAGGATGGAGGAAACATTGACGAGCTCTACTAAGAGAACTAGGTCTCCACAATCTGATTGCCAATTAAAGGGCATGATGATGGAGAATTTGCCACTTACTAATAAGAGACGAAGAATAAGTAGACAAGCTCTGCAATCTGATTACCAATTAAAGGGTATGAGGATGGAGCAGATTATGCCAACAAATAAGAGAAGAAGGATACAAAGGAAGTCTCCTCAATCTGATTACTGATTAAAGGGTATGAGGATGGAGATTATGACAGAAAGATCACCCTCTACCAAATGTCAATTAAAGGGCAGGTGGGTAAATGAGGGCCATCATCATGATACTGATTGCCAATTAAAGGGCATGAGGTTGGAATCACAAAATTATGCACACTCCCCTTCAACATCTAGTGGTACTCAATGCCAACTAAAGAGCAAAGAGGAAACAGCATCAACGAGTACTTGATGCCAATTAAAGGGTAAAGAGGAAATGGCAGTTAGCACCACAAAAGAGTGGGAAATACAGCCGATAAGTGATGACTCAGACATGGACACATCAGTAATACCTTCTACAAGTTTGCTCCCTACAACAACAAGTTCAGGTATATTCTCATACAGACAAACATCCACCACAATGAAATCATTGTGATCAGAAGAAAGGGAGAGTCAAATGACTAAGATAGGGAAAGAAGGGATTCACCCTTATTTTATAGCTAACAGGAAGATTCAATACAGCTCATATGACAACTTGTCACCAGAAACAAAACGACTTATAAGAGGCAGCACATATATGAAAGAGAATAAAAATTATGCAATTCTGATAGTGATTGATAAGAAGAATCGTCCCAAATGTAATACAATAATAGCATACACAGCAGAAATGAAGGAGCAGTTCAACAGGCCTTATTTTAAGAGCACAGTACATATCACGTTCAATGAACAGTTCACTTTAAAAGATGTGCAGAAGTTAACGAAAAATAGAGAAAGAATCATAGCAGAATGCAAACAAGTTAATTTAGACAAGAAGTATTTAACAGTGGTATACTTCATAAAAAATAGTGAAATCACATTGAAAAAGCTACAATCAAATATAGAAGAGCCACTGAAAGTAGCTAAAAAGAATAAGATGAGAGTAATAATTGTAATTACCCAAAAAGAGGAGGAAATCCCGAGATTCATAAAGGAAATGGAAATTAAGTTGGACAATTTGCTTAAATTGAATAGTAGACCAATGAAAATATCTGAGCTCATACAGATGGACCTATAGATCAATGAAATGGCTCCAGTGGAAAGAATCATAGTAGAACCAAAGATTGCGATCAATATGTATTATCAAACCAGAATGGAATTGTTAGGAAATAACAAAAATCTGGAAGAGACTGGCAACATCTTTCTGAAATGTAGTCTAAATCAGATGCCTGAACACCTAGAAAAAATAGCAAGAGTATTGTTGGAGATTAAAGCTGATAAGCCAATCCATGAAGAATGGCCGACAATTGATATAAAAGCTCCAATGAAAAAATATCATAAAAGCATAGAAGCAGTGTTATATGAAATCAAACGTGCATATGAGATGGAGGGCAAACGAAATTTTAAAACTCAGATATTTGAAGAATTGAATGCACTGGAAATCAGAGCCAGAATAGCAATATGGATACTAGCAATTGCATTAACAAATAATGAGAAATTGGTACTACCTATGATGAGGAAAGAGCAGAGACAATAGCTAGACAAAAGAAGTATGAAATAGCTATTTCACCTACTCCCATGAATATAAAACAATGGCTGCTGCAAAACATCAAAGTGTTACCTCTATCACCCACAAAGAAAGTGCAGCAAAGGTTTGAAAAGCACTTTACAAGATTATTGACGCAACAACACACACTAGGAAGACCTAGTGTAATAGAACTCACTAATAAGACAGGCATTTGTCAGAGTGAAATTGATATACTAACTGATGAAACCAAGAAGTATATGTGGGGAGCAACCTCAAACACGAAACTACTAGCACTCAAGAGTCAACTGTGGCTTACAACACGTAATTTGATGAGAAGAGAACACACAGAGACACTGCAGACAATAAAGCTAGAAGAAGAAAAGAAGGTGCATGACGTGGTAACAAAAGAAATAAGAAAATACTTAAAAGATTATCCCCAATGTGTGTATACCAAAATTATAAAGCAATCAGAGATGATGCGCAAGGAAGGAAGAAACTGTCCTATTGAAAGAAGTTAGCAGTGATACCTAGAAGAGAAAAAGAGAAAACAAACACTTAATACCATACCAGAGCACAAAACAGAAGAAGTGGCAAACCAGAAGAATACTCAAAGCAAAAAGAAAAATGGTTCATTCGAAGAAAAAGACTAAAACTAAAGTCAGAACTCAAAAAACTCCTCAGATGAGGAACACACCCAAAAACCCAGAAGTAAATGTGTCCCCAGCTGAAAGTGAACAATCCCCAACAGAACAAATACTGCAACCAGCAGAATTAACTAACAATCTCACTGTAATCCAATTGATGGAAGTCATTGAGAATACTACGAAGGAAAGACAACAGTTGACAAAACAAATTGAACAATTAACAGAAAGAATGAGAGAAGTCAAAATGAAAAACGCCAAGAAAGAAAGGGTGATAGACGAAATTAAGGAAGACACAAGTCTTTGATTAACAGAACAAAGAAATTTGTTTCAGCAGCAAATTGAACAGCTGACAGAAGTAAATAAGGAAATAAAACTACAAAGCAATCGTCTACAGAAAATGATGACAGAGTTACATGAAGAAAATGTAAGTCTATGAGAGGAAAATATAGTGAAGCAATTAGAAATTGATAACCTAAAAGACGAATTGAGACTAATCGAATTAAAGAAAAGTGAAGTGAAAACAATAGAAAATATTGTAGTGGAAAAACCGCATGAACTAAATACAGCAGTACCACAGGTAGAATCAACGATAGAGGATTACAAAACTGCACAAAATGAAGAAGAATTCATAAAGAAATTAGTGGAGAATGTGACAAAACAAGTAAAAAAGAATTGTGAGAAATCAATTGAAAATAAACCAGTATTTCAAAATACAATATTATTGGAGGAGGATGATAATGACATGTTGGTATGTAAAGCAATACTACTGAAATTTACAGGAAGAGTTGATAATTATTCACCTACATTTAATGAATGGCTGGAGATTTTTGAAATGAGTATGAAAGAGAGGAAAGTAATGCAACAGAGAGCAGCGGCAAGATTCCCACTATACTTAACTGGTGCAGCATATCAGCATTACTC
>CABFPE010000651.1:378954-400040 GCA_900660155.1 Hofstenia miamia | reverse complement strand
TATATATATATATATATATATATTTTAGTTCAATTGATTTAAAGCAGTCACAATACAGTATGCATTTTTTAAGTTTTTTTATAAATTTCATGAAACTATTCCAAAATATGCCTTTTATGACATTTCAACCACAAATATTACTGTATTTTTGAAAAAATAATATGACTTTTTATGGCTAATTAATTGCATCCCAGGTCAGAAAACCATCTAATTTTAAGCAGACATCAAAATAGACTACAGAAAAGATTGACATTATGACATTTGGTGCCCTAATTAATAATAAAGATCAACCTCATTTGTCAATTCATGTCAACCTCTTGCAAATGAAACTATATAAATATTAAATATACTACATCCTGATATGTTAGAAAACTTGTTTTTTGCATAACAATTTCCATATGTTTGAAAAAATATAGCTTTTTTCTTGAAAATTCCATTTTTAAATCAAATTTTATTTCAGAATATGATATCTGGTAAAATCTGGTAAGCAAATTAAGTTTTACCAGATAGCAGATCCAGTTGTGTAATTGCTGATTTTAATGGATTCTGGCACATCCCTACCAATTACCCACATCATTGTTGTCTGAATTTTAAAAAATTTTGATATGAAATTCATAGATATTCCTTGAAACTAAGGAAGTGTCCATAAAAGGGCTTTGTGCAACCCTTGTGCTGTTAACAGTTTTGATATTCTCTTAGTTAGGCCTTAGATTGAATAGATAAAAAATTCATTGATAAGCTCTAATAGTGCAAAGATTGGTGCAGGAGCATACACTGAGTTTTTTTATGGTCTTGATCAAGTGAAAATATTGAGAAAATAGATTTAAAAATTGAATTTCTCAACTTGGTTTATAATTTTTTTACCAAACATTTTCTGATTTAACCAATTAAAATCAGACATAGAGAACATTCCACCATGACTTTCCTTGTGTACACTACTGGATAAGAAAAAATAACATTGTTTTTAAAGAGATTTTAAAGAAAATCATTGTACTTTGAAAGAGTCTATTAAAAACAACTACTAAACCAAAATTTCAAGGCGGATTCTAAAATGGATATCTTGTCTACAAAACATGTCATCTGCTTCTATCATTATACAAATTATCTGTTATGATTAGGGCTACTAAAAATTAACCTATAAAATTTGTTTTTGGATCTAAAAAATTTAACTTTATTGCTCTAAAAATAAAATAACTAAACATGAAAACAGTACTTTAAAACAGTTAATTAAAAGATAAATGCATGTTAATAATATATAAATACTTGCATAAATATTTGAAATATGATACAAATTACTTCTTGATATTACTGGGAGCAAAATTTTAGTTGTTTCAGCATTTAAACTTAAAAGACTGGTTGTTTTCTATTAGCATGTTGTTCAGTGGACTTAAATTTCAATTCACAGAACTAATTTCTTCCAGATTTTGATGTGAAATTCTAGGTAGTTGCACAAACAAATTTTATCAATTGCTTATGTAATGAACTTTGCAATTCAATTACTTCTGTTACAGAATTTCACAGAGAATTGACCTATTGGACTTTGTACACTCTATGAAAATTTTATATGACAAAAAGAGTGAGAAATGACAAGTTATAAATGCACACAATTGTGAAGTAAAACAAAGAATGAATATACATGAGCATCCAAATGTAAAATATGTTATTGATAAATTGAATCTAACTCTGTCAATTGGGTTTGCTGATTACTTGGGGCTGTTATTATCAATGATTATAGCACTGGTCTGAATTCAGTGCTGTTGATTTCAATGAATTATTTAGTATAAAATGTACAGAATTATCTTAGAATTTTAAAAACAAAATTGAATATCTTCAAAAATACTCTAATCAGTGGATTAGTTAGAGTTAACAGAAAACATTGTAAGTCCCATAATTTGAGCTCAGAAGGTTACTCCATAGCTTTAGAAAAAGTAGCCAACAAACCCCTAATTTTCCTTTGATTCCACTTATCCAAAACATAATATATTATTGGTAATTTAACTAAATTTGATTCATTTGTGAAAAGTAACTTCAATCAATTTGACATGGTATCATGCTGAAGATTCATCATCAAACTGATTGAATACCTACAAAGATTCTGCCCAATCACTCATTCAAATATATACTTACATAGTGCTTGTTAGGCCTAAAACCCTATAGTTAAATAGCATATATTTCCATGTACACTAACAGGCATGATACTACACTGTACATTTTGTGTGCTTTGATCAAAAAAATGAAAAGCAGCAAATTTTATAAACTAATCTTGCACATAGTCATAATTGGTTGGTACTAAATGAAATATAAATTTCTGAAAACAAATATCAAATATCTCAAAATGAATACTGCTGTTGCTCAGCAACAAAGTGGCTTTAGCCAATTAAATTTGTAAAATATGATTTTTAAGGAATGGCATTTATGTACAGATTTTTGATAGTGAGTTTTAAAAAGCCATGAAAATATTGTTTCCCAAAATTCTTCATCAATAGATATATTAAATGAGCCAAAATAGCAAAAATATATTTCCATGCTATTGAGTTGAAAATATTTGCTTGAAATGCATTCTAATATTTGAAGTCCTATCAAGGTGCTGTCCCTCATACACTCTTTTTAATTAGTTTTGAGATATTTAGTACTTGTTTTGAGAAATGTGATATTCATGTATAGCAACAACCCAGCTTTGTAGCTAACTAAATTGATTCAAATGATCACAACAGGTAGAATTTCAAATTTATAGAATACCAATAACTACATGCCCTCTGAAATTTAAAACAAAATTCCTCAACTAGTTTCATTGAGGAATATATATTAAAATGAGGGGAGATCAAGAATAGAAAATACTGCGCAAAAATTTTAAGAAAATTAAAAGTAATTAAAATTTAATAATTCAGAATATATTATAAATTTTAATCATTCAATGAATACTTATGCCGCACAAATTGAGGATCTAACTTTTCTTGACTTTCGATATTAGTCTCCACAATTTTTCCCTGAGTTTCACTACACTAACATCACAAACTTAAAGTCTACTGAAAATTGTAATAAAACAAACTATGGCAATTAGCAAGTGTATGAATAGAATAATGCTTTGATCAAAGGAAATTAATGAAAATCCTAAATCATGAATGTTGTTGAGTGAAATGTTTATTGATTGGGAAAATAAAACATCTTGTTGTCTGCCAATTTTTTGCATTTAGCGTAGAAATGATTGTATTTGTTTAAAGTTGAGAAATCTCTCACTTCTTCATTTCAAAATATAATTTTTTGAATCACTAGTCAGAAATTCTGTATTTCTTAAAAACGTTTTTTATATATATTATATTTTATGCATTCGCCAATTTTCTGTTATTTTCCTAAGATAACAAATTAAATTATTGTTCATAATAATGCATTTATTGTTCAAATTTCTTTAATAGTCATCGGTAATATTTACGCATTATAAGACTTTGAACTAATATACTTGAACCGTTTGTGCTGTTGGTTTGCATCTTTTTGATTTGAGATTAAAGTTCATTTATTCATATAATGTTTAAGTAATTTTATTGGTAACAATAATTTTAACGTTTTCATTTTTGTTTATGATAGTATGTTGAATTTGAACTCTGACTTTCGAAAACCCGTACGAATAGTTCCTTTTGAACTAATATTTTGCCTACGGAGATCTATGAATATTTGCCGTGCTATGCATATTTTTTTGCATTAGCAATTTTCTTACATATGCAGATTCAATCAAATTTTTTTATTTATAGGCAGGCGTGTTTTTACGAAGTGGATGGCCTGTCCAAAAATTAATCATATGAAATTGCGATTTTTTGTGGCCATTGTGATAAAAAAATTATTTTTTAGTGTTTTTTCATAAGAGAAAAACCCTTTATTTAAAAATTTTTTCTAATCTCGTTAATAAAATTCATCTTACAAAAACTAGTTTTCATTTGTATAAATATAAACCTTAATCTCATAAAGCCTTGCAATTTTGCAAAATATGATTAGATTTTGTATAACTCGCAAATAGTTTTGTAATAATTTTGGAAAAAAATTTGAACCCCCATCCCCCGGAAATTTTCTAGTACTGTGCCTGGTAATTTGTATATCCTGTAAAATTAAGAAGGTAAAATGCGAATATTTTTTAACTATACTTTGGTTTGCAATTCTCGTTCAATCATTTGCTCCGACAAGAATTGATCAGAATATGTGTTCCTTAATTTTATTTTGTGTTCAAATTCATTTTAGTTGGTGATATCCTGCAATCTGAAGCTAAGATATATTACAAGGTCATTTGTAGTATTGTGTGCTGTGCAATTCTGCATTGATTTTGTAATAATATAAATTTATCTTCATCAGGTAAATGTTTATTATTTTTTAATATATTCGGTTTTTATTTCGAATTCATGTGCCAATAAATTTCGATTTTTGCTAAAAATCTAAAATTATTATTCCATTATTTTTTACTATTCAAAGGCCTCGTATCAGGTTTATTATTAAATATTTTTTAAATATTGGTACATTTCAAAGAAATATTTTTTGTACAGAATGCGTAATGGCAATTGGAGGTTGTTTGTGGGCAAGAAGCTTAAATTCTCTTTGGAATGTCGAAATATATATACGTATAATTTATTTGGTGAAGAATTATTATGCCAAGTTTTCTATACTTACATATATTATTCTAAAATCATATATTAAATTATAATTCAAGCAAACACATTCAAAATTACTGTAAGCTTGATATTTAATTATTTTTTCCTTTGAAATTGATTAATTAGCAAAAGCGAAAATATGAAATGCAAAATTGAACAAATTCAATTATAATTTAAGAAATTTCTAGTCATATTTTATTTTTAATGTAAATTAGAATGAATTAATTTTGTAATATTTCTATTGGCTGACTTGAATTTAAGAGCTACTTTGATTCTTCGTTAAAAGAAGTTTCGAAAAGTGCACGAGGTGCTTCGAAGACTATTTAGAGTCCTTAAAAGTGATGTTTGTTATTTTTTAAATGCTTAAGTCAAATGTCAACAGCATCCACTTATACCTGCTCTCATCTTCAGAAAACCATTAACAATAAATTGGAAAATACATTATTTCCATGCAATCAGTAGTTTATTATGTGAAATAACTGCGTCATCTATGAAATTTTACGATTGTTTGCTCAAAAATCGTTTCAATGTTTTATAAAAATTTTTAATTTAATGTATGTGTACTAATTTTCGGATGTAATATAAAATTTGTTGAAATTAATTTTAATTATACAATTGTGCTTGTCCCTGTATGCTCATATCGTAACTTGCCATAATGAGGTTAGAATAAATCGAATATATTTTCAACTCGTTTTTAATATTAAAAGGATCATGTGATATGAACACTGTTTCGAAAATTTATACCTTTTATCAGGCTATATATTTTGTTTAATGATGCATATTTTTAGCAATAATTTCATTTTTTAAATATATTAGATTTAATTGAAGCCATTTGCATCATTGCCGTTAATTTTTGTGATTCGGGTCCGATTTAAACATTGTATATTTTCCTAGCCTTAATGCTTTATATGTTATCTAAAGACACATGTTAGTTTGTAATGTGTTCGATTTAGTTTGAATGAATCAAATTTTCAAATTGTGTTACATGATTTTTGTAATCTATGTATAGGAATCAGATATTTTTATCAATTTAAACTGTTGATGCCAATCGTTTCAATCTAGTGTTAATTAGCCGGTTTGTGTAATAGTTGCGAGCGTAATTAGAATTATCATGAATTTTTGCGTCGTGTTTTGGGCGTGCAATAGTTAGCTATGCCGCGGTCATTAAATTATATGTTATGAATATGAAGTACATTTAAACTCGTTTGCTTAATGGAAACACTGAATTTAATTTATAACTTCTACAATGATAGAATGACCAATGTACGGTGTCTAAGACGACATTCGCATATTGGTATCATATTATTATCAACTTTTGGCTTTTGTTGACATCCTTTACTTTTTTCAAAATAATGAAATAATGATGAGCTTAAATTTGACGGTTTTGATAATGCTTTACCTTAAAGTGCATAGTGCATTTATAACTATTTTCTATTCTACAAAGAAATGTGGAAATCTGGGAATATTGACATGTTCAACCCATACTGCATTCTCACATTAACAAGAAGTCTAAAGCCCTTTTCTATAGTTATACCGTCCAAGTCGCTCTGAGGTTGGGACGTGCCTATATCGGTCATAGCGTATTTTTAATTGTAGATACTTAGTAAACATAAAAATTTTCCTGTGACAGGGTTAAATCATAATTTTCTTCCAGAGAGATTAAGCTACTTCATGTACCAGTAATGCTTCTATTTTTAAATGCTCATTTTATTAATTTTTAAAAATTGGGCTTGAGTGAGTTGCGGTTCCTCGACAAAGCTGGGTTACACTAGTTATATAATTTTTGCGTTTTTACAAATAGTAATCATTATTTAGTTGAAGATATTGGAATATTTATATAGAAGTATGAAGGAAGAATAATGAAAACAACGACAGCGAATTTGTATAAAATTTCAAGTACATTTGAATATTCATCAATGTTACTGTATTCTTAATTTGTAAATTATGTATAATTTTAGTTCCATCTTTGCTAATTACTGTGATCTTGATGTATTAATAAGGTTTTCAGTCCATGAAAGCAACAAAGAACTTTGACTGTTTCTTGATATGTACAAAGATATTCCAAACCCATTGAGGCATGTCGTACGCATAGTCAGAGGTCGCGGGGCCTCCACATCTATAGGCGTAACAAAGATGGACTCAGCTCCAAAATTTCAAAATTCAATCCGATCAGGATTCGAAACTTCAAAATTGGATCTGATCCTATTGAAATTTTTAAAAATTAAAGGTATTTTGGATTCCATTTTAAATTAATTATTGTAACAATAAGTAAATACGGACTTAAAATATAGAATGGTTTCTTTTATTTGTGAATAAGATTTTTCAAGTGTTTAGATTAAGAATATAACTGACTTATAATGATGTTAGATGTATAATATGAATATAATATTTATATTTTTGATTCGAAAAATTTTCCAAATTTTCACAAAATTATGATCCAATCTGACCCTACCCGACCCGAGATTCAATCTGATTCCTTCCGAAATTTCAATTTACTGTCAAAATAAGGAAAGTATTTTTTATTTGATAAGTAAATTTTTGTAGAAAATCAAATTAAAACAAGAATTATGTATAATGAAAGACATGATTGCGATAGTTAGAAGAAACTAATGTCATTTTTAGATGGAGTTTTTCGCAACTCGAAAGACTTTGGCAAATGATTGTCATTTTAATGTTGAAAACCTTAAACATTATATGTTGCCATTTGTATGCAATGTATCACATTTTCGGCAATATATACTCAGTTTGAAGTTGCTTTAATTTTATCATTACGTCAATATATGGTCAAAATTTCTAAGTTTTTAAATTATTGCGGTCAAAATACTAAGTCGTTAGGTCAAAAAATATTATCGTAGCGTTTCAGACAGTTATTAACGTATGATTTTAACCGATTTTCGGCTCATTGTTATTGTTTAGTCGCTAAAGCAAAAAGGTCAATTATTGAAGATTCATTCAGATTGAGAATTCGTTATCGTGTGCTAAAGTGAATTTCACAATGCCAAAAGGAAACAAGCAATTTTCTTATTCGTGTTTTTTATAAATTTTTTTTTCAAATAATATTACACATTCTTAAAAATATATCAAATGTATTCCAAAGTTAGGCATTTTATCTACAGTCCACCAAACTTCAGTATTTTATAAATTATAAGGGCAGTTGAAAGAACTGCTTCCACCGTATACAAAAATCTGTGAACAGTTGGTAAATAGAATCAATACTGTTTCAGTGCAGATATTAGTTATGACATATTTTTGGTTGTATTTATACGCGAAATGTATTTATAAATATATACGGAATAGTGTTTATAAAAAAATATATTGAAGAAATATATTTATTACAATTGTAGATACACTTAAAAATCGTAACTCAGTATCTCTATTTACCATCCTACCAATTGGGAATTAGCAAACTCACTTGGAATTTCGATTATCATTACAAAATCAGCGAATTTTCGTGATTATTCCACTTGTTTCTTATTCTTGAGAATGTAGGTACAACTGGACAAACATCAAGTGAACGTTCTATTTTTTAAGTTGATTGCAAATATTGGTAGTTACATAGCTCTTATCTGCATAATTTCCAATAATATGCTGTTTTTTATTACTATCCACTTGCTTCATGATTAATATTACGGAGTGGTTTGGGGTTAGATTAAAAATTAACAAATTCAACGCTGCCACACTGCTGTGGTAGTGGAAATTGAATGTGAACAACTTTGCATAGCTGTTTATACAGTTGCATCAGAGAACTACAAAACTTTCTAGTCACTTGAATTGACGGAACTTGTAAATCGAGGATTTTTGCCAAATTCTTGAAATTAATTCTATAAATTTGCTTCATTTTGCTTTTCTTAGATACTTCTAGTTGGTATCAAATATGCTGCAAGTAATTTGAACAATTATGATAAGGATTTTTGTAAATTTTCATTAAAACTAGCGTGTACTTTTGTTATACTCATGCTCTTTTATCATTAGAAATAGAATATTAAAGCCTACAGTTAATTCTGCTTTTGGTTTTATCTCAATGAATAAATGGTTGTCACTCCTGTGTATTAAGCACTCTTCACAAATTTTTAAGAATTTCTGAATTTTTGAACCTTGTTTTGCATTAATTGTTCAGATTTCCTTGTACAAAATAATTACGCATTTCACATAAAATCCAAAAATATTAGGGATTCACCATCTCCTTCATTTTGTGTAGTTTAGCATGGTAGAAGTTTCGATTCTAAACCTACAAAAATGCAGCTTCATTCCTACATTAAACTTTTATAATCATCTAAGATCATTCAATTCTCAAATTACTAACTTGCTAAGAATTGCAATTTCAAAATTATTAATTCGTTTCTACACCTCTTTTTGTATTCTGCAGTAATTTGAAATTGTAATTACTATATGTTACAGAAAAAATTAATGCTAAGAACCACCAAGTCAAATTAAAAGTAATTCAGCAAAACTAATAGTCTATGTAGAAGTGTTTCTTTACCACGCCAGATTTCAAAAAATAATAGAGTCCTAAGGAAATTATTCAATTACTGGCCCAGATACCAGACGCACGCAACTGCTGGTGGTACTGGGAATAAAAAAACAAAACATGGGATAGGATCCGTATGAAACTTTTCAATTTCAAACCAAAACTGGGAGCAATTTGTATTAATATTTGCTATAATATTTACTTGCATCTATATATATATATATATATATATATATATATATAAATTGTGTACTTTTGTCTATATTCAATTTGAATTTATAATTTCGGAGTAACAATTATTTTAAATCTTTATACATATTCATGTAAGCATTTAATTATTTCATGGGAAAGGCCCTGTCAAACTTGTTATCTGGCAAGCAATACATGTTGCTAATGCATAAAACAAGAACAACGTTTATGCACATTAACCTTAACCTGGCAATTCCACATTTTCAAGCAATTTTCTTCATGAAACTTTCTTTATTGAATTGAGACATGAAAACATATATTGTTGGTGGACGTGTTCGAACTTAATATTGACAATTTGATCAATAGCGTATTGTTATGGTTGAAGTAGAATCAACATTTATCATTCAAAATTTCATTTATTAATAAAATCTTAAACTTTCACCATTCCTAATGTTCAGGTAATCAAAGGTCAAAAGCCCATATGAGAAACAACTAAACTTGTTATTTCTTTTCATGCACAAAATAAGAATTTGCTTCGCCGAAGCTATATTTCAAAAGTATAGGTGATTGTAGCGTCACACTATCACAGAACGTTTTATGTACCTAATATGCAATTGTCATGAAGTCAATGCAGTATGTCCCTGCTAGTTTTTAAATATAATTGAAAAACCTCCAAAAATAGGGTGTTGCAAAAAATTTTATTGACTGCTGAACATTGAGTTTTTGTCGAATGTGTACTAATATTCGATGTATTAATGGACTTTTCAATTTGGTTTCCTTATGTTCTTAAAATTTCCGTTGTTTAATAACTCTTTGTCAAAATGCGTCGGAAGGTTTATTGTTGTACGGAAACATCTGTAAAGATTCTGTTCTTTTACCAACTCATTGAAGTATTCATTATGATGTAAAAATTTACATTTTCACACTATTGAATTGAAATTTTTAATTTCCTCTCTAAACATATTGTACTTAACTTTAAAAAAATATTTAGTTTATATAATTGTTTATACATAAAAAGATGTACACTTATATATGCATTAAATTTACAATATAATATATTATTTAAAAAATGGCGAAAATTGTATTCTTTATGATCCCACGTAGTAGATTTAGTAAAATTTAAAATACAAATTCATTTTGCTTACACTGTTTGAAATTGATTAAATGACGAAAATTCATTATTCTTCGTTTAAAATGATATTTTCAAAAAGTTAATCTCCCTCAGCGGACTCGTTGGAAACTGGTGAATTCCCGAACTGAGAGTCACGCCATCGTGGAGCTGTGAGAATGAACGAAATTACCACTGAAAGCATCACTTTGAATTCTATTTTACATAAGCAACATATTACCAACATATTATGATTACCATTATATGATTTTAAGTTCTGTTAATCAGCTCGATCATATTTAGCATGCTTAATATATATATATATATATATATATATATATAGGGTGTNAAGACAATAAAATTTCATAACTTCGCCACTATCTAAATTACTGAATTTCTCTCCCTATAAATTTAGCCTTCATAGCCACTGAGAACTATATGTTTAAATCTTTCTTGAAGCATGGATACAAAAAATATGAATAATTTTAAAGCTTACATTGAAAAATAGTTAATTTTCCTGTGTCCAGACTTTACGGACACCCTATATATATATATATATATATATATATATATTGATTGTTCTTAGAAATATATTTGTTTTTCTTGATTTATAAAATCATTTTATAACTACTTTAATAATATAATTGATACTTTTCTCTGCATTTGTGTATTTCAATTTTTCATCGAAATACTTTTCATTTTTTTTAAAAACTTAATGGCTTATAGCTCACAAACTAATAAAGATATCTAAAATTTGAAAACACCATAAGATAGTAAAGAGAATTGTTACCTCTTTCACTTCCAACACCTTCTTTACTGTGCACCGCTCGCCTGAATACTGTTTGCGTCTATTTTCAGAAAGAAATAATTGACATAGTTATTGGCTCCATGGGCTTTAGACTGCCTCATTATTTGAAGAGTTTAAACTTTTCTATAAGAATCGGATTTTTTGTTGTAAAAGATAATATCTTCATGTACATAGTTCATCTTTATCATTGGAAGGAAGCACATTAGGCCATAGATGTTTCAATACCAACCGTTTTGTTACACATATCCACCAATCTTCTTCCACCCCATGAACAGTCCAAAAAAAATCATTAAATACTACTGCAAATACTCTGAGCCATTCTGAGATCACAACAAGAAAATTGTATTGAGAAGAAAATGTTCTTAGCATTACGAAACGTTTCTCCACTTATTTAATGATGCGGCATGGGGAGGATTTTTTGCCCTTATTACTCAAAAAAATTATGAACTTTCTCAATGAGATTAACTGACTTTCGTAATTATGATTGAGAATCATAACCCTCTAAAATATTTTTAAAAAACTGTTCATTTTATGTATACAATTGTTTTTCACCAATTTTTCAAATCTTATTATTGTTAGTATGAAAAAATTATGTAAAATATTCAAGAATGCTATGTTTAATAAGCTAAGAATGAATTCTAATATATTCCATCATTTCCAACTGCTTAAAACTAATATATTTAATAAATTTCAAAAAATCCCCACATTTTTAGATTTGAAGACGTCATCAAAAATAATTTTAGCATCAAATTGTTGAACATTCCAATTTTATATTTAAATATCCCAGATCGAATAGTGTTTTTAGCAACTAAATCTATTTATTGATAAATTTGGTCTTTAAATTTTCTTGTCAACTGACCCTTTTAACGTAAAGTTTTGTCCTGCCCATTTACATCCCAAGTCAATGTCTTAATTTTTTAATAAGCTTGAAGAAAGCTGTTTGAAAATGTAATTTAAATTATCGAAAATATTTGATTTTATTTTTCAGAAATTTATAAAGATTTTATATATTTTAAGAATTTTTAGTGATTTTTAAAATGGTAACTAAATATTTGTTAACTATATGATAACATGAAAAAAAATATATATGCAATTTTTCAAGTCTCAATTCATTTCAAGCAGGCAAAATTTAAATCAATTCCTCTTAATTGCCATGGAATAGCAAGGACTTTATAGTTTCTCTTTGTAAAACAACAAAGAACAGCGTTCATTAAGAATTCCCTTTGTTTACATTAAGACACTCTATTCAATTCCATAGATTAAAATTTTGAAATTAGCCGCACATAATTGTTTATTACCTATACTATAATAATAAATTCAAGCAATATTCCTCTGGGCAGTTTTTCTGTTTCAATTATTATATGATGCATGAAGATCTTTGTTACTAGGCTTACTGAGGCAACTTACTTTGATAAAAGAAAAATAAGAGTGATTTTTTTGTTCTTTGTCATATGACGAATGCAAAGGGGCAAGCTATTTATTGAATAGGAATTTCATCTATGAACAAGCTTGCGGTTTGTGTTGTGTATGTGGGAAAATATGTCTTTGGTACTCAGAATACAAGTAAACATTGATAGAATATCTAAACACATTAAATATTAATTTACAGTGATGGATGGAAAAAATACGAGATTTCTATTCCTTGACGACTTTGTTGCGTTGGTTTTTGTGTGAAAAATTTAAGAGACTATCTGAGTTTGCATCTCATTTTTGGATTGCCTCCTAGAAGAATATTAGTTGAATCATATGTCTTGCAACTAGTGTACGCAACGCAACATGTTATGGGGAAATTAAAAATTCAGCCTTGCATTTTAAAAATCTTGCATTAACCAAAATAGTTCTGGTCCATACATAATATGTTTTTTTATTTTCAAACTTACCAAAACCGCATTTTTTTATTTATGCAATGTAGTAAAGAAGTGTAATGCCCTTATTTAGAATGTTAATATGAATGTGATCTACAAAATGTTTGAAAAATAACATTTTCATGTGTACACATTTTGGGTTACCCTGTATATATATTTTTTCCTAGATAATAGTTTTTCTAAATAGGCTTCGTGTGATGAACTGTTTTATGCCATAGCGAATTGCAAAAAATGATAGATAACTTTAGCTTCATGGAAACTACAGAAACATTACAAAAAATAATTATTTCTTTTCCTATTTAGCTGTTTTATGGAATTATACAGTTCTAAATTTTTTGAAAATACGTTCATGCTCTTTTCCTTTCCTAATATTGATAACATGACATTTTTAGAAGACAAGTTGTTTCAGTGGATATCTTACGTATACAAGTCATGCACATTCTATTATATAAGGTGATTTTTAATGATGGGACAAAAAATCTTTAATTGAATGAATTTTACTGAACAAAGCATTAAAAAATCTTGAAAAATATTAGTTTTAATTATTTACTTTTTAAATAATTAATAACAGGCTCTTAAAAATGCTGCATATCAGATTAGCAAGCTTACATATAAAGTTCTGTTCAAAAAAATTATGATAAACTATCGTGATACTATTTTTAATATGAATGGTCTCGTTCTATTTGGATGCAACTTTAACAAATATAAATGAAAGTAAGACGTTTCAGTAAGCAAAAAAATTCTAAAATTGCTCATTCTTTTCCTTGAAGGTTAAAGCAACTTTATGTATAAAATTTTGCCTCATTTAAATTTACCTTACAGCAAATGGGCAGGTGGTTGTTACAGTAATCCTTGTTGAAAAGGAAAATGATATTCTGTTGTTTTTTGGAAGCGTATTATATTCTTTAGCGCTAAGTTTCATTTATATCTTCATCTATAAAAATATTTCGGCATGGAACTAGCTTTTTATTTTATTAGCCCTTTAGCTAATCATCAAGAGGTGACGGCCTGAAACTGACTTCCAAAAAGTTGTGCCGTCGCAGTGAATATATTTGAAGAACAATATATTTAGTATAATAATGGTTTATTTCCTACTAAATTTTAGATGTTATTATCATCTTTATGTACTCTATACCATTTTCCGTCCAATAATGACATTTTTGCAATCAATAGTGACATTTTTGCTATCAATAGTGACATTTTTGCAATCAATAGTGACAATATATTTTAGATATATTTATTTGTTCTTGTATGTATTTATCACTTATGCATGTATGTAAATGTATGTATCTATACATGTACATGCATGTATTTATTTTTTATTTGCATTTTTTGTATTTATAACGGTATGAGCGACTTAATGTACTGCTATTATACCCAGTAATTATTAATTTCTATTTGATCGAATTCAATAGGTTATTTTATCGAATTAGAAACGATTCTAAAGGATACATTCTATGTAAATAATATGTAAATAATATGTATTACAAACATAATAAAATGCAGATTGGAACAAAGAACGATGTATTCATCAAAAGTAGGCAGCTCTAAGCTTCAAGAGGCAATCCTTGTGCACAGACAGCGACAACAGCGTCTACTCAACGATATAGATTACGAAATTTGGCTCGAGTTAAATCAGGCATACTTTGCTCAAGAGCATCCCGAAGTATTCCTAATTTCGTCAGTTATCTTTGCGCGCATAGCTGAAGTCAGTATAGTAATAACTAGGGCGGATTTTTGACAAAAGATAGTACACTGTATTAGGCTATTCAAATTTGAAAGTTAGGTTATTTACATTCAAATTTGAAATATCGAAGAAATTTTTGATCTTACAATGACTAATGAGTGAATTACCTATGATACCCACAAAAATTTTGAAATCAGCCTTCAAAAGTCGTGAATTATCGTTTACATGCATAATCTTTTACTACGCATAAAGTAGCATAAATAGTAATTCATGGGTACATTGGCATTAAAGACATGTAAACATTGTACAATGGTTCAAAGTTTTACAAATGCAAACAATATATAGATAAAAATATATTGTCACTATTGATTGCAAAAATGTCACTATTGATAGCAAAAATGTCACTATTGATTGCAAAAATGTCACTATTGATTGCAAAAATGTCACTATTGATTGCAAAAATGTCACTATTGATTGCAAAAATGTCATTATTGGACGGAAAATGGTATATTGTATGAACAATGAAATTCAAATGCAAAATTTCACTTAGATTGAGATCATTAACACACTTAAAATGACATTCAATGTAAAAATGTGCGTCATGTATAAAATGTGCAATATATACACCAATTTGAAAAAAAATTTTGATCCGAAGCAGATCCCTCAAAATTCGATCCAATTCCATCTCTGGATCTAGATTAGATTTTCAACGTGTAATCTGACTCTGTTTTGTACAAAAAATATAATTTTATGTATAATTTACATCCTATAAGCATACATTTTGACATTTTGTTTTTAAGCAGCTTTGTGCGAAACATCCTACGAACTCATTTAAAGACTTTCAACATCAATGATTGTTTTATTGTACTACAATAAGTCACATTGTGGTTTAATGCAAAAGTTGGAAATTAGTTGGGACATTCATCATATTTCATTCCTAAAAATGATTAGAATCCAAGGTTTTGATTTTGGCTCATTGAGATAAGAAAATATTTTATTTATGTAATGGGAGAGTCTTCTGGAAGGATATCTGACCAGTTGGAGAAATGTAATCCAACGTCTGTTGCTTAGAAAATGCTTCCTTTTGATAAACTTTTGTCCACCAGAAATTGGTTATGTTCTGAAAAGCCCAAAATTATTTGATCTTCATTTATCGCAATAATCTTGCATTTGAATCAGAAATTTTAAGTATTTGCAGTAGAAATGGAATTTTTTCAGATCAGTTGCTTACACTTTGGTTGCTTTATTTTGTCGTATAAATTAATTTTACATTTTAATCATTATGCTTTTAGGTTGAAAAGATTATTAAGCAATATTCTATCTATATGACTAAAGATGGTCGAATATCAGTAGCTGGTCTAACTCCTAACAACGTCGCTTATGTTGCAAATGCAATTCATGAAGTTTCTAAGTAAATTATATTAATATTTGCACAATATATTTTGTAGAGATAATAAAGAGGTATTTGCATATTTCTAAATTATTTTTACTGTTTTTGTTGTAGACATTAGTGTAGAATATGATTTAAAATCTGAATTCATGTACTAAGACAAAGTCAAGAAAACAAAATACTTTGAAAGCATAATTTTTGAGCGACTAAAACATCGAATAAAGGTATTCCACTACTGTGAGAAATAGTGCAAAAACGCATTCTTGGCAAAAAAAAATTATCTTCTAAGGCATGTAATTTTCAGTATTTTTGGGTATTTTGAGTGACTCGCGGGGCTCATTAGATAAACTAAGCCATATATTGCACCCCGCCAAAGTCTGTTATTAGGACATAAGTGGTTACTATATTTTATTTACATAGGCTAATATTTTTGACTCAATATAACCTCACTCAGTAAATCTAGTAACTACTTAATGAAAATTTTTTCGATTTTGCAGTATATCACACCTTAATAGCAGTGTAGGGCCTTTGTGATGTGCTATGCATGGCCCTAATGTAAGATAAGATAAGATATTCTTTATTCAGATAAATGCTGACAATTAGAAACTGGTTATTTACCTGAATAGTGTCAAGAAATATACAAACATACGTACAAAAACCTATACAATAAAAATAACTATGCAATAAATCTTATATGCTAAGGAAAAATTAATAGGAGATTTCAAGTACAGGTTGTTGAGTAATCATTGTTTTAGAATTTGTATCCTAGCTATGATTGTCCTGAGATGTACTTTTGCTTAAGGTAAATTTTTATTTGCTTCTTAAAAACTCTTAATTTTTATTTTTTTTTCTCTAGCCAATGAATTCCAAGTTTGAATACCAGTATTCATGAATGATTTTTTCAAACATTTTTTTCACTTAATAATGTCATTAAGCGTGTTGTGGCGAGAAAAGCGACCTGCACTCTTTTTGCAGGAAAGGCCATGCCTCCCATCAGAATCAAACAATGAGCAATAGCAACCCTGAGGCTTATGCTAGTCATTTTAAGACCTAGATTCAAAGAAGGGTAAGCATTTAACCATGTAAATGTAGTTCTTAGTTCTGAAGGATTTTTCTTTGAGACATTAAATGCCTATTTTAATTGCACATCAAGTTTCTTAAAAAAGCGTCTTTTGTATCAGTAAATAATATATTTGCATAATTTAGATGACTCATTATAAATGCATGAAAAAATTGAATTATTGTACAACCTGGTAATTGCAGTACTATCATTGACATGTTTCTTATACCAATGGCTAATTTTCGAATTATCGCATTAATGTGAGATTCAAAATTATCTTAGAATAAAAAATCACTCCTAAGTACCTGAAATTATCTACAGTCGGAATGCTAGTGTTATTAAGAATGCAATATCGTCATTATTTTTAGTGGGCTTCAAAATACAAAGTTCAGTTTTATCTTTATTTATAAGCAACCTGTGCATCGTGAAATACGTACATAATTTGTTACAATTTAAAGCTATAGATTCAATTGCCATGTGCATTGAAATCGCAATTAGGATTAGGCGACCATACTTCACATTCGGGTAAACTAACATCCAAGCCTACTTTTTTCATAGCTAACACCACAAACTGAAATACTTTACAAATAGAACGTCCATAACCAGAGAACCATTATCTAAATACCATGCGTTGCATGCTAATTCAGGAAATTTATCTTTGATAGCAGAAATGATCGGGTGAATAGCTAAAGCAAACAAAAGGGGAGCCAAGGGATCAACTTGTTGAATTCCGCAAGCTGAAAGCAAGGATTTAGATCTAAATTTCAACCGAGAATGCTGGGAGTAGCAAAAATATACCCAAGGATAAAACTGGAAAATGAAGTTTAACTTGAGAAGGTATTGCTGAACTATTGAGACTGCTAAATGCATTTTTGATGTCTACCTGGAGAAATGCAAAATTTTGTATTCGATCCAAGAGCTTCCATCAATCCATTTAAAGCATGGATGACCGCTTCACAACTTCCCCTAATGCCTACACCATCTCGAAGTGGAGGAAAAAGAGCAGCTGTCCTATTCCTTGACAATTGACATAAGCATTTGGCAATCAATCTTCGAAGAACTTCTCCCACAGCAATTCGGCGAATTCCGCCTTCATTTTTCTTCAATGCAAAAAGATTAGCTCCACAAAGATTTGGTGTAATTTCATCAGGAGCATTACCAGAGATTAAACAGTTGACTACTTCGAGCACGGAGGCAATTAATTTGTCACTATATTGAAGTGTTGGCATTGGAATGCATTAATCAGATGGGAAACATAAAGTTGAGACACTGGCAGCAGAATCCCTGGGAAAGCTTTACCCACATTTAATCAGAATGTATTTGTTTATCACGAATGGCTCTGTGTCTACAGTACCATAATCTATTTTATTTTTTGAATTTAGGATGCTTTTTCTTCAGTGCCTGAAAAGTTTGCTCATTGAAGCTTAGACTATCAGACTGCTATGGTTCTACGAAAACTGCCTTCGTGACCAAGCTATCTAGCTCTCATAAAATTTTGGTTGGAACTGACACGATGATTTATTTTTAATGTTGCCAGAACTTACGGTTGCTTTGTACCGTATGTTCTGGCAACATACGGTACGCAGCAACCGTACCATATACATAATCACCATTCAACCAACGTTGTAAGCGGCTCCTGAGATTGCACTCTTTGTATTTCAGGTGTTTGGAACTCCCACGAAGAGGAGACCGGAGAACACAAGCAGGCAAAATAAAAATCTCCACCCAATTGTTAATGAAACTTGGTTCCCGCTTAACCTTACTAAAAGAGTGAATCACAGCCTTATCCCAGAGGTTACTGCAGCTGATTGGAGCAATCTTTCTGGTAGAAATAGAAAACATTTCAATATCGGAAAGTGAGGGAAACACAGGCGTTATTCTAAGTGAACGAGGTGGTAATCCTGAACCTTCACATCTGGAACCATTAAACAGTATGACGCGTGACAAGTCCCGAACGGTTACAAAAATCAGAAGCATGCAGACATATACTACAAATGTTAGTATTTAATGACTCTCATTGGGTTATGGCGAATTTTTCACCTAATTTATGCTATCGCTAATAACTCACCGTCTTTCATATATTTAATTCT
Organism: Hofstenia miamia; assembly: GCA_900660155.1. Classification (NCBI taxonomy): domain Eukaryota; kingdom Metazoa; phylum Xenacoelomorpha; order Acoela; family Hofsteniidae; genus Hofstenia; species Hofstenia miamia. Next base: position 380,744 of record CABFPE010000651.1, on the reverse strand, counting down.
AATTATTCTTAACTCAAAATTCAATATTACCTGTATTAGAGAAACCTTACCTATACATAAACATAATTTAAGAAACAGCATGAATACATGCAAGATATTTAAAAAATGGATTTTCATTAAAACAACAAAACATTCTTTATTCTACATTCTAGTACTAACAATAATGTTACTTATATCCGGCATCGAGATTAATCCCGGGCCTTCCAAAGNTCACCCGCCGAGGTTCAGAGGATTAGAAACTTTCTTAGACTTTTCTAATGATGGTAAATTTTATTTTTATATTTTTGACTCTCATTGGGTTATGGCGAATTTTTCACCTAATTTATGCTATTGCTAATAACTCACTGTCTTTCATATATTTAATTCTAATTATTCTTAACTCAAAATTCAATATTACCTGTATTAGAGAAACATAATTTAAGAAACAGCATGAATGCATGCAAGATATTTAAAAAATGGATTTTGATTAAAACAACAAAACATTCGTTATTCTACATTCTAGTACTAACAATAATGTTACTTATATCCGGCATCGAGATTAATCCCGGGCCTTCCAAAGCCGATAATATTTATGAATACTCAGAATTATCAAACATAATGCATTCAACTAATTCTTTTAAATATATTCACATAAATTTTCAGAATCTCTCAATAAAAAATTCGGAATTTAGACAATTCATTTCTGAACTGGATTCAAACTTTATTCTGGGCATAACTGAAACCTGGTTTACAAATGATAATCACAATTCGTCCTGGTCAATCGATAACTCTAAATTNTTCTAGTACTAACAATAATGTTACTTATATCCGGCATCGAGATTAATCCCGGGCCTTCCAAAGCCGATAATATTTATGAATACTCAGAATTATCAAACATAATGCATTCAACTAATTTTTTTAAATATATTCACATAAATTTTCAGAATCTCTCAATAAAAAATTCGGAATTTAGACAATTCATTTCTGAACTGGATTCAAACTTTATTCTGGGCATAACTGAAACCTGGTTTACAAATGATAATCACAATTCGTCCTGGTCAATCGATAACTCTAAATTTAAAATATTTAGAAAGGACAGAAATCCAACTTTTCATTTTAATAAGACAAAAGGAGGTGGTGTCATGTTTTTAATACCTAAAATACTCAAACCAAAACTTAGGACAGATATAGCAAAAGATTCAACTTATGAAAGTCTTTGGGTTGAAATTCGAAACCCAGACAAAAATTTTAATAGTCAATTATTAAATATCTCTTATTGTCCAAATAAAACTTATATAAATAACTTTTTCTTACAAATGGAAGATGAATTTTCTACTGCTCTGAGTTATAACACGAATATAATGGTAATGGGAGACTGGAATGTAAATCTTCTAAACAATAACGAAAAAAGTAAGCTTGGCAATTTTCTCAATACTTTCAATATTTCACTAATAAATAAAAAAATTCCTTCTAGAATTTCTGCTAATAGTAAAACGCTTATTGACTATTTCATGATATCAGAAAATGCTTCGTCTTATAATTATTTTTGTTTTGAATTTCCATACTCAGATCACTGCCTTATAGCTACTTATTCGAATATTCTAAAAGTTTGTAAACCCTCTAAATCTTGGATAAAAATACGAGAAAAATCAACAGAAAATGTCGAATATGCCAAAACAGAAATGGAAAAAATACTTAAATTCCCAAACACTGGAAAATCATAATGCTTATAAATCTGCAGGAAATTTATGTAATATTGCTATAAGGAAAGCAAGTAATAATTATTCCCGTTTTCAGTATCAAAGTCTTAC
>CABFPE010000651.1:318636-330225 GCA_900660155.1 Hofstenia miamia | reverse complement strand
AAAATATATTTTATTAAAGAAATTGCTTCTAATGACACATCATTCTGAAAGCATCATAGAGAAAATAAATCCAAAAACAAAACTTAAAACATTACAAATTTTTATTTCACATATTTTAATTATTATTATTATGTGATGGGACAGTCCACTGATGGTCAACTTTTTGATTATCTCCATCAAGAAATTTTTGCAGGTATTGATGATTATGATGAAGTATCTAACCTACTTTATTCAAAATCTAAGACTTCTTTGCATCAAATGTTCCAAAAGCTTGATAAAAATCTTGCTGCAAAGGCTCTGTTAGAATTATTTAAACTAAGCGCGAAAAATTTGAATTCAAATCAGATTGTATGCTCACCAATACCAAATTCGGTTTCTGACAACAACATGAGTGAAACAACTAAAGATTTAGTTCAAGCGTCACCAGTTTTCGAAAAATCATGTGCTAAAGAGATACATGAAAACACAACAACTTTGGCCATTGGAAATTCTATCCTAAAGCGTGTTCGTGCTGAGAAGCTAATTAGAAATGAAAAGTGTGCTTTACACTCCTATAAAGGAAAAAATACAAAAGACCTGGTAGATATCTGTGGTAAATACCCTAAAAAGAATGTGAACACAATTATCTTAAATACTGGCATTATAGATGCAATAGATGGACTGGAAGAATCAGAATTCCAAAATGATTTATCAGAACTAATAGAGATTGTTAAATCTAAATTTTCTCCAAAGAAGATTATACTAATGGAAGTAACACCAATTCTAGTTGAAGATAAACTCTGTGTTAATAGTAAAATAGTGAAATTCAATCAGATTATTGGAAAAATGCAAACTGAACATATATCAATTGAAAAAATCGAAACTTTTAGACACTTCTTAACTGCACCAAAGTTAATTAATGGAAAAATGCTAGCAAAGGATAATATACATCTGTCAAATTTCGGAGTAGCAAAAATTGTGGTTCAGATAAAGTCATTCTTTGGTCACTACCAGAAAGATGTATCAAACTTTCAAAATAGAAGATATCCACAGTCTAATACTAATGTACCAAGCGTTCCAATATATAGAACTAGACGTCCACACAACACATCTTATAGTGAAATAGTGCGATCAGAAGCTATTTCAAACTCAAATGAAATTAAGTCACTCCTAAGGACATTAATTGATAGCTCAGTTAAGTCATTAATAGCAGAACTCTCGAGATAACATGGAAACTGAAAGCATCAGTACAAATATAAAGACTAATCACCTTGTTCTAAAAAAGATGGACAGGTTAATTTTCGTTCTAGTTATTGTATTAATATTAATGTTGCAGGCAAAAGATTATTCGGCGCATTACCCACATATATGTAATCATGGTCAAACTAGATATGCGCATAGGAGAAATTATGTAAAAAATATAAAACTCTGTACAGTGCTAACCCTTTGTTGTCATGCATATGTTTTGATTGCACTTCATACTCTTTTAAATTTACTTTTACTCTCGGGGAACATTCACCCAAACCCTGGACCCCACATATATGATAGTTATGACTTGCATTCTATTATTCAAAACTTCAAACAAAATATGAAATTTGCTTACATAAATGCTAGAAGTTTGTCTGCTCACAGAAATGCCTTCAGAGAAATGTTCAATCAATTAGATGAAAATACAATATGGACGATTACGGAAACCTGGCTGAGCAATGCCCCTGACGATATGTATAACTTCAAGAAAGAGAAATTTGAAATTTTCTGCAAAAACAGGGCTTCTCGGGGTGGTGGACTGATGGTAATAGTACCCAAGAGAATGTCTCCAACTAGATGTTTAAGCTTGGAAGAGTCCCATCCACATTTTGAAACAATGTGGATAGAGGTAAACTCAGGACAAAATTGCAGAGAAAACGGATTGGTGAATGTTACTTACTCACCAAGAAAGCAGTTTGGCAAGGAATTTATTAACTTTAAAAAAGCGGAGATAGAAAAGGCTTTAGAGTACAACAAAGTAATTTATGCTTTAGGTGATTTTAATATAAATTACTTAGATGAAAGAGAAGCCTCTATTATTGACAGCCTTTGTGACTCACTGGACTTAAAAATAATCAATGCAACTACGCCTACACGACATAAATCTCTAATAGATTACTTTATAACAAACTCGTCTGATGGCCCAGAAATGTCACCTTTTTTCGCATCGTACATGTTTAACTCATTCTCCGATCACCATTTGTGTATCTACATATCCAACCATCTCTTGTCCAATACTGATCGCAAAAAGATTAGGTATAGAGATTTTTCGTCTTTTTGTGAGGAGACTTTCATACAGGAACTGCAAAACATTCCCTGGGACCGCATCTACATCATGAATAGTGCAGATAGCATGATGCATTTCTTTTTAAAACAGTTTAATTATTGTCTAAATAAATGCGCACCATATAAAACAAAATACGTGACTTCCTGCAGAAATGTTAAATGTAGAAGTTCCAGAGCAATAGCATTAGAAAAGAAAAAGAAGGCAGCATGGGAAGACTTGAACTCTGCAACTCCCTCAATTACTATTCAAGAGTACCAAGATCTCAATAAAGAACTTGAAACTGAAATTGCGTCCAGTACGCATAAATCAAATAAAGCTGTTTTTGAAAAGATCAGTAGCTATAAAGACAAGTGGAGACACATAAATGAAACTTTAAGTAAGGGCAAGGGCATAAGTTGCAATATTGAAAGGCTTAAGATTGGCAATAATACTTCCACAAATNTGAATCATGGTGTATCGGCTGACGGCCTCAATATTTGCTACTATCGCCTCTGATGATGACCACAACTAGTTTGCGTTTTGTCCCTGCCATTGTCTTTCTTCTCGCTGTGATTGATACCTGATCTGCCTGGCTCTGAATGAATTCCTCAAATCACACCAATGCTAACAGTCTTTTCTATTTAAATTGTATCCTCAGTTTCTATAGCTTCTTGATTTTTATCACTGAAACCTGGCTTCTCTTAAAATTCTCTCTTGTATGTACTGCTACTGTGGTTACCATATTGGTGTTCTTATGGCCTCAGTCTCCGTAACTTTGATGTCCACCCTTATTAATTAAAGGGCAGTTTTAAAAGTAATTCGATCAGGCATTGAGTTTATTATCTATTCCCTATTTAATAAAAATTGTTTTATTTATTCTTGAATTGTCTATAGTTTTTCTCACATTTAATATCAATACTTAAATCATTCCATTAGATTCAACATTTAAAAGAAAATGAATCTTGTCGATTATTGCTACTAAAAAGTGTTTTACTTCTTTTATTGATTTTGATGTAATTATTAATAAAACTTATTGAACTTAATTCATGAATGAATTTGTGAATTATACATAACGATTGATACTGAATAAAGTGGCTTGGGCCAAGATATCATATGATGACCTTAATTGCGTTATGGATACATGTTTTAAATGCCCAATTAAACATTTTTTCCTAATGATTACCGTTCTTTCAATGTAAGCATTTCCAACCATCTCATGTCAAATACTGATCGCAAAAAGATTAGGTATAGAGATTTTTCGTCTTTTTGTGAGGAGACGTTCATACAGGAACTGCAAAACATTCCCTGGGACCACGTCTACATCATGAATAGTGCAGATAGCATGATGCATTTCTTTTTAAAACAGTTTAATTATTGTCTAAATAAATGCGCACCATATAAAACAAAATACGTGGCTTCCTGCAGAAAAGTTAAATGTAGAAGTTCCAGAGCAATAGCATTAGAAAAGAAAAAGAAGGCAGCATGGGAAGACTTGAACTCTGCAACTCCCTCAATTACTATTCAAGAGTACCAAGATCTCAATAAAGAACTTGAAACTGAAATTGCGTCCAGTACGCATAAATCAAATAAAGCTGTTTTTGAAAAGATCAGTAGCTATAAAGACAAGTGGAGACACATAAATAAAACTTTAAGTAAGGGCAAGGGCATAAGTTGCAATATTGAAAGGCTTAAGATTGGCAATAATACTTCCACAAATGTCCAGCAAATTGCAAACCACTTAAATGCAATTTTTAAAAACCTGGGCACTTATAATGGACAGGAGATCACTCAAGAATTTACACTCAGAAATAAAAACTGTTTCTCATTTAGTTACATCAGCAGATACGATATGTTCAAGATCATTTCTAAATTAGATAGCAGCAAATCATGTGGGAGTACAGGGATACCTATTTTCATAATCAAGAGATATGCTAAACAGTATGTGGAAGCACTACAATTTATCTTTAATTACGCCATAAAGACGAACAGTTATCCTTCACCACTAAAAGTAGCAGAAATAACCCCCATTTTTAAATCAGGAGATCCTCTATTAGGTGAAAATTATCGACCAATAACCATCACAAATCCCTTTTCCAAAGTATTTGAAAAGTTATTGAGTAAGCAAATAAATGCTTACATTACACAAAATAGCATACTTGCAGATAGCCAATTCGGATTTAGAAACGGATTCAGCACAACAGATGCCTTACTTTCAATTACAGAGACTACAAGATTAGCATTAAATAGAAATGTATGTTCTTCCATAGCTCTATTGGACCTGAGCAAGGCGTTTGATAGCCTGAATATTGATATTCTAGACAGAAAGCTTCAATGTTATGGTTTTGACATCAGCGCCCGAAATATGATTTGCAGCTTTATATCAAATAGAAAGCAACGAGTGCGTCTGGGAAATATATATTCAACTTATGAATATACAAATAAGGGTGTCCCACAGGGTAGTGTGCTAGGGCCAATTCTCTTCACACTATACATTAATGATATTGTAAAAAGTGTATCCTGCAATATATACCAATATGCTGACGATACATGTCTTGTGAGTAGACATAAAAGTGCATTAATCGCTACAAGACAATTAGAATCTAACATCAGGTTAATTAAAAAATATTTTTCTCAAAATAAACTAACTATGAACAATAAAAAGACACAATTCATAATCTTTGCTCCAAATGAACAAATACAAATAACAAAAAATCTCTCGTTAACAGTTGATAACTACAGCACACCAATTGTACAATCCAAATTTGTAAAGTATCTTGGAGTGGAGATCGATTCTAATTTTTCATACACAAAATTCATAAAGACCAAGGTTAGAAACATGGCAGCAGGTGTCCATTACTTAAGGGAAATTAGGATGATATCACAAAATAAACAACTTCTATACTCCTTTGTATTCAGTCAATTCATGTATGCATGTACACTCCTAAACTGTATTAGTGTAGAACATCAAGAGCGAATAAATACTGTATTCAACTGGGCACTAACTACTCTATTTCAAATTTGTAAACAGGATACTGGTAGCAAGCTACAACAACTGCAAATGCTCTCTCCAAGATACTACATAATGCAAACTAGCTTGGAAATACTCTACAAACATATAAATAGTCCATCAATATCTACGAGTTTCTTAAGTGAAGTAATTACTTACAATTTACGCTCTAAAACTTGCATAAATAATGAGAAAATAAAATGTAAAAAATTCAATACTTCTTTTGCAGTAACTGTGACGAAATTATGGAACAGTCTTGATAAAAACATCAAAAATGCCCCGAACATTAAATCTTTCAAAAGATTGCTAAAAGAGAACCTACTTGCCCATCAGTTTAAAATAGGTTCATCAAAACGATTAAATGCATGGCAAAACTGGGTAAACTGAAACACCTCTGTAAATAACTTTTTGTTTTGTATTTTTGTTTTTGTCTTTGTTTAGTCATATTGTAATTCTTTAGCACATATTTCTTGAAATATAGCTTGTTCCAATTATTATTATTATTATTATTATTATTATTATTATTATTATTATTATTATTATATTGGCGCTGAATACATCTCACATATAATGGCGCTCAATGCTATTATTATTATTAAGCAAAATTTTTTTGAATACGACTGGTTTTTTTGGTATGTATTGTGGTGGCAGGTACCTAGTTCTCATTATCTTCCAGTCCGCTGTTGTCACGTTTGCTAGTATTTGTAAATATTATGAGAAACATTGTATAAAAGGCATACGTACTCTGTGAAATAGAGAATTAGTTAGTGTCTGTTCTAATGTTCATGCACCTCTGTGCACTCTACTGATGTCACATGGTGACACGAGGTATCTCTGTATCCTACGATTACGTGTTCCAGTATCTTGAAAGCTTCTCGCTTTTGCAGAGTAGCAGTTCCAGGAAAGGAACTAAGGCTAAAAAGGAGGTCGTATTCTCCACCCGTGTCTCACGTTCTGTGATGTTTTGCTTCGGGGAGTGAAACAGAAAATAGAAGATCTTAACAGTTGACATCTATAGACTAGCACGGAGTTGCACACCCGTTATATTTAGTTCTCAGTTTTCACCACAGTTCTTCTCCACCTAGTTAATTTTCCGTTGTACACGTATTTTGGTTAGTTAGTTCTCCGTTGTTTTTGTTCTCTACAGTTATTTTGGTTGTTCTCCGTTTGATACACTTAGCTTAGTTTTGGTTGCCTGTGCTCTATATTTAATTATTCGTAGTTTATAACTCTAACAAAGATCTCTGACAGTGATTAATAACCCTATTAGTCGTGCGGCACGTAGTATTATCGACCTCCTGAGAAGAAGTTGGAAGATTTGAAACTGTAGCCAGGCATAGGGCGGCACGCACCAACCTGCCCGTTTTGTGGTTTCCGGATGTGGTTGGCGCGCAGAGACGTTGCGAGGAGCATGGTTTTGTTAAGCAATAAGTTACATCTATAATGAATTTTCTGAATACAATCATATCTTGAGTATTTTTTAATAAAAAAACTTTTTAGGGGGCATGCCCTTGCGAAAATTTGAGATTGCAAGATTAGCATAAAATAGAAATGTATGTTCTTCCATAGCTCTATTGGACCTGAGTAAGGCGTTTGATATCCTGAATATNATAATGAATTTTCTGAATACAATCATATCTTGAGTATTTTTTAATAAAAAAACTTTTTAGGGGGCATGCCCTTGCGAAAATTTAGATTGCTTAGCGAAAAATGTTCGGATTGGCTGCAAACTAGTTTTATTGGCTTCTACATTAAATTTTACATCTAGAAAATGGTTTACATTATTTTTTAAAAGCGATCAAGTCCGATTATTTTTAAGAAATCTTAACATGAACTATTGTAGGGACCTTTATTTTTTTTTTATATGTATATTGAAAAGTTTGTTTGAAATGTAAAATGTAATTCAGAAGAAAATAAATGTGGTCCGAAGTTGATCCGAGGATTATTCACTGCACAATCAACGTTTTATTAAGGTCATTACCTTAAAAAAATTTATTAGAGCTATGATATTGCGAAAATGGTGATTGTGCTGCGAAAAATGCTCAGATCGACTTTGGACTACTTTTATTCTCTTCTAAACCTTATTTTACATCTAGAGAACCCTTTTCAAGTTACTTTAAGCAAAACCCAATCGCTGATTTTGTTAAGACCGGCTTGGAAAATTATTACTTCAAGAACCAATCTACATGTAAGTATGGGAAAAATTACGGGGCTCTCTGTCACTTTTTAGCAAAACGAGATTATAATAAAGGGCCCTTTGTTCAATTTTGTTTATAATAATGGCTTTCTGTCAAAAATATAATAATAATAATAATAATAATAATAGACTTTATTTAGCCGCTGAAGGCATACACAACAAAAAAATAAAAACAAGTCAAGTTTTACGGCAGCGAGGACAGTCACAGGAGATGAAATAGGAGCAAATGGAAGAGTAGGCGAAGTTGGAGAAGGGCTCAGCAAAGAGGAAAGCCATCAAAGATTTCTTGAAGCTCGGTGGCGGGGAAAAGAAATCAATCGCTGTTGGAGGGTTGAGAGTCAAGATGTAATTAGCAGCAGTACAAGCACGATTGAAAACGAGTGAAGGGTGCGATGTTTCTTTGTACGACGAATGGAGAAGGTGACAACATCATCAGAGCGAGTGCAACAGGAATTAGAGAACTTAATGAAATCAAAAGGATCAAGATCCAATTTGCGAGTCAGTAGTCGATTGAACAGAAGGAGATCACAGGCATGGAAGTAGAGTGACAGCGGGAGAGTGGAGAATTTTGAATGGCAAGGGAGAGATCCATTTGAAGGCACGATTCTTGAAATGTTCCATAGAGTGGAACAAGGAATGGGAAGGCCACCAACAGGGAGATGCATAGAGACGAATGGCGCAAGGAATGAACAAAGAGAGTTTCACAGCAGCCGTGGAATTCAGGGGAACATTGCTGAAGAGGGCAAAGTGTGAGGAATTAGCTTTGCGGAGACGTAAGGACACATGACCAGACCAATTCTAGTTATCAGCAAGTTGAACTCCAAGATGAGTATGATGAGGGGAAAAGTTTACAGGAAGAGGAAGATCAGAAGGGGGAGATAAAGAAAAGGAATTACCACATATCTTGCTTGGGCTAAAATCAAGATGGTTAACAGAAGACCAAGTAGGCAAAAACTCAAGATCAGAGGCAATATTGGAACTTTGGAGAACTACCAAAGTTGAAAATCGCGATGTCAAAAGAGATTTACAACGAAATTCATAGTATAGGAAGTTAACCTCCTAGATTATATGGATTAGCAAACGTTCATAAAAATGTTAAAGATTCTCCATTTAGGCCTGTATTGTCAATGATAAAATCATACAATTATAAATTTTCAAAATGGCTCTATAAAATTCTTAAACCATTCATTCCAAAGAAGTGCACAAGCTTGCTTTACTTGGTTTTGATGAAAAATTTATTGCTTTATTCAAATCATATTTATCTGGTAGAACTTTGCGTGTGCACATTAAGAACATTTTGTCTAGTCCTGGTTTGATGACCAGTGGTGTACCGAAAGTTCGTGTTCTGGGACCTCTCCTGTCTTTGTTATATATTAATGATCTGATGTTGTGATCTATTCATATTGTTACTTGTATTGCTGATGATTTCATATTATGTAACTCTTCAATTTTGGATATTCAAAAAGATATTAAATCCATTGTATCTTGGAGATTTCGCTTGGCTTCAACGATGTAAGAATGGTGACATTCTTCACAGGTAAACTTGCATACAATTGATGAAACAGATGAAACAAGCATCTCTTGAATCGGATCTTTGTTGCGAATTACAATTGTATACAAGTTTAGAGACATAAGAAGAGGATTTTCACTTTTATTGCATATTATTTTGGTCAAATGTCTAGATGTAATAGAAAGCTGTTTTGTTCCTTAATGTTCCTCAACAAATAACCCAACATGCTTTTTTTCAGTAGCTGTTGATGCTGAAATCCGAAAGCAATTGTTTCGCTAGGCTAGGCGATGTGATACTAATCAGCCACCAGGTTATGTTAAATGCTATCAATTTCAATTTAAGAGAAGACTTCGAAAATTATCTTGAAAATGCAATTGTCGGCACTAGACTAAGGTTGAACAAGCAAGCTGTTCCACATATATTTGAATATCAATCCATAACATCAACAGCTAGTCGAAGATTACTTGGTGTCAGACATGCTGAAGCCAAGACTTTTTTGGAATCATCTGCATCATCTCTCACAACTGTTTCTAAATCTTCTCAATCTGAATATACTGATTCATTGCTGATTCACCGACTGTTTGTTTCAAAGATAAACTATTGGAAAACAGAGATGGGCATAGGGTATACGACGTCGGGTATCGGGTTGGGTTAGATTCGGGCACAATAGTTTGGATTCAGGTCGGGTACACTCATCGAGCAGGTTTCATCGGATATGATAAACTGGATAAAATGCAGTAATATTTTTAAGCTAATGAGGATGACTTAAATTATTTTACGCGTCCTTTGGTCTCCTATATATAAGCATTCGCAACCTACATCATCAAGGGACAAGGGGAATACATAACCCGTTAATAGTCCTTCATGTCATTGGCTCCACTAATGACGTTTAAGATCCTATTCACATGAGACTGTTTTACTGTACTTACAACATAAATTCTTTAGTTATGCATAATTATTCTTACTTCCCTATTAACTGTTGACGATCAACCTTTTTTTACGAGGGCAATTCTGCACTGATAGAATTTTTTAAATTGTACTGCTATTCTGTTTGAATTTATTTGTTTGTACATTTTTATTTTGAGTATTTTCTTTTCTTCGGGTCTTGTCTAGTAAGTGAATTGATAGTTTGGTCGAGTCGGGTCAGGTACAGTTCATTTATTGAACGTCCATCACTGTTGAAAAAGTCGTATCATTATATCGGAATATCAGAAGAAAACATTGCTATTTTACCCGAAATTGCTAATATTTTTCAATTCACTAGAGCATCAAAGAGCATTAATGCATGGAAGCAACATTAATGACATTGTACAAAATCAGACATGCTGTACCAATTTTGGAACTTAGTGATGTATTTACTATATCAAATCAATTTCGTGAATTATAACTTCTATCACACCGCAGTTGGCTAAAATGTTAAACTCGTTTATATATTTTCAGTCCTTTGGACACTTACAAAAGAAAAATTCCCTCTCTTTCCAATATCGTTTCTGGAATGCAGAGAGTATAATTGATCGTTTTCTTCAAAAATCTAATGACTCATTTGCGCAATCATTGTCATTGTCTGCTTATAAACACTCCAATACACTGAAAGTGCTTATTTTGGTTTCATTCTTTAAAAGAAAGATCAATACTATCCGATAAAACACTATGCGCTAAGATCTTAACTCTGGAGACCATTCGATGCATAAACAATTTTCAACATATTTATAGATATTTATTAACATATCCGTTTGTATTTGTGCTGGAATAATATATATAATATATACATGTATAAAATTGGTCCTACAATGGGTGCGTTCGCGATCGCAAACCGGCACAACTGAATAGTTGGCTTTTAGTTGTCAACGTATTCGCGATAGCATTCCGTTGTTTACCAACCTATTCGCGCAATCCACCGGTTTTGCACTCAGCGTCAACTGGAGCATTCGCGCAATCCACCGGTTTGCAAAATCAGTGTGCACGAAACGTTAACTGATTCGCTTTTTAGTTGGGTTTGGCTGAAATCAATTAAATTTTATAAAAAGTCAAAATTGAAGAATTATTTGACATATGTAAATTTATAACACCCCATCTATTTGCATAACCTTGAATAATTAGCTAAGGAAACAGAAAATTTCAATTTTAACGAGGGATTGGTATAATAATACATTTTTAAAAATATAAATATATCAATCTGTTTTTTATCTAACATATCATGATATTTTTGATATTTCTGATATTTTAATAGTACAGTAATATAGATGTTCGTAAAATTTGTATTTTATAAAACCTATTTATCAATATTTTTTCAAAGTAACCTATAGATTTGAGTTTGGCTGCTGTATTTTTTGGTTAATAACATTGTTTTGTACTCCTCTAAACAGATTTGTCAACGAGCCGAGCTTTGACGAGCCGCCCTTCGAGGAGCATCTTTGATATAATACAACGAGCCCAAAACGAATCTATTTTAGACAAAGCAAATTTATAGTCTGCTTTTAAATTTGATTATGCAGATTCTTCTTATTTTTTCATTCAGTATGCCTTTCTTATAATTTTATTTAAGAAATGTTTATTAAATAATAGGAAGATCTATGTAAAAAATTCTTTGAGCCCAATATTTT
>CABFPE010000651.1:289928-300765 GCA_900660155.1 Hofstenia miamia | reverse complement strand
TCCCGCTTAACCTTACTAAAAGAGTGATTCACAGCTTTAGCCCAGAGATTACGGCAGCTGATTGGAACAATCTTTCTGGTAGGAATAGAAAACATTTCAATATCAGAAAGTGAGGGAAATACAGGCGTTATTCCAAGTGAACGAGGTGGTAGCCCTGAACCTTCACATCTGGAACCATTGACAGTATGATGTTTGACAAGTCCTGAACGTTTACACAAATCAGAAGCATGCAGACATATGCTACAAATGTTAGTATTTAATGATAGCAATGAAAGCTGCTGTGTAAGAGTTGTGTGTGAATTGGATTGCTGAACATCTTCTGAATTGTTGATTGAAAAATATTCGCCATCAGATCCAATTCCTATAATTTCATTTAACGATGTTTCTTTTTTCTTATTGCGTATTCTTTGTTTCATTGATATTTAGATTGTATATGTTCTCTTGATGTTATGCTATAAATAATTTTCAAAACGTTTAGTTTCCCACAAAATAATAATAATTATTCCAATTTTCTGCGTTTTCTTTGAAATCATGTATTTTTATGGTTTTACCAGCAAAATGCATCAAGGCCATTTTGTGGATCTCAATGCCAAATCGTGAGTGCATAATGTTAATCTTTGTACATGGATTAACTAAATTCTGTGCGCATAGTTTTCAGAAATTATGAATGTCAACAGAACTATACGAAATGACCAATTTTTGCAATTTGGTGAAAATGCACGGGCCCGACCTAGGTTGGGTTTGTCGTAGCTTCACCACTGCTATGAAATCATTAAGAGGTTAACAACTTTAAATCGCCCTCACACTGTCCATTATGCCTTTCATAGTCGAGCAAGTTCAGCATTTTAAGCAATCTTCGTCTTCATTAAATGAATATCTCATTATTGTTAGCTTTTATGTTACTTATGCTTTGCATGCCATGAACTTCACAGAACAACTTAAATATTTTGTGCTATATTTTGTGTGGCAATTTTTTGTAGAGACATACATAGTAAATATATCTCTCGCTGGCCACCATGGCATATTTATATTTTGAGAGGGAGGGGAATGATAGACTAACATTCGATCACATAATATATTACAATTGTGATAACAATTAGTTCAGACTCAATTCTGTATTGTTAAATCAAAAACTAAATCTACTGATACTTCAAAATACAAACTTAATTTCAACGGCTTTCAAATAAAACAGGTTGAGTCTTTTAAGTACCTCGGAATAATTTTTGACATAAATCTAAATTTTGAAGAGCAACTAAATCATGTTGTTAGAAAAATGACCATATCGATTAAAGCAATTAACTTAATTTCTCAAAAACTTCCAACTAAAGAAAAAATTCAATTAATATATGCTCTAATATTAAGTCATTTTAACTATGCCAATATACTCTACACAGATATAAACCAAAAATTTCTCAGGAAATTCCAAGTGCAACTAAATTGGACTATCAAAGTAGCAGTAAATAATCATAGCTTTAATAAGAATAATGAATATAGAAAAATTTCAAAATTATTTNTACATCCGCAATGTTACATCCATATAAATGTCTTAACGACGTTCTTCAAAATAGTTAACAATACTTTCCCATACTACAAAATTGACTTTCTTGCTGCAAAATTAGTCAATAAACAAAATAAAAGAACACACATAATTCAACCTATTAGGTATAAGAAACGAATAATGAAAAATTCATTTCTAAACACAGCTATAAATATGTGGAATGAATTACCAAAATATATTAAACAAATAAGTAGATTAAAAATTTTTAAAATGGATATTAAAAAATATTTTTGCACTTATAATATAAAAAAACTGAAATGGCGAGGTTATAAATTTTATAATCCTGATTACTCTATTAATAGAAACTAGCAATCGTCAAGCCCAACTTAACCATTTTTTATTTGCAAATATTCGTTGTTTTCTTTTTTTGTTTAATTTTGTATTACTTTCTTGACGCTTTCAGAATTTGTTATCAGTATTTCTATTTATTGTTAAAACAATTTCTGAATATAGATTTTTCTTTTTCAGTGATGAATTGAGCAAATACGATACAAAAAAAACATAAGATATCCGAAAACGTGTCTTTAAAATTCAATTATACTTTCAAAATTACTTTAGGTTATTATAAGGATTATTTTTACAAATTTGAACAAATTGCAAATATTTGTCCCTGTAGAGTAATTTACGTTGCCTTTTATTAACCACATTCGAATTTTCGAAAGGCCATTAAATTTAGTAGGTTTTCGTTTATGAATTGCCTTAATTACCTCATGAATTCTAATAAAATAAATATTGGTTTGAGGGATGCTTCACTTAAATGGAAATCTTGATAATTCCTTCATAATTGCGTAGGCTGCTCAATGTTTGACTTAAGATATGAAAAGTTTCGTAATTTTTTCTTCACTAAGGACATACAAATCAGACTTGTCAACGAGCCGAGCTTCTAATGAGCCGAGCTGAGCCGAGCTTTAACACAGTATTTGATATACAACGAGCCCAAAACGAGCCCATTTTAGGCAAAGCAAGTTTATAGTTCTGCTTGTTAATTTGATTATGGAGATTTTTCTTATTTTTTGCAGTCAGTATGCTTTTCCTATAATCTAATTTAAGAAATGTTTATTAAATAATAGGAAGAGCTATGTAAAAAATTCTTTGAGCACAATATTTTTAAAAAAATACCGAGCTAAGACGAGCCTTATTCAAAGATTTTAAGTGGCGAGCCGAGAAGAACTTACACAAAATAGAGCCGAGCCGAGCCGAGCCGAGCTGAGCTTGGAAATATTGACAAGTCTGATACAAATCGTATAACTATCAGGGTTATTATATCCGTACAAACTATTCTCGTAAAGTAAAAAGTAAAACTTGTTAAAAATGTTAAATGCTTCAAAATGTTATAAATTGTAAATTTAAAAAATTATTGAAAACAAATAATACTAAAAGTAAGGAATGGAAACAGGAGGCAGTGTAAACGCCTAACCTTTCTTACCTCCATAAACGCAAAAGTAGGTCAATTTGACTCATTAAGAAAGAAAACAATTAAAAGATAAAATAAAATCTAAAACAACAAGAAATTCAATTAAAATTAAAGTAAATAAAAACATCAAATGTTGTTCAAAATGCTCTCATAGTTTGGAATCTTGGGATTAATTATCAAAATTAAATCCAGTCTTTCGAATCCCAAAAGGTTGCTTCATAGCTATAGAGAGTCTGACACGAAATCTAATTGATCTCCGATTCCAACAAAACAAAACTATTGGTAGCAGAGGTGGAATCGGGTTAAGATTTTGTAACCCGACCCAAACCGAACCCGAAATAAAAATTTCAACCCGAATTTACAAAAACCTCAAGTATTAAATTGATAAAAATTAGAGTTCATTAAATATGTATTTAAAATTCAAATTTTTTTGATCTTTTGAAAAATAATTTAGTACTTCTAGTGAACATGAAGACATGGAAATCTTTTTATTTCAGAAGATAATTCATTCATGACTAACTGAAATATTAGCTGATGCACGAAAAAATATTTATCAATCCTAAATCCTAAATTTTATTCTTCGTTCAAGTCATTCATGGTGATGATAAATTTACTTTTGCACTTAGCAATTATCTTCTTACCATTATAAACACTCTGGATGCCTGTTAGTTCTTTTTAATCCAACTTAATTGTTCTGTAAACAATCTAACATCAAGTAAAATGTCCTCGAAATAAACACATTTCAATTATCACAACAAATTACAATATTAAATCTAAAAAAAAAATTTTTCCACACAAACTCAACCCGTTTTGATTTCAAAAACTCAACCCGACCAGACCCGAACCCGATTACGCATCTGATTGGAAGTTAAACATAATTAGATTCTTTTTAAGTAAAAGAACAGCTGATTGACTCCTATGATAAATAAACGCTGCTGCCCTTTGTGTCTAAGTTTATAATATCTAGCTCAATAAATTTTGTTATCTCAAGACCCAAGCGCGCCGCGAGAAACTTCTTAAGGGAGGGGCAAAAAAAATTTTGGTGTGATATTTTGGAAACCTGTTTTTGTTGAAAAAATTTATTTTTTCTTTTTGAAGAAATTATCATTGAATTGAAAGAGAACAAGGAGGTGGGATCTTATTCTCCAAGCATTTGATTATCCGAAGTAATGTGCTAGAATCTGCTTTAATCTTCCATCCCATGTGTAATCCTCAGGGTTTTCATGAGAGATGGGATGTCCCATGGGATGTGGGATGGGACAGGACAAGGAAACTGCACCACTCGTCCCATGGGACCTGTTGGGGACGAAATTTTGTCGAAATGTCCTTTCTGAATGTATTTTTATGCAGGGTGCCTGGAAAAAAACTTGTAAAATGTCTTAAAACACATTTCAAATTGTGTTTTAAGCACAGGCTTTCTCATTGTTTTTTCAACATCTTTTTTTCAACATAATTCGGCACCTTTATATTAAATGGTATTATCAGCCTATATCAATGTTTTGAAAAATTCACAGTTATATGTTTCCTATCTATAAAAATTAAGATAATGTGCTATAAATTAATTATCGGTATCAAACAGGCTTGTGGTTGGACGTGGGATGGGATGGAAATGGGATAGAAAAAGCCTTGTAGAAATATAAGAATATGGGCTTATGGTTTGTTATTTTCTACCACTCAACTATTTTGAAATCAATATTTACCATATCAGTAATGGGAACACTTTATATCTGATAAAATGAATTTCAAATGGAAGTAAATTTCAAAATAACATCATTATTTTCCAGATATTAATCAAAGATTTAATGTTTTAAGGAACTAAACATTTTTTAGAACGATATAGAAAAAATATTTATTAACCTAAAAATTACTTGCGCTTTTTATGTATTAATAGTATAATTCACATGTATGCATCTATACACATTTGCTTTGAAAAAGGGATAAATGTATTTCATACAATAAAAATATGTTCCAATGCATTTAGCGGAATAGTGATAAATTTTAAATTTATTTAAATCAAATATTACTAAAAAATTCGGAATTTTGATTTTGATAAAACTCTAATAAATTCAATCAACTCCCCAAATAGCAACCATTGTCGGATAACCAATGGTCCATTAATGGCATCAATGGCCATTCATTTGCCAACCTCTAATCTTTGTTGGTCTGGTGTATATTTAAACAGCAATGTTTGAACTGTTTAACAATATAAAATTGTTGTTCTACATATAAAAGTTACTGCTATATTATCAAAAACCTAATGTTTGCCATCAATGGGCCAGCATTGCCCCACTAATGGCCCATTCGTGGACAATTATTGGCTCACCAATGGGTCATTGTCGGATATACAGCATTGGCCCATTAATTCCCTACTGTCATTTGCCATCAATGGCGAATATTGGCAACTCTAATGACCTATTGTCGGACCATTAATGGCTTGCTTATTTGGGTAACCATCCAAAAGGGGCAGCTGCCCCCTCTTGCCCCCGCTTGCGGCGCTTATGCTTAGACCTATAATTAAATAAGATATAATAGCATGTAATTGCCATGCATTCTCAAAAGCCAACAGGTATGATTCAACCACAGTGTAATTAATTATGTGCTTTGTCCGAATAAGTTGAAAAGAACAAGTTTTATAAACTAAACGTACACACTAACCTACTGCAACCTAATTATAATAAAAAACCGCAAACGATAGCAATCAAGATAAAACTAGCACACATCTAAACTAAATTGATTCTAATTGAAAAACATTACAGGCTAAACTACTTATTTATATCATGGACTACTATGATCTAGTTTTCTATGTTTATACACAACATGATGATCATTACCTGCAGCTTGTTTACACATCAAATTTAATTTAGGAAACGGTAAATTTAAACCGAGGGGACAATCAATTAACTAGAGTGGTTCGAATAATTAATATCGAAATTACAAAAAAATCGAAAAATCAATTTACAATACAGGGTGTCCATAAAGTCTGTACACAATAAAATTTCATAATTTCTCCACTATCTAAATATGTGAACTTCTTTCCGGATAAAGTACATTAAATTTTTAAATTAAGCCTTCATAGCAACTGAGAACGATAAGTTTAAATCTTTCTTGAAGCGTGGATGCAAAAAATATGAATAATTTTAAAGCCTACATTGAAAAATAGGTTATTCTCCTGAGTCCAGACTTTACACACACCCTGTACAAAATTTAAAATTTCAATATATATATATTAACTATATAATAAATATTAGTATTAAACGTTTTTTCATATTTTTGGAGAACAATTACTAATAACATTCAATCAATATATTATAGATTGTGAATATTCAGACATACTAAAAAATCAGATATAACTCCTATATATAATGATGTCTCTAAATATTGAAAAACTACTTTTATGCAGATGAATAAATTAACAAAAGGCGAAACAAAGACAAAATTGTATCTTAACAACAAAGAAATAATGGAGCAACCAAGAATAAAATATTTAGGAGTGTTAATTGACAATCAACTAAAATTCAAAGATCATATAAATTTCTTAATTCAAAAAATGGAAGGTACCATCAAGTTAATTAAAAAAATAACAGATTTATTACCAAGAAAATGGATTGCAATGTTATTTAAGTCAATGGTTGTATCAAAATATATGTATTCTTGTTACTTGCTAACAAATTATGTGAAAATTCTAAAAGAAAATTAAATAAGATTTTCAATTGGATGAACAAAATTATCAATGGCAATAATAATCGAATTGAAAGAAAATTGGCAAAAGATTTTATGTTATTATATCCAGATGATATCATGCAACAAACGATCTTGGAAATATTTTGCATACATCTCCCTAAAATATAATATTAGACGTGGTGCATATCAATGCAAAAAATTTAGAAGCAAAATTATGAAGAATTCATTCATAAATATTGCAGTAAAATTATGGAATAAATTTGATAAGATACTCAATCTGAAAAAAAGTTTCAATTGTTTAAAAAGAAAGTGACTAATTTTATCAAGAATGCTCCAACAGAGAATTATCTTACCAGTCAAAGAATTACTTCAATAAATACAAATAACTAAGTACATCATTCTTCTATTATCAATCTAAAATTAATGACTAAGTACTTATTTAACTATCCATAGAAAATACTTTTCGAAAATAAAATGAACTATTATAGTAACCAAAAAATATCACAATCTTTACCTCTGCAAAAAAGAAATAGAAATAATTCAGTTAGTACTTAATAGTGGCTTTTTGTACACTTTTTCTCTATATATTAGAAAGCACTAACTTTATTAATATATAAATAAATAAATAAATAAATAAATAAATATAAAAAAGGTGACAACTTAAGCGCAAAAAATTATAGACCCATTTGTATTAACATCCTTTCAGCAAACTCTTTGAAAAACTACTGTATATCTAAATAACGCATTCCTAAAATCTGAAAACATTCTGTCGCATAAACATTTTAGGTTTCGCATGATGGCCATAGCACCCAAGACGCAATTTTATCTATTACTCAACAAATAAAGTCTAATATATCTCATAATAAATGCAGTGTTGGCGCATTATTAGAATTAAGTAAGGCATTCAATTCCATGAATTTTGATATTTTGCAAGATAAGCATGTAAATGATAATTTTGGTGATAATTCAATTAATTTAATCACGAATTTCCTAGAAAACAGATAACAGCGTGCAATTCTAAACAGTAAAAAATTAAGCTATGTTACGACTGACCGTGGAGTGCCCCAAGGTACTGTTCTTGGCCCTATTTTATTTGCAATTTTTGAAATGATATAATTAAACATGCTAAACACAGCGAAATTTACCAATATGCTGACGACACATGCCTAATAAGTACCGAAAAAATGGTTTTGATGCTACAAAAAACCTCCAATTATTAATAATCAACTAAAAATATTGAAAAAACCCAATTTATAATCTTTTCACCGAAGGTACAAAGAAATATAATAAGTGCTATAGAACTAAAGATAAATAATGAGTCAATAAAGCAAAGTGAATCAGTCAGCTGTTTAGAATTTGAGATAGATAATGAATTAAAATTTGCAAAATTCAAAAAATGACTGCAGGCATTAGATATCTTTATCATTTACGCAATGTAATATCAAGCAATTATCATAAACAACTAATATATGCTTTCTGTTTGTCTCATTTTCAATACTGTTCCTTTCTTTTAACTAACCTAAATTCGAAACATCGTATGCTTCACTCAAAGACATTTAATTAGTGTATTGAAAAACTTTAAACTTTGCACGAAAGCGTTATGAAGCATCAGTGTATCGTAATAAATATAAGATATCATCTCCGTACTACCAAATTCAGCTGCATATGCTATCCATTTTATTTAAATTCAAATCTCTACAAACATCTCTCCTTTTCCTTAATGACTATATTAAATTAAATTAAAGTTATCGCAATTGAGGACCTATAATCTAATTATGATTCTAAGTTTCGATATGAGTCTCTACCAGTTTAATAAGTACAAAACTAATATAGAGATCTCCATTGTTCCTCGAGTGATATTACAACAGCACTTATAGTGCATGGCTTTTTTGTACTTTTCACATAAGCATACTTTTTTCATATTTTTCAACATTCGTCTCTAGTCTTGTTGTCACACTTCTTGATATGGCAGCATCCTCTTTTTCTTGTTTTGAAGGCGTTTGAGCATCTTGTTTTTCAATGTCTTCTTCCTACTGAGATTCGCCATCATTAAGATCTACAAGTTGTCGAGCAATTTTACATCAAAATCTCTTCAAGAAATTGAGATGTTTGTTGCTTTTTGTATAACAGCCACGAATTTAGCCCTGCTTGTCTAAGATAACATAGAACACAGGAATTGACAAACTTCTGATTGCAGCTTTATCACTATATTTACCGACACCAAGTCGCTAAATGGTTCTGCTTCACTCTTGCAAGAGTTGCAATAAACGAGTGGGACAACCCAGTCTTTTTGTACTTGTCGTCTGGCAGATTGAGGTACAAAAAGGAGCATTCTTTAAAACGAATGACACAAACAAATTTTTATTACAATGTTTGTCACCAGAATGACTTTGTCATACGGTTGATCAAAGGTTCAGAAAGCATCAAAATCTCACTTGATCTTTTCGTTAAGCATGCCAGAAGAACTTGGTCGGTATGACTCCTGAGATCATCAGAGGCAACAGCCCAATGCTGCTCCAAAACTTCAATCGCAGTTCTTTTGGCGTCAACAAAATCGCGATTTTTCAGTTGACCAAAAAGTCCTTTGACACTAATTTGTCGAATAACATCTAGTTGAGTCTCGACGGCAATCTTACAAAAATTAATGTGTGTTTATTACTTTAAACTTACAGTTACGTAGTTTGTCTGAACAAATGTTGTTGTTGACTTCTTGACAATTTCATAGAAATTGGACAATGTCGTATCCCATAACATGAAGCATAATGACGCTTCCAAATGAACCAAATCACTATTTTTGCCACTCATTATGTTGATGAGTTCTTGCTGATCCTTTATCCCCAACTTCAGTACATCACTTTGTCATGTCAGTACTTTCCAGAAGTCAGCCTTGTGATCAATATAGTTGATCCCATTTAGAGGGTAGGTCCGAATCTTACGTTTTATACTTTTACTACAAACTAAATATACATGCAACCCAATGTGGTTATAAACAAATTGTTGACGCCAGTTTTCAACCACAGCGGTTTATTCCAACGTTGTCGATTAAAGTTGCTGTTTCCTCATGACATGAAAACTCGGCAAACAAACGGTCTTCGCATAGCTGATAGCTAGTTTTTTGCGAGAATGCCCAGGCCCGCTTGGCCGCCCGTGCCCGCCGGCAGAAATAAAGTCTGGTATAATCACAAGATAATAGGCTGTAATAAATGTAAGCCTTTTCTGCTTTTAAGAAGAAATTTAATAATTTACCGCGAAATTTTTTATTTTACCGCAAAAAATTTAAATTTTGTTGTACATTTGCTGTAATAAAATGACAGAAATGCAAAACACTAATCTCTATGCATGATCTTTGATAGAATTAATATATCTTATAGCAGTCGTAAGAAGTTTCTCACTAAAAGACAAAATTTTATAGTACTTTTGTGCATTTTGATTTAATTTCTTAATATTTTACGTTTTTGTACATAAATGGCGGTCGGACCGGGCCGCGCGTTCCTGCCCGATGAATTCCAACGAGTGGGCGGGTACCGGCATTGAAAGATAAACGGGCGCAGGGCGGGCACGGGTAGCGTTAAATCTAATAATGCAAAGCACTACTGACAGCCCCATTACAAAGTGCTTTTCGCAGTTCAAAATAATATGAAGAAAGCAAACTATAGTGAACATGTTCGGCAGAGCACGGCGATCCAGATAGAAATTCATTATTGTGATGAACTTCCGGTTTTCAACTTCTTGTACTCTTAAAATGAAATTATCTATCTAATAAGTTCACTTTGTAACAATTTTTTATTGTTTCCGAATTTTCTAAATGCTAGCCGGGTCAGTCATCAAACAGATCTCTCAATGTACCAATTGTACTTCTGTTGCCATCAACGGTGTGAAGATTGTCCAAAAATCCATCATTTCTTTCGCGAGTTCGTCAGAATTGCTGCTGATGGTGATCTCTGAACACAAAGCATTGAATGCACCAGACTCGTTGGTCAAACCAAACAAACCGAGCTTGTTCATTTGCAATGACGGTTGATCTCATCCGAGGGACAAGTATTGACTGCCTTAAACAAAGTCATCGCTTGTTTGTCACTGAGGAGTACGATTTCTTCACGCTGTTTACGTACCTAAAATTACTTTTCTATCTTGAATTCTATAAAATATGATTTACCCAGTCCGATCGGGGAATATATATATAT
>CABFPE010000651.1:247969-271021 GCA_900660155.1 Hofstenia miamia | reverse complement strand
GTGTTTTATCTATAAATATGTCATGATTCAGAATGATAAATATTTAATACAATATTGTCGTTATCAACTTGGGTAGACACAAATATATATATATATATATATATATATATATATATATATATATATATATATTATAGTGATGTGTGCTGGTACTGTGATGCAAGTGCTCCAGCTTAATAAATTAAAGCATCATTGCGAATGTTGCTTCTTATTATTAAACCACTTTGTATATTAGACAAGGCACTTTCTGAAATTTGTGGAAATCCCATTATTCTTGCTAATATACTCTAAAATTAAAAACGACTCAATCACATAAACTTTGTTATTAGGAAATAAAGTAACTTATATTTTGCTAAACCAAAAATCCCAACATGAGTAGTGTTCATATAATCATGTCTAAGGTTATATTTTTTCACTATTCTGAAAACCTAATTTTTTTACTTGAAGTTATAGGAAATGAAATTCATCTTGAAAGAATGACAACGTAAATGATAAGACTGCACTAGAAAAGGCGAGCAATTCCTATCCACTGACAAAATAACATGGTGATAGGGAGTGCCATTGTTTATTAACCATTATAGTTATTGAAGGATGTAATCATTGCTGTTCTCGCTTTTGGTAGATTGTTCTTATGATGGACTCACGTCTTCCAATATAATAGAAACTTAAAACGTGCCTCACCATTGAATTATTTTGGGCATATTATTTTTAAATATTTGCAATTAAGTACTGATTCATAAATTTTTCTTTATTATTCCACTGACTAAATATATTTAAGTACGTGTCTATGGAGAAACATTAGTTTGCTCATAGGTGGACATGGGCAGAAAATTCAGTTCAATTCTACAATATTTGTCAAGAAAATTTCTCAAATTTTTCGAGTTCCTACACCAACATATTCAATGTTGAAAACTTCAAATGAAATCTTAGCACAGAAATTGAAGGTACTAAGCTTACATTTAGAAGAATGCATGATGCTAATGTAAAACTTCAAAATGTAAAATATACTTTTAAACATATTGTTTGTAACTTATATAGCATAACTGCATCTATGTTTACTTGCATGTACTGTTAAGTAATATTATGTTATTTTTAATCTTCGGTACATTTTTTCGGCCCATCATTTCCAATGTATTGGCCCTGCCCAAACACCCGTCCGGTCCAAGCAAACATCGGCGATGAAATAGCAATTTTTTAGTAATTGAACAGTAACTTCGATTTGGTATGCAATCCATTAAAAATCAAATCTGGTTATTATATTCTCATCAAACTGTCTTTAAAGAAATTATGAATGCTATGTCAATAACAGCTGCAGCTGAAGTTTAAACAGCATATTAGAATACTTAATTACCACAAAACCACTAAAAATCTCCTAACTCGAATTGAACTTAATCTTAGTAATTTATAAATTATGACATATCCAAAGTATTTTCTCAATTATGCATTACAGAAATTACATATAATAATTTGAACTAACTGTACAAGAAATTGATCTATCCATGAAAGCAATTCAATTCAAGAAATTATTAAACTTAAGCAAAAGATGTTCCATTGTTCTTTCAGGATAACCAATGCAGATGTTCCTTCTTTTATTGCAAAAATAATATTACTGGAAAATACTTTGGATTTAATTGAAAGGTAATTTTCTATGAATTATGCACTACTCTAAATTTAATGTTGAAATTTATTATGTAAATGTTTCCTTTACCTCTGAGCATAAATAAATCTCTATAAAGAATGAAAAATTACTGCTAAAAATAGACACTAATACATTGCTTTACGATTCGGCTGAGTGCGCATTTGCTAAGCCTTTCAACAGTAATGAAAAAGTAATTAAAAAAGTTTTTTTATGAAAATTGAATTTTGTAGAATCTAAAATTATTCTTCTGAACATAAATTATATTTTGATATATTATATAAATTTATACTTAAGATTTGTACAAAAAAGAAATATATTAAAGCATGATAACGAAATCTACTTAACATGTATTTTTATACTTAATATTTATTAATATCGACCTATTTTTAACCTCCATTGCTTTCCTGGAAGAAATTTTTTTTAAAACCATGTAATACCTAAATTTTTAAATATTTTTTTAAAAAGAACTAAAAACCTTTTTCATGCACTTGCGAGTGACTTATTGTCTTACACTGAAAACTTTTATTTGAAGTTTTCTACAGATTTTCAAATTAAATAGCTAATGTTAATACTGAAAATTATTTTTATCAAAAAATTAGTTTGCAAAATACAAAACACAGAACAACGAAAAATTAAACATAAATTATATAAATTAGTTAATCACAAACATCATTTTGTGCATTTAAATTCACGACCCGTTTTATCCACATTGTCAATCTTCTGCAAGCATATTATGAAATGTGGGAAGGCTAGGATTTGAAATACATTTATATATGTCGCGTTAGGAAATTATAAATTTTGTTTTCAGGCTGAAATATATACATATATAAATATAGACGCGTGTATTAAGCATATTGACAAGGCATTCCTATAACATAAATATGAAATTTTGTGCTGTTGTGTCTTAGCTAAAAATAATAATTGTTTAAAGTTTAACTTTTACTTAGTTGTTTCACTACTTGAAAATTAATCACGAAGGTTGTTTGTATGTGTTTAGTTAAGCAAATTCACTAAATTACTCTGATCAATTGTTGGCCTGCTACCTGGATTTGAGCAAATTCACAACAAATTTTGAAAGCAATTTTGGGTGCATCCAAATTTCCAATAAACTATATAAACTCATTAGATATGATAAGCTGAAAAACCCAGAATTTGGAAATGAGTCACGTGACCGCTAACAAATGTACTGTATTGTACGCTTGAAACATAAAACAATATAACTACGAAATATTATTCTTTGACGGATGCATTTGAGTCCAGCGGCGTTTGGCCTTTTCTGGCAATCATAGCGAATCTTAAAAAATTTCTCAACCCAAGTTTGGATATTTTAGCCCATTTTTGGCACAGACTACTGTAGCCCAACACATGAACAAATCAGCTGATTTCTATCTCTGCACAGGATCACCATCTCTCAGTGTAACTGGGATCAGTATTGGACTGGGATCATAGCTAAAGAAACTGGGATAATAGATTACAAATTGTATTAACATATGTTATTATGGATTGGCAATTGAAATCTACTGGGACCAAATTGGTTAAGATTGAATAAATCAATCTTGCTGAACTAAGAGCTAGATAGACGTAGTATGTCTTAGGAAATCTAGAAATGTCAATTAAACTGATCTTTTGAATTTTTTCAAGGACAACTGCTATACCATAATGACTAGCAAGGTCGGATTAGTCCAGGGACTGTAGCCCCTTGACCACTGAATAAAATAAGACCCACCTGAAGCACTGACCAATTTATTGAAAAATTATGACCGCGGTTTAATGAGTTTGAAGACAATTGTAAAGCATTGAGTGGTTGTCATGCATACGCGGATGATCTTAGAGGGAAGAAGAAACAAAACAAGCGATTGCATGATCCAGATAGATTCAAAGTTCAAGTGGATGACTTTTTGCTACTCATCGATCATCTACAATTATCATTGAATACTCGGATGAGAACATATAAAGATTTTTGCAATCGTTTTGCCCCCCCCCACAAATATATAAAATGAGTGATTCACAAAAAATTCGAGAAAGGTCCACAACCTTGTGGACATCCACTTTGATGACCTGGAGAGCTCATTTTCTAAAGAATTACACCACTTCCTGGCGCTGCTGAACCCTTACAATTTTGATGATAATGTCAACAAGGAAAGTCAGATGTTCAAATATATTGTTCACAATTCGCTGGCCTCCACATGTTGCACTGAGAGTTTACTTATGTTTATGATTTCTAATTGTTCTGGTGAAGGCTCGTTCTCAACTCTGAAAAACTGAAAAATTATCTTCGTTTCTCCATGCATCAACATTGATTAAATTCATTGTCAATCGTAAACATTGAAAACATAATTTAAGAAAAAATTGTTGCAATTGATGTAATTAACAATTTTGCAAAATTAACATCACGGAAAAAATAAATTTCAATTTCATATTAATTTTCAAATATTGATAATTGATTGCTATTATTAAAAAAATTGCTAAACATCGTTTGTGGATAGATATTGTTCATTTAATAAAATTATGCAGTGCATTATATATATATATATATATATATATACACTTATAGACAACTCAGCAATAGTAATTTAGGAATCTTTGTTCTGCTTTTAACACAAATATTTGTGCAGGAAAGTTTTGAAACATAATTTATTTTGTTAGTTTGTAAAATTTAGTGCGCACACAGCAACCGGTTCAGAAAAATAAGTAACCTATCTCAGACAAAAATTGAGTGAGGACAACATTTCCCAGCCCTAAACCCTACTCAGCCATAGGCCTTTAAGCATGCCTTTCCGATCCTGATGACTATCATACAAAATGAAATATGTTTAAAAGAAAACTAATATATTTTCCAATTTTGCAGCGAATGTTACTTTCAATTAAATGGTGGATTTTTAATTCCCATTGCTTTTTGCAGTAATGAAGTTTTTAAATACGTACATAATTCTTTAATATAATACTAATTATGTCTTTGTCTGTGTGGATTAAAAAATCAAGATTAAATAATTAACTACTATACATTATTTAATACCGTATTTCATTTTTCATTAAATAATTATCATCATTCCCTATCGGCAAATGTCCCAAGTAAATACGTAATCTATAATCTTTTTCATAAATAAATTGGAAGGAGGGACATCTGCACCTGCATTATCTATAGCCATTGGCTTTTTCAGTTGTTTATATATGAACTTTCCAGCAAATTTAATGTAGAAAAAGATTTGCAAGATAAGCAGATAAAGCAGTTTGCCTATAAAATATGCAATTACAGAATTTGTCCATTATAAAACTTCGAATTGCCAGTCCCTAGATTTTGTTATCTAACAATTAAAACAGAGACAAAAATTTCTAAGAGGCTGTTTTAGCTTTAAAAATAGAGGTCTTAATATAAATTACTTCTCAAAAAATGAAGTTGATATATAAAACTTTGACCTTAAAAAATCTTTTTCAATGGAATTTAAAAAATTGATATTCTTGTTAGAGTAACATTTTCAATATTTATTGATTCAGTTTATCACATCTTTTAAAGATTAAAACCCTGTGTCTTCGGAAAGAGAATCATTTACTTCAAATTTCAATCTTATCCTGTTTGGATAGATGAATCTTGCGCTATCGTAAACTGAACTGTAAGCTGTTCATTTTTGTGATGATGGCATGAAGCCGAATAATTTAAGTTTTTTCGAATAGAAATGATCGTGAAATGCTTCTATTTTATAACATGGTTCCTACATTGTTACTTAGAATCAAATCAGTACTCTTCATCGTCATCAGGAAAGATTTGCGGTTGCGCTGCTCTATTACCGTAGTGCTTTAATTTGTTTTCTAAAGACTACGAATCAATCCTGCAATTATTGCACTTGTAAATTGTAAGCATATTCAATCTTGATTTCCTTCTGAGATTTTGCTAAATGCATTTCTTGTTGCTGCAAATGAAATGACCGAAGGCAAAGACAGTTTAAGACTTCTGCACTTTTGAGGCTTGATACGAAACATCTTTGAAATGATCACATGCATAGTTTTAAAAAAGTTATAAAAGTATACTTACTGCAGATTTCCAAAGATTATTTAATATGACATTCCACCTGTCTGCTACTCACAATTTGCACAGGTGTTGATCCAAAAATGAAATTTCTAAACATTTGTAAGCAAATGCATGCTCTAAAATTTCTTATAAAGTTTAATTAGATATATTAAAATTAACATTTATGTAAATCTTTTGCTTTATCGATTCTTAGCGTATTGTTGCAGAGCCAAAAAATTAGAAAGAAAGTTCAATGTTAAATATTATGAGATAGTTATGATTTGTATTTTATATGGATATTAATTGTTATTTAATGTAAGATACTTTTCATTCCAAATAATACATGTATGTTTTCATAGCATTCTGCTGTTGAAACCAGGGTGGTAATTAAGGTAAGCAATTGCCCATATAGATTTATTCTTGGTTTGCATTTCCCCACTAAAAAAATCTGGGGAAATCTGAAGCAACTTCGAGAAATTCTACATTTCGCGGTTCGTGACGGCTTACGGAGCAACTGTACCCACGCAAAGCTTATTTCATTCAATATTTTTGCGAAGATATTGCAGATACAGCAATGAAAGGCAAGGACTCTAAATTGAACAATGATAGCTTTTAAACAACTAAATTATTTAAAATTCAAAGTTCATTATCCAGGCTCTTAAGAAAAACTGACAACTGGAAGTGTAGGTGTATTTGTACAAACAACTCAACTACTGATTGGTATTATACAATAATTATTTGTCAAAGTCATGTATAATATGACATTTACTTCACATAAAAATTTTAATCAAGTATTGAAGCATAAAAAATAATATTTCGGTGGATATTCATGATCAAAAAAGCATGCTTCAAAAGTGAACTTGAAATCACTTCAAGTGAATTTTGATTCTGCTCCACTACTCGCATAGCATTGAAAAATGGTACAAAATTTTTAGTGGTGCTGATAGTTTCATTGGGATTTCAGAATATTACTAATAAAGTTTATTAAAGGACAAGTTATATCATAGGTTCAATGCGACTATGGGATCAAAAATTTTCTTGACATTGGGACCAAGTTCTTATAACTAAAACTTAAGTACGCCATCAAATTTGCCAAATTCTCTTTAAAAGATAGAACAAATGTGTTGTTTATGAACAAGTTAAGTTTATCCAAGATCTACTGTCTTATATTTCACTTAATCTTCTTAAGAAACAAAATTTTCAGTTTTTTTGTACGCTGACATGTAGGGCAGCCTAGATACTCTTCATGAACTTATTGCTTAGTTGAACCTTTCAAAAACTGGAAGGATAGGCAATGAAAAGAGTTTGGGAAAAGACATCTGTACTTTAAACATTGCAATGCAATACCTTACTGTGAAATTTATGGATAATCATGGTGTATAATATTTTAGTTATTTGATTATATGAAACCAATCACGCATACTGAGAAATGATGGAAAACCATATTAACCTTTATATGGGAGATTAATAACCTGTTGATGATCATGTCTGAATAAAATTAGAAAAAACTTATTAAAAATTATCCATTTTCTTAATCGATGCCATTATTGCAAGTTTCTGCTTAGTGTATGAATAAATTTTCAAGATTGTAGTGAACTGGGACTTATACAGTGGTTGGTTAAATCAAAACATTTTCTGCAAAAAAATTAACAAATTTTACAAACTATTTTAACAAAACTCACGGGGCTTCCAACAGCTTTACGTCATTCACTTGGTCAGCACTGAAATGTCCCCATTTAGAAAGTTCTGCGCACGCTTTTGATTTATAACCATATAGTGCTCTTACAATTTCTAATGAAAGCTCTACAGTGGATTGATATAAAAATGCTTGTAGTAAAAAAGCATAGAGGCTAAGATTATATTATCTTTATACTTCAAAATGACAGCATAATGCATTCTTCAAATATCCATCTGTATTTATAGAACAAAAAGCATAGTTCAGTGCTTTATTCATATATGTGTGCAAAAACAAGTTTTTATGATTATAAAAAATCTTAATATTTATTCATGGAATTTAGCAAGTTATAAGTTTTTTAAATGTAAACTTTGAAGACTTTCTGAAAGTGCTAAACTATTTCTCTTTTTAGCCATCTAAGAAATGAAAAGATGGATTTACAACAAATTTATTTTCAGGTGATATGGTAACATTGAAATCACAAAACAAGTTTATGTAGGCTAAATTGTTAAGGAATATATAACACGACGTTTTCAGTGCTGTGGAATTATTGATAATGATAAAATTATGATTGTCTATGGTCGCACTTTTGTATTTGCATTGATATTTTCTGAGGATATGTGTAGACAATGCTATATAGACATAATGAACATATATCTATATAGCAGTGTCTACACTGTGTAATACAGTTCTGTCGGCTCTTTCTAAATTATTGAAGCTTTGCCAGTTCTTATATATTTTACAAAATAGTTTAGAATTAATTTATGTAATTATACAAATTCTTGATTGTGCTTGTAACAAGGTTTGAGTGTATTTTAGCCAAATAATTTGTTATAATATTATTATAGAATATTACATTCATTAAAAGAACTTTTAATTTATATTTGATTTTTATTTAAAAACTTGGCAATTAGCTTCAAAAAAAAAATTCTATAAAAAATTAAGGATCTTTTAATACAATTTTAAGATTCAATGACTGGGTACACTACTGAGATAGGCAATGAAACACTTGTCTTCATAACAAAATTGAAACCCGTGTTAAACCAATTCCCAAAAAAACTCGGAACTTGCTGTTTGGTTGGTTACCAAAAAATTAAAACCATTGTTAGGACATTAAGCATGAATGCTGATGTACAGAATATATTGGCTTTTATTGTGAGTTCTATTATGCCTTAGACACAAATAGGCAAGTTTCGGTTAAGTCCTTCGAATATATTTTTTTTCAAATAATGTGCACATGTATGAATTATGATTTAGAAGAAATCGTTCAAAGAAGAAGCATTATATAAATCTTGGCCGCACTGGTACATGGTGGAGAATATTATAAAACAGATATCATTCCCAAGTTATTAGCATGCCAGATTCCACATTTCTTTTTCAAATTTCTACGGTTTATATAGTTTTTGTATATGTATATGATCTCGAAAAAACACTGAACAAAATGCATTTTACTTTATTGGTGCAGCGTGGTAGCTATTCCACGCAAGATCCAAATTTTGTCAATATCGCAACAAATAAAATCAAATTTAGCCTCTAGTAAATTTAGTTGCATTGTCCTTCTCGCCTTACACAAAGTTTTTAGCTCATTGAATTGTGAAGCATTGAAAGACAAATTTATGAAATGTTACTTTAATAAGAACGTTATTAATTTAATAATAAATTTCCTTAAAAATCCCCTGCAAAAATTATACTTAATAATAATAATAAAATTAAAATAAGTTACAACTAGAGGTCTCCTTTATTTTTACGTTCCGGTACTGTAGTGGATCGGCACTATTATAAAAATCATTAACGGTCCTGCGATTTCAATATAATATTGCGCTGCTTTTTTTGTTTATTTTTAATCAGAAATACAATTACTGAAATCGATTGATGAATACTGTGCGTTTTTTTCTTGTGTTCAATGTTGTGAGTTACGGTATCATGGGAGCAAATGGTACCGATAATAAGATAATAGGCTTTACGGT
The DNA here is from genome assembly GCA_900660155.1 of Hofstenia miamia. Lineage (NCBI taxonomy): Eukaryota > Metazoa > Xenacoelomorpha > Acoela > Hofsteniidae > Hofstenia > Hofstenia miamia. The sequence goes on along the minus strand of CABFPE010000651.1, from coordinate 261,734 downwards.
ACTGATGCTAAAATATTTTAAATTGTACTTTACCGGACCAGATCGGAATAAGATATTTATGGTCCCGAAAAATTCTATGTACTACTAAATGGGAAGTACTTCAAGATACAGTTCTTGGCCCTATTCTATTTTCAATCCACGTCAACGATGTAACCAAAGAGACAGCAAACAGTAAAATTCATCAATATTCATGCGACACTTTTCTTATAAGTACTGATATACATGTAAATACTTTTGATGCCCCCAATATGCCATCGAAAATTTAACAAAGTATTTCTCAAATAATTAATTGAAAGTAAATATGGAAAAAATTCAATTTATAATATTCTCTTGTAGGTTATTGAGAAATTTCACAAAAAACATTGAACTTAACATAAATCATGTACCAATAAAGCAAATTGAATCTTTTAACAATGTAGGGTTTGAAATTGTCAACGATTTAAGTTTTTAACAAGTCTTATTGGCTAAGATAAAAAAATGACTTTAGAGATTCTTATAATTTTCAAAATATTTCAATGCTGTTCATTTCTCTTTCCAAATATAAATTCAAAATGTGGTATCCTTCTGTCTAAAACTTTCAATTGGTCTCTTAAAACACTCAATTTCGCGCAAAAACATGGCAATGCATCCGACTATCGTTTAAAATACAAAATATTATCTCCTTATTACCAAATTCAAATGCATATGTTATCAATGCTATTTAAATTAACAGTTGGTCAACCTTCTTTTTCATTTTTAAAACAATATGTTAGATTATATAAACGTTCTCAAAAATATCAAATAATTTAGATAATGAAATTGAAATCGAAAATAATACACTGAAAATTTCATATAATAGAAAAATGTACAGAGCACGTAATTGACCTTCATAATTATATAATATATAAGAGATGTTTGATGACATTTGAATTTTAATAAAATAGATAGCATCCGCACATGAACATTTTATATTTATTACGATATACTGATGCTTTGCCATGCTTTTGTGTAAACCTTAGAGTTTTTATACACCAATTAAATTTCATTGATGAAACATACGATGTTTAGAATTTAGGTAAGTTAAAATAATCGCACAATATTGAAAGTGAGACAAGCAGAAGGCATGCATCAGTTGTTTATGATTTTGATATTTTGCACGATAAGTTTATAAATTATAATTCTGGTGATAACTAATTTATTTAATCATTAACATTTTAGAAGACAGACATCAGCGTGTAATATTAAACAATAAAAAATCAAGGTACCGGTAAATGTGGTAATATAACATGTTAAACACAACGACATTTGCCAAGAATTTCGACAACACATTTATATCTAGTAAGTGAAAGTTTATAAAGTTAAAGTTTAACCCCAAACTCAAATTGTTCCCAAAATTGTAAAAATACATTTTAAATGATCCGGTAAGGCTTATTTTGAACGTTTTTATGTTAGTATTTAGTTAATATTTCATTTTAATTTAATAATCTGTTCTTAAGTTAAGAAGTAAATTTTACTAATTAATTGTTTAAAACAATAGTCAATTTTCAAATTAAGGACAATGTAGATGAGTGTCGTTAATTAATTTTTCCTAACTGTATTAAATATTCATGCATGACTTTAACTTATGTTGATTGTACTTTAGGAATTCCATCATTGTGATTGGTTTGAATGATCGAATAAATGTGTGTTGACCAATTATGGGATTATGGTGTTGGGCCTAATCAGTCATTTCTCGGATGAGACACTAGATTATTTGGCAATAAGATATTTCCCATTCTAAGTTTGTTTGTTAAATTATAAAATTCAGAGAGAAATTGGGTTGAATACTAAGGCATGCTGTAGAATCGGTAAATTAGAAAAGGTCCTATGCCTCGGTTAGGTCATTCTTAGAGGCCAGCATTATGAAAATTTTGGGAGTCGGTTCGGGGTCATTCAGAATACCGCGGTATCAGTATAACTATGAAGAATCAATAGTATATTTTGCCATATATATATACCGGTAAATATATTTTTATATGCATATATATATATATATATATATATATATATATCAAAATCATTAAGATCAAAATAATGGTTGCAGACACACTCTATCTAAACAACTATAGAGAATAGTGGAGGCATTTGTAAGAAGTAACGTAAATCCTCGTGAATAAGCGGCACCTGTAAACATAACATTTTGCTTAAAATTTTTGGGTGCGGCTTATAGAGGTAGTTTAAAAATTATATCTGTAAGCTTCTCACTAAGTTCGGAGTTGCAGTCCAGTATATCTTAGAACTCCCAAATGCTGAAAAAAATTATTCAACAAAAAATCACTAGGTATACACATACAATTTTGCACTTTTCAATGAGACGTGTTTCAATGCGTTGGTTGATTTGGTAATTATGGTTAATTTAAGTTTGTTAAATCAATGGAAGTACAAAATTAGTATGCAATTGCACATGCAGTTTGGCACATGCTGCATATTTGTAATTCAAAAAACAATCTTCAAAGTGTGATACTTATAAAAATGAGGTGATTTTGATTCGAACCTTACATCAATTGGGAAAATATGGCAAAAATGGTAGTGTTCGGCTAAACCTTGATAATGAAGTTATATTTTCGAAGAAGTCGGTTCGAAATCTTAGTGTTATTTTTGATAATTCAATTTCCATTGTTGATCAAGTTACGTCGGTTATAAGATTAAGTAATATATATCTCAAGATAATTAACAGTTGAAGCGGCAAAAATACTGGTCTACTCTATGATAACTGTAATGTTTCATTCTACGCGAATCTTGAATATCTATTATCAAAACTTCAGAAGGTCCTACGTCATGCTGCAAGATTCGTCCTGAAAATTGGATACAAGGACCATATCATTCCAGTCTTGATTACCCTTTATTGGTTGCCTATAAGACAACGTATTCCGTATAAAGTAGCTCTTCTATCATATAAAGCTCTAAATAGTTTGGCCCTAGTTATCTATCAGACTTATACCGTTGTTCTACTTGCAGAAGTTCAGCAAGTTCATCTAATAGCAACGAATATTTAGTGCCAAGAACATCATTAAAAATTTGTGATCGTGTATTTACAATTGCTGGGCCGAGCATTTGGTCTATGCTGTCACAATATCTGAAAACTGCACCTCCTATTAATTTTTTTAAGAAAGATCTAAAGGAGTGGTTATTTCCACAAGCATATATGTTGTGATTTGTAGTTTTGTTTTAGTACGTTAGAGTTGGCTTCAGCCATGGTTTTTGCGCATTATAAGAATACATTTATTAATAATAATATTATTATTATATTATATTTAGAAACAGCAAGAGGCTTTATTCTAGATAAAGCTAAAACTCCTCTTCGTGAACTTTTTCAAAAATTTCATAGGCAATATGCAGGAGAAGCCCTTTTATTTCTATTTAAAAATGCATGCCATGAAGAGAATTTTAGCGCTCAAAGTTTAAATTTCAATCAAGAAACTACAACACATAATATTAGCTGTAACACGATTACAAAACCAGTTTCTTTAGTGGATTTTGCCATTTAACAAGTCCTGTTGCAAAAAACAGCTAGAAACCATTAATTCATGTTCTCAAAAAACAGTGTACGCAAAAGAAGCCTTCAGATAATGTACAGTTCTGTGTATTGGAAACTCAATGGCAAAGTTGCTAAGATCTCGATATCTAATAAAAGACCAGACTGTTAGTGTCCACAGCTATGCAGGCGCAATAACAGAAGATCTTGTAAATGTTATGCACCAATATGAACCAATTGTTATCAAAAACGTTATTCTTTGCTCAGGAACAGTCTAAGCAATCAATTTTAAGAATAACCGATGTAAGAATTCAGAACCTCTTAAATATTGTTGACGCAAAATTCAACCCGAAAAAAATCCACATCTTGGAGTTGCCACCAGCTTCTAAAAAATTCGTCTTCAAGAATGATGTCATATTAAGTTATAACACAGTGCTAAAGACTTTTGAAAATGCTAAAATATACATTATAACTTTATTTAAAGAATTTCTGTCTGCTCTCAAAACTGTTAACGGAAAACTGTTTACAACTGAAGGTATTCATCTTTCAAAGTTCGGCATAAAAAATGGCAATCCCAATAAAAAGTCTTTAATTCTTACTACACTAAAAAAGAGCTCTGTATAGTGGAAAGTACCAATTTTTCAAACAGTTGAAGTAAGCCCAAGAACTATGCTAAAAAAGTAATTTTTAATGTGTGTTCTTATGCCAATATTGCAAACCCACTTATTAGTTCAAATTTCTCTAACTCTAATTCAAAGAAAATCTCGTGCATCACCAATAAATTCCTACAGCAAACTTCTAAATTAATTTCAATGTTCAATACTCTTTGACATGAAAGCATCTGACTATCAAGTATTAATGATGGCAGAGCACTCTAATCTCTCAAGTACCATGGAAATTTTTGATAGCAGCAAGGCTATTCAATATTGTAAAATTTTTATATATTAAAGCCAGAAACCTTAGGAAACACAACTGAATTTGAGGATGTAAGTTGTGGGCTAAATAATACTATTATATGTGTAGTCAAAACTTGGTTGACTGAGTGATGACACTAACCTATATAAGAATAGGAATTTTAGTAAAAAAGGCGGTGCCATTCTATTACTAATTCCTTATAATTACAAATTCAGCGCACTAAAAAATGGGGATTTCAATAGCCCTGTTGAAATGCTCATGATCAATCTCGCAGTAGAGAATGCAAATAATCTTATTTGGTTAATTTAAGTCTCCATGTTGAGTTAAATTCAGTTCTACAACAGGCACAAAAGATGATATTTTCGGATCACCTGAAGATGTGCCCCCTCCCAACTAGATTTTCCACCTGAAGATATTCCCCCCAACTTTTTCCGCCTGAAGATAACCTAACCCTAACCCTAACCCAAACCCTGAACCTAACCCTAACCGTGAAGATATTCCCCCGTCAAAGCTTTGGGGGCATATCTTCAGGTGATCCAGATTTTCTAATCAAAATATTTGCTATTGGTACTTCAATCTAAACTACTTAAATTAGTGGGAAAATTATTGTAGATGAAATTGCAATTTCTACTGAACTGATGATAGTCTATCAAATAACACCCAACACGGAATCTAAATCTTATTGAATACATGTCAACTATTCCAGAAATATTATGCTTTTTTATATTCAATTCATTTTCTGACCATAATATTTGTCTTTACATAACCGACACTTATAAGCCACTCAAAAAAATTGAACCTCAATCAATATTCACTAGATGGTTTAGAGATTTTGATCAAATTCAGTTTGAAGGACTTCTTAGGATTATTAGTATTGACTACATTTACACATTAGATAATCTTAATGATATGTTCAGTTTTATTATAGCTAATCAAAGAAAGTGTTTGAATACTGTTGCTCCAAGAAAACATCAAGGTTTTTGAGAAACGTAGCCTCTCTGTGTTTAAGGGTGGAAGTCCTTCTATTAGATTACTTAGAAAAGCTCAAGAGGTATCGTTCAGTAAGTTTATTGTTGAAAACAGTGAAGAAATTAAAGAATTTTGATGATTCAAGCCAGTTATTTTACAATACATTAGTCATTCAACCCAAAGAAAGAGACCTATAGTGACTATCAGGCTTTAATAAGTGCTAAGGATAAATCGAGATTCTTAAATAAGCTCCTTAACAAAAAACAAAATCTAAGTACAGACATCAGGGTACTGAACAAAATAATATAGAAAAAAATCAAAAGAAGATTGCGGAGATGGTAAACAAAACATTTGTCAACATTGGAGAGTTCAAATTTCTTATTTGAATTCAGCAAGTAGTAAAACATAAAGGCATTTCTCATTTACATTAGTGTACAAATCTACAATGAAACATATTATTGAAAAACTAGACTAGCAAATATAATAATAATAATAAATAATAATTTATTTGCCTTTCATGAGAACTATGGTCGAATTTACAGGACAAATTTTAAATTATATGCAGTAGAATCTTTTATTTATTTAGTTCGGGTGTTATATGAGACGAATTTTCGAACATCTCGTAAATGATAGTTTAGCTTTTAGCCATCTGGCTGTAACCAATGCAATGGATGGTTCTCATCATTGGATAATTCATACCATAATTTCTTGCATATTTCTTCACGACGATTGTATAAAGTTTTTGACATTGAGATTTTTGCATATAGTATTATAATTTTTATTGGGCGATATTATTTTGAAAGCGCGTTTTTGAATTCTTTCTATTTTTTTTGTATTGGGAAATTGTTCGGGCATGATGCCAAAGTGGGCAGCAACATTCAAGTATTGGTCTAATGAAAGAATTATATACAGTAATTAATTCCTTTTCCTTCACAACCACTGCGTTTAAACAAATTCATAAAATTTATCCGCTTTGCTCCTTTTTTGACAATATACCTAAGTTGGCGTTAGCGTTCCATTTTAAATTACTTTGGAAAAAAACACATGGAAGCTTTATTTCTTTTATGCGTTCTTTTAATTTCCCATCTATTTCTATTTCAAGTGGCAAATTAAATTTTCTCAAAGGACAAACATGTAGTTCTTTAGTTTTATTGGTGTTTATTTGCATTAAAAAATCGTCTGACCAATCTTTGACCCCGACTGCAAATATGCCATGCAGTAGTGACGTCACCATATTTGATTCTCTGTGGCCAATAAGATAAAGAGCCAAGGACCTATAATATAGTTTCTTGTGGCACCTCAGCATAACGTATTCCATAGTGAAGTTGTTCCACATGGCAACTTAACAAATACCTCATAACTTTTATAATTAATGAGTGTATCATCACCAAAATATTTCCTAATCGTCTGGAAAAAGCAAACATCACACCAATATATAAAAAGGTGATCCTTTAGTTCCTGGAAACTATCGCCCAATTAAGCATTTTAAACCCCTTTAGCAATATTGTAGAAAAGGTATCAGTCAATCAAATTACAAGCTACTGTGAAGATAATTGTATAGTACAGGAACACCAGTATGGATTCAGTCAGAAGTACTCAACTGAAGCAATTTGTAACATAACAAAATCAATTAGAATGAATCTGAATGACAATAGATGACTTGATTTAAGTAAAGTCTTTGACAGTATAAATCACAAAAGTCTGCCAATGAAATTAAAACAACTTGGCTTTAGTAATGACAGCATAGACTTAGTACATGATTATTTACAAAACATATCAGAGGACAAAAATCGGTACTAACACATATTTAAGCTATTCGCCTATTGTATGTGGAGTGCCACAAGGTAGTATACTTGGGCCAACACTTTCTAACTATACATAAATGACCTTGGAAATAACATCACGGAAACAAATATTTTTCAGTATGCAGATGGCACATGTATACTTGCAACTAATGCATTATTGAATATATGTCTCAAGAATACAAAAGAGGATCTGTTTAAAATTTTAAGATATTTCAAGAATAATCATCTTAAATTAAATCTTGGGAAGACGCAGTATATTATCTTTCGCAACCAAAGAATCTAAAAATTATACAAAAACAATCCATTGACAATAAATAATATTGAAATAAGTCCTTCTCCAACAGTTAAATATCTAGGCCTTGTCCTAAGGTGTGTTCCCACTATCGACTTTTATCATCTGTCAAGAAATCGGTGATAAAAGTCGATAGTGTGAACACTCTATCTGCTTTTTTATCGGCTGATAAAAGTCGATAGTCTGAACGGTACTAAAACTAGTCGAATAGCTACTTGAAACTAATTGTTTACTTCTCAAGTAGGGAAAAGACTTCCAAAACGTAAATTATTGTTGTTGAAATATATCAACTTCAAAATATGCAAACATTGTTTACATTCCAATACAAACCAATCCATAAACACATGTTGTTGTTTTTCTTACTGTCAATCAAAAGATGATAATTTATCATCTGATAAAAAATCGATAGTCTGAACGCTCTTCCAACTCCGCTTTTTCTGATAAAAAATCGGATGATAAAAAATCGCCAATGTGAACGAAAATAATTGCATTTTCGATTAAAATCTGCTGATAAAAGTCGATAGTGGGGACACACCTCTAGATGAAAAGCTTAATTTCAATAATGAATTATCAATAAGAACGAAAAAAATTGCGCATGGAATTAGATACCTGTCATGTGCTAAAGAACGTTCACAACAAATATTAACCGTTTTCATGCCTTTGTTACAAGACAGTACATATATTGCTGTTTCCTACTTAGTGAAATAAATCAAACACTTTTAAATCGCTTAACAATATCCTTCAATCAAGCCCTAACAACAATGTTCTCTATACAGAAACACAATGGCGTCCATCACATAAAAAATAGCTTAAGTATTTTATCGCCATGTTTCAATATACAACATACTGTGTTACTAATGTTATTTGACTTCAAATATAGCAAAAAATTGCTGAAATTCTTAGAAAAATATTTAAAATTCAACAAAAGAAACAATATATTTAGCAGCAAGATCAAAACAAAAAGCAATTATTGGGTGAAATTTTTTTCAATGCAGGCTATGGAATAACCTGCCAATGGACATAAGGATAACGAATAATAGAATAACATATAGAAGATTACTGAAAGAAAATCTGCTAAACAAACAGTTCGAATTTTCAAATGCAATTCAAATGGCGAAATGGATATAACACTGCAGATTTGTAAAGTGGGACATTGTTTTTTTACATTTTGTTTTTTTTGGAACTTTTATATGCTACATTGTAACAATAGTTTAATAAACTATATCGAGCCTTGTGGTGGTTGGCACAGCAGCCTACAAATAGATGAATGTTTATTAGTAGGCTGCTGTGTGTCGGCCTATGCTCGAGGATTTACCTTAATTAATAGGCCTGTTATTTTTTGCCTAAAAACTCCAACTTTGGCCTCATAAAATTGATATTATTTACCTAAAAAACCAATTTTTACATATTGTTTTTACCTCAAAATTTGAAATTGCTGCTCGGGTCTAAATTTTTCTTAGGTATTTATTTCAACACTACAAATCTATAATTAAAAATATAAACACCATGGTTATATCAATTATATGATATTTTCCAGATTTCCTATATGAAAGGGAATTCCTAAATTTTGACTAGTGTTAGACTAAGTTATCACAAATATGCATGAACTTTAATGAACATTAGGGTCTGACAAAAAACAGAAGTGTATAATATGAAAACACAAGAGACAAGTACAATCCTACAGAAATGTTACGCATAACCAGTTTATTAAAACTGTAATGGTCCTTTCGACGTTCAACCTAAATAAAAGTATTTAAATTTCATAATCATGACTATTGTTAAAAAGAAATCAATGCAATTTCAATACTCGGAAGTTTAAGTGCTTCTCCTGACAAGGGAAATAAAGAAGACGTGGGAAAGTTTATATGGAGTTTCTTAGATTTTGAAACTCTACAAAATGGTTAACAGCATGAGGCCATAACTATAAAGTGGAGGGCTTTGCTATTTGCCCCCTGCAAGTAAAATTGAGGTGTAGCCAATACAGTTAAGTTGGAAACTACATAAAACTTAAAAAATGTGCCCTTAGAAAGAGAGGCAGTTACCTAGAACCCCTTTTTCAAAAAACAAAAAAACTTTTTTTTCACTCTATTGTAGTACATATATATATATATATATATATATATTTACGCATGTGTTTGTATAGCGTAAAAGTAATAAATCTAATTCAAAAGTTTCGTTTGAATTTATTGCAAAAGAAAAATAAATACATTTTTTACATTCTATTCGTCATAGTATCATTCCAGTCACAGTTATGGTTTCTTCTTCTAATTTCAGGCGCTGCTATCTTTTGATAAATACCAATCAAAATCAGCACGATTTTCGCCTTGAAATGCCGTTGAGTATAAACGTATATAAGAGGCATTGTTGAACAGCTGACTGTCGCTGAGAAACCAATACAGTAGTAAAGCCATTGATGGGAACTGACGATTTCCATGTTTAATAGAATTAGTGTGTAGTATAGCATCGGCAACAAGAAGCCTACTAGGACGGAGAAGCCAATGAGAATGTGTCCCATCAATAGTTTGATTTCGTCTTTGATGTTTTGGAGATTTGTTTGAATTTCATTAGAGTGATGGGACGGTCTCCTGTACATATTTTGAGGAATGCTGTTCTTAATGAGCCGTCGTTGATGGCACGCTGTTCGTAATATTACGAAATAGAGTGTTACAAAAATCACCGTCATTGATCCCATTAGCACATAGTCGATCTAAAGAATTTCGAAATTAATATCAAAAATACTAAGACTTTTGTTAGTTTGTGAGTTTCTATATAGCGCTCTCTTTTTTGGAGAGTTAAAATGTTTTTTTCTAAAAAATTTTCATTGCCATTAATAGTAGAAGTCCATATTCGTATTTCAAATTTCAAGTTCAAGCAACTTTTTCTATCGAGCGCCTCGTAGATGCTTATATATATAATAGTTAACGAATGAAGATTAGGAAAAAGCACTGCGTTTAGAATAGAAAATATTAAATAATCAAAAAGTCGTTCTTTAAAAGGAAAGAAATCAAAAAAGACGATTTAGAACTTTTCTATAAAAAAAATTGTCAGTAAAATGACGTATGACTGTTTCTTGATATGTTGATAGACCTTCCAAATCCATTGAGGCGTAAGTTGAGCAAAGTCGAAGACCTCTCAATTGGACAATGTCTCTATCAATTATATCCATAGGAGCCTTCACATTTAGGATGTCTTCACTAGTTTTTGAGTTATAAATTATAAGTTTTTAAAGCACCAAAAAATTTTCAAAAATTCTCAGGCTGCTAAAGGATGAAGGAATAAGAATATATATATATACATGAAAATGCATAAGGGAAATTCGAGAAAATAAACATGAATTAACGAATTTTTTACATGAAATAACATATCTAGAAGAATATTCATGTCTGACAAAAACATGTTCTATTTAAGCAAACATAAAAAACCACGATTGTATAAAGAAAACACTTTTGCAATGCATTGAAATCTAATTTGTAACTGATTTCTGCCATGTCTTGTTGCATTCAAATATAACGTATCTATCTATTTATATAGATCAACCCTTCAAAAAACATCGCACCATTTTATAATTTAAGCAGTAAAAGTCCTTTAAGTTATTTAATACGCTGGGTAATAAATGATTTTACTGAATGAAGGTTAGAATATCAAATTTATAATTTCAATTACAAAAAACTTAATGGTGTCTAAAAGAGGCGGAAACTTAATATCAGAGTATCATTTTAACTGTCATAAAAAAGTAACTTGTCTCCCTTATAAGTTATAATCACAAAAGCGAGGCGAAACCGGGAAAATTTCGTAAAAATAGTGAAAAATAGACCTTAAATATACAATTTAGGACTTAGTTTTTAACTTTTTTAACAAATATTTTCCCGAAATGTTTTAATATTTTATCGAATATTTTTTGATTTAACCAACTAAAGTCTATTTTGAAAACCTGACGGTGGAGGGACATTCCCCCTTGTCCCCTTTCCGTACGCCGCTAGCTATGCATATGTTTTGCAGTAGTTTATAATGAAATTGTTTAGATTTTACATAATGAATATTTCTTTGCTACAAGAATTTAGGAAATACTTTATTAATTTAATATATGAAAGTAGGTTAACTTCCAAGACGTAATTTTATAATTTTTAATACCGTAATCTTATTGAGTAAACTAAAAATAAATCGTGAATATTAAATTAACTAAGAGACTTATTCAATTCACTTCGATTGTATAATTAAATCCAAGGAATTTGTAAACAAGATCCACATTTAATTAATCTTTACGCTTGCCATTCACTTTGGAAGTTTACGCTAAAATGCTTAAAGATAGTATTTAGTTTTCTTAAAATTTATGTCAAACAAAGTTGAAAAGACACATTTCATTTGTGAATAACACGTTAGAATTAGTAAATCCTATATTTTAAATTGTTGATTGAGGAATGTTCTAAATGGATATTTTTTTATTCTGGAAGGTCTGATCCAGATATAGACTTCTATATCACTAACAAAATTTGACTAAAATTTTTTAATTAATCAAAGGCAACTGAATGAGTAATAAATAACAGGGAAATTCTATCAGGGGCTAAATATGGGGACCTCGCTTTTTGTTTACATTCAGCCTCCACTGATCAATTGTAAAGGTGCTGTTTGCATCTTGTTTGTTTTTTAGAAGTCCATGACCCGGTAGACTCTTTGTCCTAATTTTATATAGGATAGCAAACTCAAGAATTAATATTAAGCTTTGTTTCCCAAAACACGAATTGGAAAATATCTCAATTAAAATGTAGAAATAATTCATTGATATTTGTCATTGAGTGGAGCACTACTTTAAAACAGTAGTGTTGCAGATGAATTTTAATTTTAAGGCTCCAGCTGCAGAATAAACTAGCAGATTATACAAGCAAAGGTAAATGCAAAGCTACTTAATGAATAACAATTTCAAGATTGTTTAAATCTATGAAGAGCTGGTAATGAGGTTGATGCATTTATAGAAATCTTTAGTCTAACATGGAGTAGCAGTAGAAAGTTTGGAATTTGATGTATTGGGATATTTACCTAATATTCATCTACCTATATATATATATATATCTTTTGTGCCTTTTATTCTAACATATACTTTTATCAAAAACAAGTGGACATACCTTTATCATTAAGAATATCTTATCAAGATCATGAAGATAAGGGCATTTTATTAGCCATACACAAAGTGAGCGAAACAATACCATGGGTAGCCAGGCTAGAATCAGCAAGCAATATACAAAATGTTGCATTTTTCTTTCGTAGAAAAATGGGTAGTGAATGTATATGTACCGATCCACACCAATAATCACCATGTGACTGCCACTGACTGTTGTCAACGTACTTGTCATCTCCAATGCCATGCATGGACTATCCTGCAAAATTTCGTTGTAGAAAACTGCAGGGGTGAAAATCAAGCAGTCTGCTAGCAAAAGAAATGTGTCTACAACAGCGAAGCTAGCAATGAATGCGTTTGAATAACTATGAAGATCTCTACTCCTAAAATTGTGTTTTTAACATATTTCAAATGACTTTATCTTAATTAATGATTAAATTCAACAATATTATTAGTCCATAGCTATTTCCTCTAATTAACTTTATACAATTGGAATTAAAATTTTGATTGAAATATGTTGATAATTCCATAACAACACTGTTTTAATAGATTAGTGTTCCACAAGAATGCCTGTATTAATATAGTGCACCCTCAAACAGGGGCATACCCAGGATTTTCTGACGGGGGCCATCATTGTTATTCCCTAATGCCGTGAAAATTTTTGAAAATATTGAGAAAATAGACCATAAAAATGCATTTCACGATCCTAGATTTTAAATTTTTCAATTTTTTACGAATTTTTTTTTGAAATATCTAGTCAAAATTAAATTTAGAAACCTGACGGGGGGGACATTCCACCATGCCCGCTGGGTACGCCACTGCCCTCCAATAGGGATTCGGAAAAATTGAAGGCTCTGGGACCACGGATTTCAGGATATTACTAAGTTTTTCTAATTTTGGTCAAAATAGAAGTTAATTCTATGAAACTAATAGGACTATGGGAAAAGAAAGTTACATGGCACTGGGAAGGGACGGGACTTAGACCAAACACAATGGGCCTAAGTGAAACTGATCACGCCGAGCCCTATTTTATATAATTATTGTTGTTCAATTCTTTAAATGTAAAGTTGAAAATTGTACAATTTGCCTGAAAATTTTCAAAATTCAAATTTCCTTTAATAAGAGCACATAAGCCAAACAAAATACATTACTAGCGCATAATCTGCTTAGAACATTTT
>CABFPE010000651.1:231363-242799 GCA_900660155.1 Hofstenia miamia | reverse complement strand
GAGCCGTAATTTCTAAACTCGGCTCGGCTCGTTTAAGTTTTGAGTAAGTTCGGCTCGGCTCGCCACAGAAAAACTTTCAATGAGGCTCGGTATTTTTTTTAAAAATATTGTGCTTTCAGAATTTTTTCAATTGCTCTTCCTATTATTTAATAAACATTTCTAAAATACGATTATAAGTAAGGAACATTGAATGAAAAAATAAGAAAAATCTTCATAATCAAATTAACAAGCAGCACTATAAATTTGGTTTGCTTAAAAACGACTCGTTTTGGGCTGGTTGTATATCCAATTCTCTGTTGAAGCTCGGCTCGTTGACAAGTCTGACCTATATGTATTACACTAAAGTAAGTGCGTCAAATTGAAATCCTATTAGTTAACATATGCAAGAAATGTTTTTGTGCTTTCAATTACTAAGCAATCTCATTCATACAGGTGAAAATGAATTCTAGTTCAGGTAAGATAAAAATTCTATCTAAAAAGTCAGTTCGCATTGTGATGTTGTAACGTACTTTGGAACAAAATTGTGAACAGTGAATATTGTCGAATCGACTACAATCTGGAGCTATTAGAGAAATAAGTAAGATTGTAGTTATGCCAAAATCAGACTTGTCAACGAGTCGAAATTCTTAAGCTCGACTCGGTTCGTGTTACTTTTGAATATTTTCGGCTCGACTGGGCTCGCCACATAGAACTTTTCAGTAAGACTCGCTTTAGCTCGATATTTATTTTAAAAATATTGCGCTCTCAGAATATTTCACATATTCCTATTATTTAATAAGCATATTAAAATAAGATTATAATAATGGTATATTAAATGAAAAAATATGAAAAATGTGCATAACTAAATTCAAAAGCAGAACTATGAATTCTTTTGCCTTAATACAAGTCTGCTTTGATCTCGTTGTGTATGCAATGCAGTGCTCAAGCTCGGCTCGGCTCGGCTCGGCTCGGCTAGGCTCTGCTTGTTAGAAACTGGACTCGTTTACAAGTGTGGTCCAAATATTGTACACTTATGCAAACATTCAACCTGTTGGTCATTGTCAGAAGAAATATAATTTATTTTGAAATTTGAAAAGATTGAAATTGATAAAAGAGATTATTTCAAAGTCTTTAGTTTCAGAATTCAAACAATTAATTGCAGCCTTTCACAATACAATGCATAAAAATGTAGTTTATTAAATATGAATTTATATTCCAATTATTAGATGGAGTTTCACTGACATTGTTAAATGAATTCAATTTTCTAGCAAAAAAATCATATTATTGTGTAAGGAATAAATTCCCTTGTCTATATTTCCTGTGCTTGAACTTAATAATTTAAGAGTTTGTTTTTATTCTTTTATTTTTTCATTGCTCATTTGTAAGTGTAACCTAGAAAATGAAATTAACCAAAAGCTGGGATAATAAGAGTTCAGGTAAATCATTTGTAGATAACAAAATCCAAAAGCTAACAAATTAAGCAAGTAATATACATACTAAAATTTCTGTGCATGTGCCTATGTGTATGGTAAGCTTATTATAAATGTATTTCTAGATTGTGTTTTGTAGTTTAACGGTGCAATATTTAATTTTTTTCTAAACTGCAATAGCTTACTAAAATAGAAATAGAATTCGTTATATTGATGGTCCACAAAAACCATTTTTAATAATTTTGAAAAATATGTGCAAAACAACTCTATCACACAGAACAGTTAAAGTTGAAATGATGTGCATCTCCATGCTGAGATTGATCATTTGATAGTACAAAGAAGGCTTCAAGGGCATTAAAAACATTTTTCTGGAATTATTTATTAAAAGATTCCAAATCGTTGTTTCTTTCATCTGATATGTAATTGCTCTTGTTACAAAGAAAGAAATTTATTTTATTTTGTACATTTTTATAAATTTATAACTTCCTTTAGAAAATAACGACTTTTAGTAAAAAAAAATTATGATGAGGCATATATGGTAAGAATCTACAGTTCCAAACTTTAAAAGATTGCTTCGCATGAAAAACTGGATTATTACTGTAATCTAGCACTATATTTTGAATACTACTTAATAAATTGATTCCAAATTTCTATATATAATATTAATATTTTAGTATGAGTTGATTACATTTAATGCATATATTGTATTGCGGTCTAGGATTATTAAAGCCTTTTGCTTCAAGAATATAAACACAACTGACTCAGTAAAGTTCACACCTGAATAAGTTTGTTTAATGTAGTTCAATTTAGTAAATACGCAATTAAATTTCATTATTTAAAGTCAACAAACAAATCAAATTTGTCAAAGAGATTTTATTTAAATATGTTTCTAGTGACCACAACTTTATTACACCAGTGCAAATGCATGTTGTGAAATAATTGACGAGAGCAAATATAATAAACTTAAGACATAATCAAACAATTGATAACTACAGAAAGTTTCGCATGTCAGCTACTTTATATTTTAGAAACCATTACATTTCAAGGGTAGCAATAAGAAGTCCAACGGATATCATCTCCAAGTTTAGGAGGACATTCCCCTAAAGTGGTGCTTAGGAGATAGGTTATGGCATTGTTCATTACAGTACAAATCGCCTAGCAAATCCAAATACAGGAGTAAAATTTCTGTCTAGATTTGACTAATCCACTATTGCTGCATTATTGGAAAAACTGAAATTTTTTTAATGCAATGATTTAAATAAATGTTAGTCTATTCTTTGCCCCATGGAAATCCGTTGAAATCATGGAGTGCTCTACATAAATTTTATCGGTAATTTGTGTCAAAAAGTTACAGCAAAACATTTATTATATTAAACAACTTTAAATAAAAGCTCAAAGGTGAGTATTTTTGCTAGAAGATAAATTTTTGATGTTTTCTAGAATATGAAATGAATAATCGATGTTGTTGACTTAGCACCTGCACAGTAGAGTGTGCGAGGTGTGAATTTTTTCTAAATTTAGGGCACCGCAAGCTCTTAACCATTCTTGTACTGTTTTGTCATTCTACTTATTTGGGTATTTTTTACCCCTGGGTATACTCAAACGATTAATTACCTTAATCGCACCACACCACTGGTCAGGTAATCGTTCATCTCCACCACAAACTATAAAGAACAACGCGAAATTGCTATTTATAGTGAAACACGTAAATTTTAGCAATTAACTGATAATCAAATATAGATTATTGGGTAATAAATTTTATTAATCCGGTCTGTTACTTCTAATGTGAAAATAAATAAAATCCGGATGTTTTTATGGTCAAAAAGCATCATATTGAAAAGTGTAATTTAGTAACCAAAATGTAAAGTTTGCCAATATTTACTAACTTAAAGTCTAAATAATGTTGGGACCTCTTTTACAGCACTAGTTAACCCCAGCGATCTGTATAAATCTACTATTTAAAATTCCATTTGAATGTTTTCGCTTTTATGATAAACTTAGTCTTATAGAAATGTAATAACCAATTATAAGTAAGTCATTAATAACAACAGTTCATGTTATTATGAAAAATGATTTTTAAGTAATAGTTCCCTTGCAAGTGCTAATTATATTTTATCTTTTGGAAAGAGAAAAAATATTACTTGTTAAGTATGTTTTGCAGTCTTGTGGGGATTTGTTTGCAAACATTGAAATAACTTTTGAGAAAAAATGAAGAATTTTATTTTACAGTCATAGTGTAGTCCAAATTTTAGAAATTTGAGAATATATTGAGTTTTTGCGGTTTTTTAAAATTTAAGCGCATTCTATACAGTTTTTTGAAACATATAAATCTATATACGTACACCAAATGTATTTTGTTTTAGATTGATTGATTCAGTCGCCTCTTAGGGGTAATAGTCTTAGCTTGTACTAAGTATTTTCCGCTTAATTGAATGCACCAAAATGCACTGCAGCAGGAGGCTAGACTTAAAGATGCAATTACCGTAGGTTAAATTTGCAGCAACATGCTATTTTCAAATGCCGTTATTTTGTTTTTCAACACACAAAGATGGAAATAATTACAATACATTAGAGATGGGCGCCAGCCGGCTGAGTCGCCGCCGACATATTTTAGGTCAGCCATCCGGCGATTGATAACTAAAACGGAAAGTATCATAAAAGAGAAACAGAATTTAATGTCGGTGATGTGGTAGTGACGTTTAACATTGATTAGGTTGTGCCTTATAAATCAGATTGCCGCTAAGTGCATGAGGAACCTTTTTTTGGAGATAGATAGTTTCACAATACAGCTTGCAGCATATAAGTTTTTAGAGGGCTATAGGCCTTATAGAGTTTCTATTTGGAATATTATACAGTCTAATCCAGTTCTATAGATGTCACTCAGCCAATCGCCGCCGACCTTATCGGGTCTGCGCCGCCAATAGCAGTCGTCTGACGGTGGCGCCCACCTTTACAATACATGCATATTTTTTTCTATGTGCTTTATAGACTAAGAATTCATATACACTTTAGTTTTTATGCACTCATAATATTAAAGTGATAGAAATATTGCATTTAAATGTATTTTATTATTTTTCAATTGGCAATAACACAATGTTTTATTGCACGTAAAATGTAAGGAAAATGCTATTTCTATCATTTCCTTTATTATCAAAACCTCTCAGTAATCCTTGCTTTGTGATGTTTAATACATTGAATGTTGAAAGATAATTAACCATATTAAAAATATAATAATATTTAGCCACCGATCAAATTGCAATTGAAAAACGGATGAAAGAGATAATAGCGGATGTCGAAATGATTCATATTATTTTCTTTTTTTTGAAGATAATATTGTATTTATTAAAGGTTGGTTGTTTTGAAAAAAGAGGAAACTAGCATAAAGAGAAACGGTGAATGTAATTTCCGAATAAGATAACACTAAAATTTTAATTTCAAAAACTGAGTGTTTCATTAACATATATTTTAAGCAACTTAAAAAAAATATTAAATTCACTATTGAAATTTACTGAAATATTAATGTACTTTGTTGAAGACTACATGTATGTAGGTGTGTACTAATAGGGATGGATTAGGGGGTTAAGTGGACCTTCCACTTTTCATCGTCAATATTATTATCATCAGCTGGTAAGTTATAAAAAAACAATGTCAGCACCTCAAATAGTTGGTGAAATTTAATTAACCTGCTAGCTTAACAAGCTTAACATCATCATGAGACTTTACACAATTTTTTGGAGTATACATGTAAATTAAAAATTTGAAGCAAGGTTAGCGTTAAATGTATACCAATAGGTCGTGGTTAACAAATATCTCATACTGACTTGTATAGCAGTTGTAGCATATGAATATGTGTTAAATTTTACTGGTTGAAATCGATTAATATGAGCAATCAAGTTATTAGAATTGGTATAAATATCAATAAATTAATTTTTATTAATATAGAAAATAGTTAATGTTTGGAAACTGTTCATTGCTAGTTTTTAATATTTACTGATAAAATATTTATGATAATGCAACAAACAGGGGCGTACCCAGGATTTTCTGACGGGAGGCGTCATTGTTATTCTCTAATGCGGGGCAAAGCCCCCCCCCCCAAAATTTGAAAATTTTGAGTAAATAGACCCTAAAAATGCATTTCACGATCCCAGATTTTAAATTTTTCAATTTTTTACGAAAATTTTTTTGATTTATCCAGTCAAAATTAAATTTGGAAACCTGACGGGGGTGGGGGACATTCCACCATGTCCTCCCCCTGGGTACGCTACTGGCAACAAACGAATAGATTAAATTCAAATTTGCAAAATATTTAATGGTCAATAATTTAATTTGTAATATTAAGTGATCTAGTCAAATCTCTTGTTGGATTATTCCAGCAACATGTATTTTTTATCAAGCGAGCTGTATAGATTTAGAAGACAACAATTATGAACTTAATAACGTTTTTTCTGCAAAATGCATTGATTAGCAAATTAAACGCTTTTTAATCATGTCAATGTGACAAAGTGAATTATGTCAAACTGACAAAACCTAATTGACCATTATATTTAATTCTGGTTTTTGAACATTCTATCTTTTTGCAAATATGCTAATAATAATTGAGCTTGCAGCTATATATATATATATATAAGGTTGCCGACACACGTTTCTTAGTGCCTCGTAAATTTTGAGCATTAATTACGTCCTTTGTTCTCGTTTGAATTTTTGATAGACGAATTCTCTCATGAATGAGTTGTCATTACATGTTTTCATATATACTTTTTACAGAATTCAAAATGCATGTAATGAGCTTGTACTTACTTAAACCCTATTTTTCTAAATTCTCACAACTCACTAACTCACAAAGATATCTCAAAGTAAAAGCGCCACCGAAGACTTCTGCCTTCGCGGACGGCGCGCCTGTGCTGTACTTGGATGGTCAATTTACAGAAATGCAAATATTTGAGATTAGTTGTTGTTGCCATGGGCCTTAGAACGCTTTATTATCTAAAAACTAGGTAGGAAAAAAATTTCAAATTTTTTTTGCAAAAATCGTATTTTTATTGCAAAAAACCTAATATTTTCATATAAGGGCCTTATCCAAGCTCAGCAATAATTGTAATCACAATTTCATTTTTCACCATAACTGAAAAGCACAACTCCCAAGTTCCCTAAATTTCAAATAGGTTGGAAAAAAATGATTCGAAAATGCGGGCAAAACTGCTTACTGCTTTAAAGATAAAATTGATTATTTATGGTTAGCGTTAATACTTTTGCATACAGCGTGATTTCTCATAGTTTTGGGATTCTTGCAGGCTTGCATATGGAAATAAGAATGTTTTCCATTTCGACAACTAACTTAGAAACATCTTCATATTTTTTCATTAATTTCTACATCTTTCTTTAACTCTTAGAGCTAATAGGAAGGGTTCAATGAGATGAGAATTTTAATAGTTTCAGGTCAGGAATTTTAGATCTGATCTGTCAGGATTAATCAGGTTTCAGGTCAGATTTGAGGCTGCGCAAATCAGGCCCAGGACAAAACAGAATCAGAATCAGGTTTGACAACATCCATGTTGTTTGATCATTTGGGTATCATTTAGATTTTTTTGGATGGAAAACATTTAGTTAAGTTTGTATGGTATGTTGCCAGTACTTTGCTTTGCTCCTTTCCTTCACAAATAATTTATGTTATATCTGCCTAAGGCTGACATAAAACAACGAAATCCTAGACCGAGTAGTAGCATATAATTACTGTGTTATACTATGCAAAGTCAATTTCAAATGCTTTGGTTGATTTATGATATGTATGTCCACTTATCCCTTAACTGTAGTAGTATTACTATTGCTATTTATATTACAGATATCCTAAATAATATTAAGAGGCCACTATGGTTGCATAACTTCCTTTAGAATATACGAACAGTAGGAAAGCAACAATAGGTAAAAATGACTATTATTTCTTTTTGGCTTCATAATTAATTCTGCAGAATACTAGCAGATACATGTATTATGTTAATAATCTCATTGAATTTGCTATTTATAAAAACTTTGTTTCTGTTCC
This sequence comes from Hofstenia miamia, assembly GCA_900660155.1. Taxonomy (NCBI): domain Eukaryota; kingdom Metazoa; phylum Xenacoelomorpha; order Acoela; family Hofsteniidae; genus Hofstenia; species Hofstenia miamia. Next base: position 235,350 of record CABFPE010000651.1, on the reverse strand, counting down.
TTTAATATCGCATTTGAGACATTAGATTTAAATTTATTCTCAATGAGTAATCGCTGTTCTAGTGTTAATATCTCTAAAATGTTTTTGCATTGGAATATAATGTTAGTACCAATCTCCTAGTCGTTCCTCAAATTTACTATAACTTGAACACAAATTCAAATTCAGTTCAGATACATACTAAAATTGGTTTAGTTAAAGCTGTTAAAGTACACATAATAAAAGTTTGGCATGAGATTTGATCCTGGCCAAAGCCAAGGCTATTTCAATTGCATTTCGAGTAATTATTCCAGCTTCATTCTGGTTCCAAATCTAATTAACATTAAAAATTTAAAGTCATATATACATGTAAATTTCTCCTTGATTTACGGAAAAACTTATGCGGTAAACTGCTATGCATCACAAACTTTCTGTGGAAAATTATATTAGCTGCGATGTCATTAAATATGAATTATGTATATGTGCACACACAGTTTTAAAACTGAAATTAGCAACGAATGTTAGATGTCATTAACGCATTGATGTGAATATTCAACCAATTTAATTTTTGCTATTCTATTCGCTATGCTTTGTGTTATTCATAAGAATTTTAGTAATTTTAATGCATTTTGTAACTGTTCTTTAAAATGTATACATATGTATATTCATATATATATATATATATATATATATATGTACTCGCTGAAAAAGGAATTTGGAATTACATATATATAAATGTATATATATATATATATATATATATATATATATATATATAAAACATTTTTTGAGCATTGAGAACATCTTTTTTTAAAATTGCATTTCGATAAATTTCTATTAAATTTGCAATCCAAAAAATGATTTCCATTTGCACAATCTGGAAATAGAATGGAATGGAAATTTCCAGCTCCATATGCAACTTGGATTCTTGTCCATTATTTCAGGTCCCCAAACTACAGATGCGTATGGATAAATTCCCTGAACATATGTCTTACGTTAACATACAATTGTATCCAAAATTTAATTGACATTTTTTTAAATATTTTGATGGCAGCACAGAATATTTAATTGCGGGTATTAGTAAGAACATATTTTTGACGGGTGGCGAGGCATTAGAAAATCCTTATGTACACATCTTTGTTATATATACTTGTGCATTTATACGGGTGATAAGTATAGTTCTATACAAAAATTTAGACTAAAATATTGCTTATTTTCTCAAAGTAAAAGAATAGAGACATAAAAACATGAAAATAATAAACAAAGGGTATTAATTTTCTGTGCTTGGAATTTTAATGACAGCCTATAATCTGCTTTTCTTTACTTGATGACCTTGAACCTCAGTTTACTTGCTATTTGGTTTCACTGACTTTGTCTTCAAATGAAGATAATATTTTGGAGATATTCCATGAATTTCTTTGGGAGAAAGGTGCGCTGTATCAGTGATCCACTGTGTGGAGGAATTTGCAGCAATGTGATCTCTCCATCTCGTTGGATTCCCCAACCTTCGCAATAATTAGTGTTGGTGTAGTACATAAGCATTTATTTTTGCAGAAACTTCAATGATAGTAAAGTAAGATCCTTTTATGAAACTATGATTTTTTTGGGAAACGCACGCTATTAATAATATCTAAAAAATTTATCTATTACTTTTCAACTGCTAACATTAATTTTTTATTCTTGTGGACACTAGGCAATCTCCATTAATGATGGAAATCAAAAGATTTACTTGTCTTGCAAAAATTATTTGTATACATGTATTTGATTGCCCATTATATATATATACATGCATACATACATATATATATATATATTTAAGATTGTTTTAATTAGGCTGAATGTCGATTTTAATATATATATATATATATATATATATATATATATTAAAATCGACATTCAGCCTAATGAAAACAATCTTAAATAATGGAATTTTTAATAAGGAATTCTATAAAGTAAATAATCAAATGCAAAAATTATTACAAACAAATCAGAGTAAGAATTTAAATATTACCTTTTAAAAATAGGATATATGATATTTTTTAAGTTTGTTTATTAAACCAAACAATTTTAGCAAATTAATAAATATAGAATTGCCTAAGAGATAATGTATGTCTTAATATATTTGATTAAGCTTCAAAGTGCCCTTTATATTCGTTGAAGGTAAAAAACGTCTGTGTTCTTCTTTGATGTGGAAAAATGGTTGCATTGTAATTGTGTTAAATTTCAATAAATCTTCAAAGTCAATTTAGGGGTCAGGTAATTATGTAAGTATTTGAATTTCTTTATTTCTCAATATCTGCATCATGATAGAAATTGCTGTGCCGCATTTGTCTATTTATGTATGTAAGCTTTTCATACAAAGGGTTTTCTATTAAGTCCACCACTGGCCAACACTGATTGATGTTAAAAAGATGTAATTTTCATAGTGAATTGCTATTTCCTTTACTTGAAATTTAAACAATATTTATTAATGTGGAGAAGGATTTGAATGTGCTTGCTTTCATCAATATTTGCACGCTTGAAAATAGCAAGTTCTCGTTTAAAAGCAAATTATTTTTTAATATTTGTAAAATTGAATATCTAATGCATGCAAAGAAAATTTTTATTTGTATCTAAACATTATTTAACAAATTTCAAAATGCGGTAGTGCATATAAAATATCATGCAAATTTACTAAAAGATCTTAAAACGTATGCACAGACAAAACAAACTTTCATAAAAGTTACGAAAGGCTTGTTTCAAAACGAGTACTGTGGAAATACGCGTAGAATATCATTGAATGGTCTTCCACTGCTATTAAGTTGAAGAATAGTGCAAACGCAAAAAACCACATTCCTGCCAATACAAATTCAAATTTTCTTCTGAGGTCAGTACTTTTTAGTTATTTCGAGTATTTTGAGTAACTCATTAGTCAAACTAAACCATATATTGTAAAAATAACCTTACATACCTCAGCAATGTCAAATACAGTTAGTAAGACATAAGTAGTTACTATATTTTATTTACATAGGCTAATACTTTTGACTCAATATAACGCAAATTTTTGGCAGAAGAACTTAGTTGATTGCATAAAGCCAAACATCTCAATGCCTATCAATGGGAAGAGAGAAAGAGTAGTTTTAGTAAATTAAAGATATCACTTGAAAGACGTATTTTTGATATTACACAGATTCATAGAAATTGCTTTCAAGAATCATTATTCCAATGTATTGGTTGGAAAAATTGCAAGAAGAAATTATTGCACTTGATATCATTGCGAACTCAGTGTATTTGGATTAGTAGGTTAAATAAATTATTATAGAAACCACCAGAAATTGCAAAAAATTCCTTGGTAGATTAAGGTTTCAAATTTGTCTTTAGATAGCTTAATCCGGTTTTTCTATCCACAGAAAAGTGATCTTTGGCTGTTGAAACAATTTATAAATGGAAATTTAAGCCCATACAGGTATATTATCAGCAAGATATGCAGACATCAATCAAGTGTTTCAACAAGAAGACACTTTCAAATTCCTTACTGCAGAACAACTGTTTAGAGAAATTCCTTTGTTCCAGCAGCGTGTGTTTCTTGGTGAACAGAATAATTCAAATGATTTGTATACATATGTTTTCCCATTTACCTGTATAAGGTACCAGAAATATAGAGTTTAATTATTGTTATTATTTTTTAAAGATCTACACATTCAAAAAAAGATTGTGGGAAAATGTTTCAAAAAATTATACAATGTCCAATATTATGAATTACAAATAATTATTGTTGATATATATTTAATTATTATTTAGCATTAATAGTTGAATTAAACTACAATTTCATGAATTTATCAAAAGTTAATATCAATTTCCAAAGAAAGCAACCATATTATCTATTAATAATAATAATAATAATAATAATAATAATAATAATAATAATAATAACAGGACAGCATTGGAGTGTTACAGAAGAAGCAGGCCAGATGAGAGGGGTTACAGGAAGAGAATGTTGGAAGAATGGAGGAAGGCAAGAACGGGATTAGA
>CABFPE010000651.1:216889-230363 GCA_900660155.1 Hofstenia miamia | reverse complement strand
GGAAAGACAACAAGAAGATAAGGGAGACAGAAAGCCAGCATGGGAGAGAAGAATTGAGAATAAAGTTGCAAAGATTAGGCAGCAAATAGGGAAGATCAGGACAAGTATGGCGGTACAGGACAGGTGCAGGGTAGGTAAGGGGAAGACTATAGAAACTGCAAGAGAAGAGCTAAAGCAGAGATTAGTTGCAGAAGCTGAGAAACTAAGAAAATATAGGGCAAGGGCGAAGCAGGCAAGAGAAAATATGAAGTTTGAGACTCAAGAAGGAAGATTCTACAAAGAACTAGATGCAGGAGAAAAGGCTACAGCTAGAGCAGGCGAAGATGCAGTAAGGTTCTGGGAGAATATATGGGGAAGTGCGGGACCAGAGATAGAGAGTGAGCAGATGCACAAGGAGTTCAGACAAGAAGAAGAAGTAATCACAACGGCAAAGCTAAAGGAGGCTCTAAAGAAGATGAAGAATTGGAAGGCGCCAGGCAGAGATGAGGTACATGAGTATTGGCTGAAGAAGTTCACAAGTGTGCATGAGAGACTAGCAGTGGCATTAGAGGAGTGTGTGGTGAGTGGGTGTCCAGAGTGGATGGTAGTGGGAAGGACAATTCTGATACAGAAGGACCCAAAACTTAGCAATGGATACACTACAGGAAGGCATATGACAGCATATCTCATAGGTTGGTATTGAAGATGCTAGTGGCCAATGGAGTTTCATGGAAATGGGTTGAGTTTCTAGAGAGGGAGATGGGAAGTGGCAGACTGAGAGTGAAAGAAAGACAGCATACCAGAGTAGGATGGACATATAGAGACAAACAAGGTATAGGCAGAAGACAATGTTTGGGAATACTGGAGGAACACAGAACAATGTGAAAGAGAAGAAAGCAACAAGTGATTGAAGAAGGTAGGACTAAAAAGAGAAACAGAAGCACTGATAATGGCAGCCCAGGAGCAAGCAATAAGAACAAACTGTGTGAAGAAGCATATAGACAGAAAAGTAGCAGGGTGTGAAAAGTTGGCGCAGAATGAGTATAAGTTCAGGCATGACAAGGTGGGAAGAATGGTACACTGGAGTTTGAGCAGGCAGCATGGGTTAGAAGCAGGAGACAAGTGGTATGAGCACAAGCCACAGGGCGTCATAGAAAATGAGAAGGTTAAGATACTGTGGGATTTCAACATACAGACAAGCAAAGTGATAGAAGCACGGAGGCCAGACATAGTAGTGGTAGACAAAGAGAAAAGATTAGGAACAGTAATAGACATAGCAGTACCAAAGGACAGGAATGTAGAAAGCAAGGAGAAAGAGAAGATAGACAAGTACAGAGAGTTAGCAGAGGAAATAGAAAGGCTGTGGAAGTTAAAGAAAGTTGAAGTAGTCCCGGTAGTAGTAGGCGCACTAGGAGCAGTGAGTAAGAAGCATACGAGATACTTGGAGGAGTTGGGAGTACCAAAGTGGGGAGGAGCAGTAGCACAGAAGGCAGCATTGTTAGGAACAGCTAGAGTCCTGAGGAAAGCTCTCAGACTCCCTGGGAACTGGTGAGTTCCCCGAGCTGAGTGGGATACCAGCATGAAGCTGTGAGATGCAAGGATAATAATAATAATAATAAGGGGTTTTATTTCCTGTACAAGTTTTAACAACACAAAGTGCTACGTGAGAATGTAAAAAGGAAAGTTAGTAAAGGAACAGCAAAAAGTACTGAAATTACAATATCACAGGGTGCTTCTTGTAATTTATGTAATGGCAAGCTATGGGTATAAACAACTTGGCGTACGCACAAAATCACCAGTTAATTGAGGATCGCGAAGTGTGTACTGTGAACTACTATGATGTTGTAAGCGTGAATTCAAAGGGTGAGACATGCCATTTTGAATCCTCTCAATAAGTCCGATTGAATCTTTCTCTATAGTAGAGATTAATAGGTCGATAAACCAACATTGATTCAAATTGCGGCATGTCGAAGAAAACAACGTATCCTGGAACGAGATTTAAAAGAGGTAAGGAAAAACCAAACAGGTGCACCGTATGTAATGTGGGGGTAGCACGTAAAACCTAAAGATGTTTTCTGGCATCGCTACAGAAAAATCTGCATTTAGTAATGGTCTAAGGGGTAATGCGGTGTAAAATAATACGACAGCTCAAGACTAGATAGACCATTATATATTTTTTGATTTACACCTTTTAGGAAAATTACAATGCTATTTTAAGTGCTGCACAGGTCATTACAATTTCTACTTGCATGCTTTTAACATCGATTTATACAGCAAGTACTGTTGTAGAGGCAAATATGATAAAGGAAGTGGGAGTGCTTCTTTAATAGTTCTTTCTAAGCCATATAGGGAATAGGTAGTAATAAAAAAAGACATTTCCAAGGGGTCTCATTTAGCTCCACATTACCCTACAGATTTTGCACCCTCATGATTAAATTGCAGAGGCTTTTCCTCAAATTAGGCTTTGTTTACAAAACTGATTAATCGCAAGTTGCAATGATGATGGCGAAGAGGCAACCACTTAATGTTCTGTCCTTTGTAAAATATTGTTGCGTTCTTATCACTTTTCTGGTTATCTTCGATTCAGACTTGTCAACGAGCCGACATTTTCAAGCTCGGCTCGGGGCGGCTCGGTTCGCCACATAAAATCTTTCNNAAATTTTGTGCTCAAAGAATTTTTTACATAGCTTTTCATATTATTTAATAAACATTTCTTAAATAGGATTATAGGAAAATATGAAAAATCTCCATAATCAAATTAACAAGCAGAACTATAGACTTGCTTTGCCTAAAATAGGCTCGTTTTGGGCTCGGCGCATATCAAAAACTGTGCTCAAGCTCGGCTCGTTAGAAGCTCAGCTCGCTGATAAGTCTGATTCGATTAACAGAGAACATAATATTTTATCAAAATCAAGTTTTAGAACCCATTTTAATCTTTTTGTTGAGTTAATTTTTTTTATGTTTCAATTCTAAAATATATTTAAAAGTCAATATGAATGTATTTGCTAAAGGAAAAACTTTGTTTATTGATCACACAAAGTTTTATGTCACTATTGACTGATTTGCCATTCAAATTCACACCTAATTTAATCCTTTCACAGTTATTGTCCAATGAGTAATATTTTCACACCAAGGAGTTTAGTCAAGGGAAGCAGTGAAGTATTTCCCCGGAAGCTTAATTCAGTTCAATTGTTTAAACAGTTCACTTTTGAAGAGCAATTCAAAGAGAATTCCTAGGTGAACTATTTGTTGGAATTTTGTGGATTTTCAATTTTCACTTTAAATTTACAAAAAGGTGTGGTTAGCAGCTATAAAATAATGGATATCAATAACTCACACTTTCAATAGAAAGTGTAATGCATTATTTCTTTGTTCACGCCTTTAACTACCATTAAAGATTTAGTAAATTATGCCCAGCATTGACATTATTTTGTTTTTACCTGAAATGCCACGTTTGACATCTAGTAGTTGAAAGCATGGAAACACCAATGTAAGCCTATCATGAGCAGTGTGTTTAAGCCAAGATCAATTTAAACAAAGGCGTAAAACTGATGAAATATGAAATATCCGTAATAAATTAAAATACAATTTATATTTATATCTAAAATGCTTATACATGTGCGTTCTAAGTATATTGTAAACTAAATTGTGTCTATAGTGATTAATATAGATGAAGGCTTATATAGATTTACCAAAAATTGACGTTATTATTTTAAGAATAGCCATTAATTTATTAAAAATTGACATCAAAATTGGCTTCAACTTTTAGCTAATGTATACTAAATAAGTTTAACTTATGCTAATTTGATTAGGAAAGAATAATATAAATTAATATGTTTGTGTACATTCAAATTGATTTTTGCTAATGAAACTACATATATTACATATATATATATATATATATATATATATATAGTGTACAAAAATTCGCCTCTTACTAACTAAGAAAGAAACATGATAATTCAATCAAAGCAATTGCTTTTGGAAACTTACCCTATGTATGTTTGTTTATATGCATAAATTAAATTAATGTTATACGAACACATTTAATTTTTGTAACATAGGTATAATCTAGAATACAGAATTGCCTTTATATATAATATTGTTACTGAGAACGAGACAATTCTTTCATTACACTTACCTGAATGGAGACATAAAGAAGAGAAACCTCCATTGAAGATGAGAAGTGACCCCTCACATCAAAAACAAATGATGCTTTCAGTGTTTTGTGATAAAGGTGGTGTCAATCACATAAACTTCTTGCCTAATGGATAATCAATAAGCAGACTTGTCAACAAGACGACATTTCCAAGCTCGGCTCGGCTCGTTTAAATTTTGTGTAAGTTCGGCTCTGCTCGGCTCGCCACATAAAATCTTTGAGTGAGGCGCGTTTTAGCTCGGAATTTTTTTAAACATATTGTGCTCAAAGAATTTTTTACATAGCTCTTCCTATTATTTAATAAACAGTTCTTAAATAACATTATAGGAAAAGCATACTGACTGCAAAAATAAGAAAAATCTACCTAATCAAATTAACAAGCAGAACTGTAAACTTGCTTTGCCTAAAATAGGCTTGTTTTGGGCTCGTTGTATATCAAATACTGTGCTCAAGCTCGGCTCGGCTCGTTAGAAGCTGACAATAAATCGTCAATACTATGCCAAATTGATTGAGGAATATCATAAGAAGAAACAGAAATCAAGAACTGTGCCAATTTGGCTCCTTGTTTGTAGTCCTCTTATCTATGCAAAAAATATTGCATAATTTCAACAAAAAGGAGTGGACTTACTTTTCTAAAACATTCACCGTACAGCAGAAATTTTGCTTCAAGCGATTGATTTTTATTCAAGTACATGAAGAAAGCAATTTGTTTAAAAGTGGTTTGCCCAGCTCTCTGGAAAATGTTTGGTTGATGCATTTCAAGAATTGGTTCTTTGATTGAGTAAGATGATTGCTGCCAATGGTACTTATATTAAAACGTAATTACATAAGTTTTTCGAACTACTACTTAATGCAGTTAAATAAAATTTTTTAGTTTTTTGTGCTGTGATCTTTCTTAGTCCGAGAGGCATTATTGAATGAACCACGTATATCATTTTCAAACGTTCTTTATTGATTGAATAGGGAAATTAAAGCAAAATTGATTGAACCTTAAATTTCATATAATTTGTGATAGTTTCTTTAAAAATTTTATTTTTTTTACTTTTTTATTAAAAGACTTTACTTCCTAAAAAAAGTTACAAATAAATAAAAATTATGTACAAAATAAATAAGAGTTCTTTTCTTTGCAACAAGAGCAATTGCATGCAAGATGAAAATAACAATGATTAGTAATGCTGTAGTATTTTGAGAAATAAAAAAATTATTTTAATGCTTTCTAAACTTTTTTGGACAATCGAATAGATCAATCTCTGTATGGAGATGCACATAATTTGCTACTTTAACAAATCTGTGAAAAAATAAATTACTTATAGATTTTTTATTCAGATATTTTGAAGTGAAAAGTGTTTGGTTGATCTTTTTGTTGAAGTGCGAGACACATATTTCACGCCTGAATGCAACTTGACTGGTCTATTTGCAGGAGACAAACTAGTTCAGACTGCTTTATTTAATTTTTGCAAAAATCGTATTAGAAATTGAAAAAAGTTAATATTCTTATGTACTTAAACATTTAGCCTTTTTGATATTCTAAGGATCTGATGCCACTGATGTGGGCCAATGTGAAACTACAAACCTTTGCCAAAAATGATCTTCATGTGTTGAAATTTCACGAATAAAGAGCCTTGACAACATAAATTACATGGAAAAATATTTGAGAATTGCTAAAAAAATGTTTAGAACTAATTAACTTAAGCGTTTTCTACAATCTGTGATGGTCCTTAATACACCAATGATGTCTACCACCTTCAACTACGAATTTAAATTTCCATCATTTCCATGCCCGTTCGTGCGTACGACTCATGAATGAAATTTGGGCAGTCTACCTAAAGAAAATATAATACTTGCAGTTAGTTGTTATTCTTATGATCATTATATTGCATCATTATCTGAAGTTTAAGTGTGGGAAGGATTTTAAATTTTTCCTAAGACATCAGAATTTGTTATTGTAAAATATTTAATTATTTCTGTCAGAAATTTTAACCATAATAGAGAAGAACACTAAACTCATAGATGGGGCCAAATCCAGAATTTGCAAAAGGCTTGCAGAAAATTGTTTGCAAATATGGACAAACTGGTGTATAACTTAAAGCATTCCTCAGACAGTTTGGGGTTAATTTGTTCATTTAAACAGAAGTATTTAAATGATAATACTTAATAATACATATTAAATATCCTACTGTAGAACTGTTTATACCAATTGTACTACTATAAGAGTCAAGCAAATTTATTGCTAAAATAAACAAAACAAACAAACAAATTCTACAAACTAATATACATGTATATTTACAAAATTAATAATATGCACACTTACTTAAAGGGCGTAAATTTCAAATGTTAAATGAAATCTGTCCATGCGCTTAATTTGTTTGATATTCCTAATAGTGATTGTTTGGATAACAAAATTTTTTTAATTTTTCTTCTAAAATGTTTATAATTTTGTTCCTTTTTTATTTCGAGATTTAAGTCATTCCATAATCTAGAAGCTTTAAATGAAAATGAATCTGGACGATTAATACTACTATGCAAATTGTGGTTTCTATCACTGGTTTTGATATAATTGCTTAAAAAGTGTTTAGATTTTGAATTGTGTACATACTTGTGTATCATACAAAGAGTTTGATATTCGATAAAGTACAATGGTGAAAGAACATTGCTACCTTTTATAAAAGTGCTCACTGATTTATGCTTATCAATATAATTCAGAGTTCTTATTGCCCAATTGAATATTTTTGCTAGTGATGATCGATTATTTGATGTGATATTTTGGAATAAAAAACAACAATAGTTAAAGTTACTTAGCACAAAAGAGTTAAGCATTTGTGATTGAAAGGACTGCCCTACATTGCGCAAATGATATAAATATTTAATACCAGAGGCCATTTTCCTACATTTTGATGAAAAAAATTCAGTAAAACGTAAATCTCTATCAATTACTACACCAAGATAATTAATAGAATTGCTTTGCTTAATTTCATTATCTCCTACTTTAATTTTGATATTAGAATTTTTTTGGTATTGCTTTGGTGTGAAAATAATAAATTGTGTTTTATCAGGATTAACTTTTAACTTGTTTCTATTAAAATACCTAATAAGATTTTCAATATCTTTTGTTAAGAGTTTGGTTGCGTCATATGGATTTTTTGCTTCTCTTAATATACATGTATCATCCGCATATTGATAGATCGTTCCATTTTTTAAAGTATTCGATATATCATTGACATACAATGCGAATAAAATGGGCCCTAATACTGTTCCTTGAGGAACACCTAGATTAGTAGTAATATAATCAGAATAAGTGTTGTTAATTTTTACCCGTTGTCTTCGGTTACTTAAGAAATTCATAATGAGATTTTTGGCACTTTCACTGAAACCTTGATTTTCTAATTTGCTTTCTAAAATATTAAAATTCATTGAATTAAAAGCTTTACTAAGATCCAATAAGGCAATAGATGTCGACAAATTGTTATTCAGATTTGATTTAATTTTTTCTGTAATAGATAATATTGCGTCGGTTGTACTATACTTAGGCCTAAATCCAAATTGGTTATCTGATAGAATGCTATTGTCATTGAGAAAAGCGTAAATTTGCTAAGCTAAGAGCTTCTCAAAGATTTTAGCAAAGGGATGTGTAATACTGATGGGTCGATAATTGTTTGGGTTGGAAGGATCTCCTTTTTTATACACAGGTGAGATATCAGAATTTTTTAAGATAACAGGAAAGTTATTCTCGATAATGCATTGATTAAATTTCTCAGCAGTATCTGCACCACATTTAAAAAACTAGTGAAAAATTTTGAAAAGATAATATTATAAATTGTATTTGCAAACAAATATTCTATTATGTAAAATTTTCCGCGGTTAGAATTCCATTTTAAAGGAAACATTGCAGCATATTTCTTAATATAGTACGGGATTGGGAAAATGTTTTTTAAATGCAATTTTTAAGGATCCGGTTAAAATCCGGTTAAGTTACGAGCAAACCGGCCCGGTTAATCCGGTAAAAGTATATGGGGACGTATAGTACTAGTAATTACTGCGACAACTAAATGCAGTTTTTAATTTTTAATTAAATCGCCGTTGACAAGCATTTTGATTGCAAATAATTTAAGTTAGCTAAGGCTCCAAGTCTACAACATCTTGTGGGCGTTACACTTTAGCAAAGCATTTCTAAATATACCTTGCTTTGATCTGATAGAAAATTGTGCCATCCATTTCATAGAATACAGAAAATTATTCGAAACTATTTCTCTAGATTTTTTTAGATATTGTTAACATTTAATGGAAGCATCATTCCAAAAAAATATCAGTAAACAAATGAAAATATTTAAATGGAGCTCATAAACAGTATATATTTTAATATTCTAAATAGAGGGAAAAGATTCTCAACTTTGTAAAATGTTCCAAAATTGTGCTGATTTTACAATATATTTGAAAAACAAATTTTGTGAATTCACTGGCAAAAGAAATATATATATATATATATATATATATATATATCAAAGTATTTGCATCGCATATTTCAACCACTTATCACTTATACCGCTTATTTCAATATCGCATATCGCTTAGACCGCTTATGAGAGCCGCTAGCTTATTCGCTTATCAAAAATATTTTTACACAAAAAATTTCAACTAACATTTAAGATTAATATATCACTTAAAACTGAATATCCTAGTCTGTTTCGCCAGTGATCTCGGATTATTCATGATTCAATTTTGTACAATGTCCCACACTTCGACCAAGGGAAGTGAGAGATGAAGTTTTGCATCACCTGCACCTGGTAAATGGGTGTGTCTTTTTAAAATCAAAATATCGAGGACGCTTTGTAAAGAATCAACCTAAATCAAATGCTTTAATTCACTCAAGGTGGGATGCCCTCGCTGTTGGAGATGATACACGGGCGAACACGTGCAATGAAATCGAACAGTGATTAAATACTGCGATTCGATTAGCTGATTTAAATTACAAAAATTGTGTAAAATTATTAAAATTTTAGTAAGAAGTCGAGTTATTGAATTACCAATGTATGACAGTATTTCCCAATAGTTGTTAATTTCAAAAAGCTTAAACGACCGTATTTTAGAATTTCTACCGCTTATTCCTCTTACCCATATTTCAGCACTGCTTTAAAGAGGTTAAATACTTTGATTTATATATATATATATATATATATATATATAAATCTGATTGATATTACAACTCCCACTTCCATGCTAAGCATTAATGATGTACTATATGGATTGAACCCTAATTTGATAAAATAAATTTTCAATTCGTAAATTTCTTATTGATAACTTTTTCCTTCTCATGTCGTGAATTCACGACGTCGTTACGACAGTTCTATTTTTACGATTAGTATGGTGATGATCATCCTATTTCATCAACTGAAAACCAATACAATGTTTGAAAGATTTGCAAAAAAACATTCATAGCAAAATAATTCTCTTTGACTTACCACTACTGCGTCAATGGAACCGTAACTAAGCATGTTAAATCGGATTTATTGTCTCTAAGAGATCACTGCCAATATGTTTATGCTAACTGATCTTCTGCAATCATCCCTTTTTTAAAATAGATGTGTAAAATTACTTATCAGAAATGGGTTAACGTATTTCAAAAATTATAGATTTTATCAAACAACTTGTCTCAACATTACGTTATTTAGTACTTAGTAGCCCAGTTTTCAATTAAAGGCATCCTAACAACAACTTTTTGGGCATTATGGTTATCTAAGGAATGCAAATGTAAAATCTAAAAACGTCAATAAATTATATTTTATTTTGCAGCTCTTTAATTAGTGAAAATATTACTTTAATTATTTGTTTGAAATTATAGAGGTATATTTCTTAGATTGCATTGAGTATTTGTGATTTGTTGGTTTGCTATATTATTTCTCTCGATATATTGAAATTGTAATGGAGTTAATGGGCAAATCTAAGAGACAACGCAGTGAAGTAAATGAAAATGTTTTTTGATTGAACCGAAAATAAATGGCTATTTCTCCATTTGAACATATATATACGAGGGAGAGTCAAAAAGTAATGATAATTTTATAAAAGAGTGACAATAATTTCAGAATCTTGTATCCTGACAAAAAGTTTCTACACCATGATTTTCGTTAAATCATTAACATGATAAAGTAAGAGTTCAATAAAGTAAGAATCATTTCTCTACATAGTCTCCTTCACACATCAGACACTTTTTAAATTTTTTCGTTTACAAAGCAATTCCATTTGAACATATATATATATATATATACGAGGGAGAGAAAAAGTAATGATAATTTTATAAAAGAGTGACAATAATTTCAGAATCTTGTATTCTGACAAAAAGTTTCTACACCATGATTTTCGTTAAATCATTAACATGATAAAGTAAGAGTTCAATAAAGTAAGAATCATTTCTCTACATAGTCTCCTTCACACATCAGAAACTTTTCCATGCGGTGCTTCCATCGTTCAATTCCATTTGAANCCGTGGGAGATGCCAACTTCTTCCGCAATAGCATCGATAGTCACTCGTCGGTCTTGCTCAACTGCCTTTTGAACAGCGATGATGATGTCTTCTGATCTGGACGTTCTGGGTCTGCCACTCCTTTGTTCATCGTCCACCGAATCTCTGCCCTGTTTGAATTCACGAATCCATCGGTAGACAGTGGGATCTGGAGGAGCACTATCCTCGTAGACAGAGCTCAATGCATTAATGATGTCAGCCGGCTTCCAACCAAGTTTCGTTAGAAACTTGACATTGCTGCGAATTTCAATTTTGGTGCTCTCCATTGATTGAACCTTATATAGCGTAAAACGCTAGACTTTGAATTGGTTTTAAGAGGCTGACAGCAGTGTAAGCAAATTCAAACTCAGTTCAAATCACGGGTATGAATAGCTATTTCAAATAAGACAAAACTTGTTTTCTTCTACTTAAATTTTTCAAATGGCATAGATATTATCATTACTTTTTTACTCACCCTTATATATATATATATATATATATAAAGAACTAGTTACAATAAAAAAGCACATTAACCCTGTTCGACCTAGTCATTTTGGGGCTTTTCATGAAGATGATGGAGGATTAGTGGATTAGGTAAATTAGTGGTGGCTCACCTTCATAAAAGATATGCATTTATGATAAACCGAAACGCACTCAATAGATGGGCGATTCGGCCTCTATATTGTTCTTCTTTCCATAACTTTGCTTGAAATACTTTTTTTAGCTGACTTTTTCTAAAAACTTTCCGGGACAAGAGAAAGTTAAGGAATAATTTTTTTGAATTGAGCCGTTTCAAAGGTGTTCCCAAAAAATCACCTTAGCAAAAAATTCAAAAGTTTTTGGTGCAGCATGTATTTAAAATAGTTAATATTCTGAGAGATATTGATTATTGATACAATTAAATTGATGAGTCATATTATTAAAGGTCAGGCTTGTTAACAAATGTGTTAGGATGAAAAGAAGTTTTACAAGGGGAACGGCCCTTATATACTTCAGTACTACGATGAGATTTTAGTTTTTATTAATTTGTCGTCCCTGAGCTCCTTAACAACAAAACAGTTTATCTTATAAAACAAGGGGTCTTAGAAGGTCTGTGGACAAAATCAGTGGCATTCTTTCAGCGGGAGAAGGGCCAGGGGTGTCAAGCTTAAAATAAGAAAAATATTATTACATACCATATAAAAAGTGGTCTAAATTACTAGAAGCATTGATACTGAAGCCTGGGGTCAAAATGGCAGCTCCTTGGGTGAGAAATTTCTTATTACTTTTTTAACTGTTTTGAACTTTGACCTTGAAAATGAATTTTTTATATATTATTATCTTAAGTATTTGATTTATGAAACATAAACATTATTCATTGACTTTATTTCTAGTTTATTTATTTAGAAATGCCAGTTTATTAAAAATTTTGAAAATGGCTGAAATGTTTTCATAATACTACCTGACCTTGAGCGTATTTATTTTGCTTTCCTGTTAGAATAAGTCTTTGACAATAACTAGAATGAAAATGTGGTAAGTAAACTGTTTCTTTCTATTTTAATGCTCAATTAATTTAGGTACAATTTCACATTTATTTTTATAAAAATTGCTGACGTCACAACTTCATTTGCGTATAAAATCGAAACTAATGAGGAAATCAGCAAAGATGTAGTTCAAAGGTGTATCTTTCACTTTTCTAAAGCTCAGTGCTTTATCATTAATGGTTTTAAAACAAAAGAGGGTAGTTGAATAAGCCCCACTCAGTGCGTTAGTGACATTTAATATTTCAGTATCTTTAGTGTTAAAACACTGACCTGGGTACACATGATTTCAAACCGGACTTGTCAACGAGCCGTAATTTCTAAGCTCAGCTCGGTTCGTCTGAATTTTGAGTAAGTTCGGCTTTGCTCGGCTCGCCACATAAAATCTTTCAATGAGGCTCGTTTCAGCTCGATATATTTTTTACACATATTTTTTACAATATTGTGCTCTCAGAATTTTTTCCATCGCTCTTCCTATTATTAATTAAGCATTTCTTAATTAAGATTATCGGAAAGGCATACTGACTGCAAAAAAATAAGAAAAATCTCCATAATCAAATTAACAAGCATAACTATGAACTTGATTTGCCTAAAATAGGCTCGTTTTGGGCTCGCTGTACATCAAATGCTGTACTCAAGCTCGGCTCATTAGAAGCTCGGCTAAAATAAGATTAAAAGTAAATTAAAAAATAAGAAAAATCTGCATAATCAAATTAACAAGCAGCACTATAAATTTGGCTTCCCTTAAAAACGGCTCGTTTTGGGCTCGTTGTATATCCAATACTCTGCTCAAGCTCGGCTTGGCTCGGCTCGTAAAAAGCTCGACTTGTTGACAAGTCAGTTTCAAACACAATTAATTTTTAGAGATTTAATTGTATCATCACAAGCGTCCTTATAATTTATATGTATGTAAAATTATGTACCTAAGTACAGTAGATCAGTGGCATATTTCTCTAATACCGCCGGGGTGCGCTCAATCTATGTTACAAAGAACCAGGTGATCACTTCTACAACAAAAAATAACAAAATTAAATGTTTTTCTGCATTTTCCATTAAAAAGTTTTTTGATTTTCAACACTAGAAATTACAGACTAAAAGCGCCAAAACCCGTCAATTGACGATTTTTATATTACGTTTTGTAAATTACTACAAATGTACCCAAAATCTTAGTGCAGGCCCAGCGCGTGACAGAAAAAGATGAGGGGGCTTGAGTGAGGCTTGAAATTATATTTATATTTGCCTCGTGTCAATATATTTTTTTAATCTAACCTTAGGCCTATGTTTTCTCAAAGAGGTTAAATTACTTGTTTTTTATATAAAGAT
>CABFPE010000651.1:204428-215889 GCA_900660155.1 Hofstenia miamia | reverse complement strand
CAATTAATTTTTAGAGATTTAATTGTATCATCACAAGCGTCCTTATAATTTATATGTATGTAAAATTATGTACCTAAGTACAGTAGATCAGTGGCATATTTCTCTAATACCGCCGGGGTGCGCTCAATCTATGTTACAAAGAACCAGGTGATCACTTCTACAACAAAAAATAACAAAATTAAATGTTTTTCTGCATTTTCCATTAAAAAGTTTTTTGATTTTCAACACTAGAAATTACAGACTAAAAGCGCCAAAACCCGTCAATTGACGATTTTTATATTACGTTTTGTAAATTACTACAAATGTACCCAAAATCTTAGTGCAGGCCCAGCGCGTGACAGAAAAAGATGAGGGGGCTTGAGTGAGGCTTGAAATTATATTTATATTTGCGTCGTGTCAATATATTTTTTTAATCTAACCTTAGCCATATGTTTTCTCAAAGAGGTTAAATTACTTGTTTTTTATATAAAGATCATTAACATTAATTATTTTCTCTTTGTTAATATTTTTTTTAAAATGCTAAACAACTTTCAGATAATAAAATTTATTAAATCAGAGCAGAATAAACAACAGAACATGCAGTCATGCACTAACCAAGAAAACACACAAAAGCAGAACAACAGAAATATGCACCAAAATAATTGAAGTCTACGCTTTTTAACAGAATTAAATTTACGAAGAAAGTCAACATTATTAATGTCTCTTGTTATAGATTTTTCAAATCCCAATATGATAAGGTTTGCCTTTCTTTCATCATTCATACTTCTTCAAAAAGAGTTAGCACACTAGACAAGGTAATTCATGTATTTTCACTAAGGTAGCATATTGTAAATGATATTTATAACATAAATTCATGTAAATATTCATTTACACAGATTATATTGTCGTATTAAAATAATAATAAGGGTGTGAATAGTTTTGTAAATATTTCAAAGAGGTGTGAATATTTTGCAGCAAAAGTTTCGCGGCTAATTGTACAGAATTATCATGGATTACTAAATATACTCAAATTTCATTTGATAGAATTGCTGCAAAGGTGTAGAAATTTCAAGCATACCAGTATCATTCGTCATTTGTAATGTCTCAACGTTTCCTGCAAACAATGATAAACCTTTCAAGTGATGAATCTGGAGATGACACTGAACAAGATTTAGAAGAGGTAAAGGAGAATAATGATGAACAGCTATTACATGATATTTCATATTCAACAAGCAGCAGTGATGAAGATTTAGACCTCTTGTCACACAGCAATCACAAAGAGATTGACAATGAAAATAATTCACTTCGGGGTAGAATGCAACGACAAAATATAGTAAGCCAGCTTGAAGGTGTAACACGAGGTTATGCTGGTATCATAATCATAACTCCATTAGACGCTAGAATCTTCACTTTGATAATGGGATGCTGAATTTTATTGTTGATTGTACAAATGAAGGGATAGATGATTGGAATCTAACAAAGAGATGAGCTAGAAAAATTCGTGGGACTACTGTTTCTAAAAGGAATTACAAATCAACGAAATTATCCATTTGAAAAACTACAGTCAATGACATATGGATGTCCCATATTCAATAAAACACTGTCTCACCAAAAATGAGAGAGATAAAAAGGTTTCTAAGACTTGATCGTCGTAGAAATCTGCAACATGTCAAATTTTCCCTAATTTCAACTATTTTAGATCGCTTTGTAGCCAATCTCCAAAGTTGTTACCACCCATCATCATTCTTGACTATTGATGAACAAATATTTCCGACTAAATCAAGCTGCCATTTTACGCAATCTATGCTCGCAAAGCCGGATAAAATTTTGGATATTAGCTGTTTCATCAAAATATTGTTATAATATCAAGCCCTATCTTGGTATAAAAAACAAACACATTCTGATATCAGTGGACGCACTTTTCTGCAACAACTGTCCAAAGAGCTCAGGAAAGAAGTTGATATTCAGGCTACTCTCCAAAAGCGAGTCACTTGTCAGATTAATTTTCATTGTGAAAAGAATAGAACTGTGAATTTGTGCAGAATTTGCAGTAACCCTGTTTGTGGGAAGTGGCAAGCTGTCATATGTATCAACTGCCTTGATGAATAGCTTTTAAATACTTTTATTGTTTTTGTTAGCTCATATATATGTATTGTCACAATAAAACTTGCAATATAGATGTATCTTTATCAACTTGGTCGATCAATTGTAATTATGTTCATGTATTGCACCAAACATTAGAAACATGCAGCAAAAATATAAGGCTAAGATTTTTACAACAGTATATTTTTTCAGTTAAATGTAGAAACCACTTGTATAGCAAGATATAATAATTTAACTTTTTTATGAATAGTGTATCCTTAAAACATATTTAGCTTAAGTAACAAATTTAACTTTCATGTCATAGCAGTCGTCAATTGACCGGTAATGGCGCTTAAAGGTATATCTACACACTACTTTTTTTCAATGTGGTATTATCTGAAAAAAATTGGTAAACTTGTGCTTTGCAGTTATAAAAAAATAGCAAATGATTATACTGATGAAAAACCACTTCTACAAAAAAATTATAATTTAAAATTTTAAAATTGTCAATTGACGTTTTTGGCGCTTCTATTGTAAAAATGTGCATATTTCGATTTTGTATTTGATATTTTTGTGAAAAACCAATAACTAAATAAAGAATTTTTGTCTCAATAACTATAAAGGCAAATTCAGTATTAACAATTAAATATTTGATTCATTCATTGTTAATAAACAAAACAATCCATAAGTAGACTTAACAGACTAAGTAAAAAATTACATTTGAATATGAGCATAACGTGCAAGAACAGCAAAATATTGCTCGCAAGGATTTTATACTGCATTATTATTTTTTCACCCTTCATCACATGATTTGAAAACTTATGGAACATTTATGCAAAAAATCAATATTTTATTGTTGCCTACATGTGCCTCTACAGACATCAATGCACTTTACATAAACGAATTTTAAAAATTAGATAGAAATAATTTATTCCAAAAAGATAAAAGTTTTTTGGTCATAAAATAGAAGGTACATCATATTATTTTGGTTATTTGCGGGACTTAGTTTCAATAAACAACAATCAGTGCTTGTTTGTGAAAAATATTTAAGAAAATCAATATATTATTTAATCAAGTCAAAAGCCCCATGGAATTCAAGATCTCACAAGGAGGGGGTGGGGCTCAAGCATCTCTGCCCATTGTTAGTTACACCCCTACAGTAGATTTTTATCGCAACTCATTTTTAATAGATGGCACTACAAGCGAAAAATTATTAAATATTAAAATTTTTAACTCGAGTCACAAAATAAATAAATGCACTTATTGGCACTTACATTTTACATTTAGTTTTGCAGAGCATGTATATTATATTTAAAGAACTTTAGAAGACTTACAATGCTTATATTGCTTGACAAGATGTATGTCAAAGAATACGTAATCTCCAACACTTGCAATTTTCAACAGCTGGATTGCTTAAGAAAGCCTGCTAGTATATACTATCTCATTGCAATGGTTCATGCACATGCTCCACTATCATTTTAAAAGTAATTTGACCATGCTTTGAGGTTTATAATCTATGCCCAATAATGTTTGCCTACTTAATAGAAATTGTTTTATTTTTTTCTTGAAGTGTTTATAGTTTTTCTCACATTTTATTTCAATAAAATGCTAATATAAAAAAATGCAGTCACAGATATTTAAAATACATAACATAATTTGAAATCAATCAATAGCGTAATATCCTGAACTTGGAAAGAACATCTTTTGAATAATTAGTTTTCAACAACATTTTCTTAAATATACAAAGTTTATAAACTTAAATATGTGTGAAATTGTTAAGAAACCCTAATCAATTTCCTACTATTGAAATGTAATCCATAATTTATCAAAATATTATAGATATTTTGTCAATG
The DNA here is from genome assembly GCA_900660155.1 of Hofstenia miamia. Lineage (NCBI taxonomy): Eukaryota > Metazoa > Xenacoelomorpha > Acoela > Hofsteniidae > Hofstenia > Hofstenia miamia. The sequence goes on along the minus strand of CABFPE010000651.1, from coordinate 211,975 downwards.
GTTAATCAAAGTTTTGTTTACTTTAGTAGCAAGCGCAAATATTTTTGTTAACAGAGTATATTTGAATTTTTGTTGACTGTGATATTTCAGAAGTTACTCAGACTTTTGAAGCATTCAAAATCTTGCTATTGATATAATTTTTTTTTGCTCTGTCTAGTGAATTAATATCCTGTTTGTTATATTGTTGTGCGCATGCATACATACATCTTCAAAAACATTATTTACAAAGATATACACTTATGATACTGCAAATATGAATTGAAAAGAGGCTCCTTCTGCTTTGGTCGATATGCATATCATAAATTAAAGTGCTCGGCTCAACTCCACTCGGCTCGGCATCTCATCTGTGATTTTATTCAAACTCGTTTTAGGCCCATTTCGGAAAATATCTCAACTAATAAAATTGAATTACAAGAAGCTACTTCTACCCGCTTTATAAGTGCCTATCGTAGGTATTATGAATTTTCCTGGATTGTTATTATATTTTTAAAATGGGAAATTTAACGAGAAATATGAAGTATTACACAACACCAATAGCAGATGTAAGACTTAATATATCTTAGGAAGGCCCACAAATGGTATTTCAGGCTCATCTTCTTCTCCGATTCCAGCACAACAACAACAAAGAGAGCTAGATATATATGTGAGCACATTTAAAAATACTCAGAAATTTTACAATAACACATAATTATTTGAAAGTTATTAAGAAATTCAACCCTGTCGACCAAAACAACAAATAGGTCACTGCACGTGACCCATGACGCATACGACTCTAACCAATGGATCATAACCCGTCGTTTATATTGCGACTCACTTTAATCCATCAAAATGGACAAACTTATTTCTGAAGTGGAACAAAAAATAATTTTTAATACCGGTACTGATCTTAATGCCACAAGCATACTTTTATTTACGTAGAAACATGAAGGCTTCTAGACCATTATTGCAATGACTATCTTGCTATAACTTCGACACCACCAATATTTTTTTTTGGAATTTCATAACACCAATAATTTATTGTTGAATTCAATTATATTGCAATATAATATTTCACACAATTACGCATCCCTGAGACTTGATTCATGGGCTCGTGGGCCAGTGACCAGCTTTCAGGGTTTCTGTTTGATTACTACTACATAGAAGTTATAGAATAAAGGTCCATACTAAATGCACTTTGGTATACGTAAGCAACTCATAAAAACAATGGATATATACATCCCTAAATAATACAAAACACATCCCACAATGTAAAAAGCAATCAAATATATATATATATATTTCTAACTAACAAGGCTTCTTAAAGTAGTAAAAATCTTTCCACAGCACGTTGAAAATTTGAGGAATGTATTTTTCATGAAGAGATAATCATTAGATTTTAAAATCTTCATATTTCAATTGTTGAGTTCAGATATAAACTTCTTAGAAACCAAATTTGAAATTGCAATTTCTCAAAGCTAGACATCCTACAATAAAATGTTAAGTGAATTTCTTAAGGTGAAAACTGGGTAAGGACATCCCACAATTTTTTTCAATTAAAAATACCTTATAAAGTTTTGGTAGCATATTTTTGTAAAGTACTTACTCCCAAATAATTTTATTGAGCAATAATTTGGAAATTGGTTTGTTTATTAATGATTTTTTAATATATTATTAAACATAAAATTATTAAAAAGGGTCTCAAAGGTTATCAACTTAAGAAGCACACTTGTCAACGAGGCGACATTTCCAAGCTCGGCTCGACTCGCTTAAATTTTGTGTAAGTGAAATCTCGTTTTAACTCGGTATTTTTTTTTAAAAATATTGTGCTCAGAGTATTTTTTACATAGCTCTTCCTATTATTTAATAAACATTTCTTAAATAAGATTATAGGAAAGGCATACTGACTGCAAACAATAAGAAAAATCTCCATAATCAAATTAACAAGCAGAACTATAAACTTGCTTTGCCTAAAATAGCCTCGTTGTATATCAAATACTGTGCTCAAGCTCGGCTAGTTGACAAGTCTGGAAAAGGATTTACTAGCCATTGCTATTTTTTATAATACCATGTGTGTGTAAGCAGAACATTAATGTGAAATCTCTACTATAAGGAAATAGTCATTAAAATAAAAAAATTTCATATATATAATTCTTAACTACTTGAAGAGCACGTCATTACGTCATTCTTGATAAAAATGACACTGTTAAGCCTTTCAACTGCGGCGAATGGTGCCAGCGGTATGTTTAATGATACCAGTTGAAGTATAGCCAATTAAATGTAGTGTGTTTAAGTGGCTACGGTAGTCACAAGCTAACCATGGCTGCCGAAACAGATCGCGAATTTTCAGACGAACTTCTAAGACTGCGTTTAAAGATGTTTGATAAGGTTTCATATTCTCCTTTGATCTATCAATATTTTATAGCTTAGAAACTAAACAAAGAAAAACAAGACCGAATTCATAGTAGTAACAACGGTACGAAATTTTAACATATTTTTCCTTCAACGAATGCTTTTTCATAATATTTTGTATATGCATGTACAAAGTTTCATACCTATAAATATCATATCTTTTAGCAGACAGCTTAAAGTGGTCTATTCTTCTTTAAAGAGTGATTTTTGAAAAAAATTTTTATCAATATATAGAATCTTTAAGTATCATAATTTGAGATAAAATGGCTTGCTTGCATGAAAAAATGCATTTTATAAGGACATAAGACTTCAGGTCTTTCTATCATAAATTCTTCTCCATTTCAACGCTCTAGCAGCCTGTTTTCTCAATTCTGGAAGTTTTGTTGTTTTATCTAATTGTGTGACAAAATCATTTTCTTAATAGTTAGTGTAGAAGGTTGAAAACTTGCTATGTTTATAAACATTTTCTATTGCTTCACCATTCATTTACAATGAAACCTTCTTCATCGTTTTAATAATAAATACGTATGTTTTATTAATTTATTACTCATGGTAGTATTGGCATTAAGTAAAGGCCAAGGTACATCAGAAAATTATTTCTTATTCTATAAAAATGGCACAGGGGCCATCAAATTTCAATAATTCCGTTTTTTCATCACATGACTTCTTTTGAAAATGCTTTAAGGTTAAGATAAAGATGGTCAAACACTAATGTCATAAGCTTTGAAAATAAATGTCATTAATATTATTGTGATTAATTGCATTTGTGTTATCATACTTCATGTGATGATGGTTAATTAGTAATGGATAATTAGTGTAATTAATGAGTAACCATATTTTTTAGTTTTTAATGTCTATCACTGTGCCCTTTCAAAATATCTTTGTTAATCTTGAATCACATGTAAAATAAAAAATATGCTAAACTGTAATGACCACTACGATTTATTTCCGCTAACATCCCCTCGTTCTCAAGAAATCGTTCACATTTACGTGAAGAATTCATTTGATATATAGCTTCTTAGCTTTGTGAAAATTTCGAATGCTTAAATGACTACGCTTATTGCGGAAAATGCTTGCTAACTTTTGCAAGAAGCTTGAAAGATTGCACAAATGTTACACATGTTCAGGCTTAATTGTTTTAAATTTGAATTTGATGCCTATTTCAGCAAATCAACTTAATCTTTAGTTCAATGATTGGATACTACATGTTAGCAAGATTTTACTTTGTTTACTAAATCAAGTTATATTTTAAATTATATGTGGAAGCGAAAATTGTAATTTATGAGAAGAAGCTCAATTTTTTGGAAAAGCTTTCAAATTCAAATGCATTGGTTTGGCAGCATTTTCATAGATGATTATATTTATTATCTGCTAAGCAGATCTATAACAATAAACATTAACATCTGATAAAAGATCTGATTTATTATAGCTATGTTTAACCAATTTGATTTTGCTAGTCACAACTAAGCAAACTGGCATGAATTTTATTCTAACTTCTAATTTTGAATGAATTTTTTGAAAAACATAATTATTCCCTAAACTGCAAAACTATATTCTTCAGCATTACGAATTGGAAAATATTCCAACATCCATATGAGAAAGAACTTTTCTAATTATACATTTCGCTTTTTTCTAAGAATCAAAAACGTTTGAATGCAAGTAACAAATATTTCTTGACAATATCACATCAGTAGTAATGATTGGTTAAACTTTGAATACTCCCTGTTCTCTTGCATATTATATATATATTATATATATATATATATATTATATATATTATATATATTTTTTTTATATAGATAATTGCTATAGTTTGTTTGTAGTTTAAGAGATAAGCGATTTTGAACGAGCATCACGATTGCCAAATCCAATAAAAACCTTCATGGTTTGAGAATTAATTCTATCAAAACGAATCGACACGTATTCTTAATTCTTAATATAGAAAAGCCACAATTATGCGCTTTGATTGAGTTTATATGTGATTTTAGTCCTTTTAGGCAAGATGTGTAATTTTATTGTATTGATGGATATTAGTTTGTACTTTTCACTTTATTTTTAAGCAATAAAGTTCCTTTAACTCTTAATCAACAAATTAGAATAATATCTGCAGCAATATTAATGTGTGTCAAAATGTCGGTCAGTCAGTTAAATAAAGAATTCCCTTTAATCAAAAATATTGCACAGATTTCATAAATTAGACCTATTAATATGTGACGGAATTTTTTTCTCAAAATGAAATAATAGAAGTAGGAAATGGTTAATGAATGAATGAAAATTTAGCAGTTCTCCAAATGTTTCTCAAAAACTTGAAATGGAGTATTAAACGCGGCTTTGATTGAAATACAAACGCAATTGACTGCAAAATCGCAAAAAAATCATTGTGTAAAACGCAAAATGTATCGAAAAACTCTGTAATTACATTATAATGCTATATATATATATATATNGTTTCGATGTATATTTCTACCTCTTGAGAGTTGTAGTGAGATGAAACTAAATGTCTAGGTTAGTGACTATAGTGATGTGTGGTTTTTGATAATAAAGCAATTGTCTAGGTAGGATGGAGTTAATTATACTTATAACGGCTGCTTTGACCAACTTTCACAAATGTATTAGTTTCAAAATAAGGATTAGACAATAATTATAACTGTAATGAAAATATAGACCACTTCCAATATAATAACGCATTTTATTTATTAAGCGTAGACCGAGAGGTGGGTCCACAAGCTGGCGAAATGCCCTAGTTTAGGTTGCAATTTTGGTCTTCTGTTCGATGTTTGCAAAACACGAAAGTCTAGCAAAAGAAACGTATTGATTATCAGAGGTTTCAAAAAGAATTTATACTTGGATTATTGATGATATTAAAATAATAAAATTTGGGCGTCCATGATTTTTATTCTTCAACATGGGCGATAAGCAATTCAATTTAGTAGAAGCATTATAACATTTAACGATTATCACTAGAAGCTACCCCGGTAAATGTGTAGGCTCAAACACATTTGTTTTTGTTGTCAAATAACATGCATTATCTTTCAAATATATTTATATATATATATATATATGCTACCGGTTTCGATTCAAAATCTTTTTCAGAACAAATTTGGAAGGAAAATTAATTACAATTAACTACACTTAAAATTCATTAAAAATTGCATGCATTAGAAAATATTCATGTTAAAACAACTTTTCTGTTTATTCACCAATCTTGATCTTATTTGACTCTTTATACATGTATATAGTGATTTTGAAATTCTTTTTTAATTAGATGTTGATGTTAGGTGACCTGAAAATGTTCATGGAAGAGACACAAGGACAACTTACTACAAGAATCCTTCCAAATTTGTTCTGAAAAACATTTTGAATCGAAACCGGTCGCATCTATGAAGCTCAGTAATCTAATATTTTCATATATATATATATATATATATATATATATACATATAATTTAATAGAGTTTTACATGTTAAGCTTTGTTTTTCCATTTCATTGGATGCTTCCAAGGTTTTTCAGTAATATTGCTGATAGTGTATTCTTATTTGAAATTTGATAATTTATTATCAGTGGTAACAAATAGGAACATTGATGAGTCACAAACAATTGACTCAATTTTGTTGTAAAAAGTAAGACGTCTTTTTCATATCTCCAATGATATTATTTACAAACACTGCTTATTTCTGATACACCTCGCCATTTGACTTTTAAAATGTATTTAATTAATAAACGAGACAGGATGTGGTACACTATCATTTAAATTGAATGTATTTTTCCTCGGTAAAACTTCCTTTTTCAAACTTATAAAACTTCTGCCTAAATTTAGCCAATTAGTTCCTTCTCCAATTATCCTCCTTGACTTCAAAAGTGTGAGGTTTTTGCCGTTTTATCAACATTTAAATGTTATTTAATATTTCCAAATATGAACTTTTCAATTTTTTATCAGGAAATTGGCAGAGCAGAGCCTTCTAAAAATAACATTGCTACCTCATAATATGTTAATATGACTGAAAAACAATGAAAAAATATTTTCATGTCGCATTTCTAAGAGAACCAGAAAGTTCTAACAGATATAGTGCATGCAGTAAAATATATAAATATTCAGGTTGTAGAGGTGAAATATAAACAACTCCCTAAGAGCCTATAAAAAAATTAAATGCAAAACAAGATGAAATATTTTTTAAGATATTAATATTTCTGATAATTCACAAGGGAAGTAAGCTTTGTAAATTTGACATGTGCTTTTACTGGCAGTGACATCTATTTTTTTATATTTCTACTCTTATTTGCTGAAATTTCCCTTAGAAGCCACTGCTTAAATCCAAAACAAATTTCAGTAGACTTGAGAAATTTTTTATGGTGATAATGCTTCAATTTTCCAAAGTTCTATCTTTTGTAACATCTCGCATTTAGAAAATGTAAGAGAGTGTATATTTAAATTTCTTACACGAATATTTTTCAGTTTTTTATTTTAAAATTTTTGCACACCAATTTTAAATATATTGTACTAATTAAATTGTCATCCAGTGACTCCTAAACAAACCTTACTGGAAGGCTAACTACTTACAATTATTGGAAACTCTAGCGTTTCTAAATTACATCAGAGTAATTTTTTGCTGTAGAAACATGTAATATAGTTCGCTTGTTCGTATACATAATGCGATTGCTTCATTAATGTAGCAGAAATTAGTAGTGGTTTTTCTTGAGATATTGCACTGGAGACCACATATTTCGCTTCAGCCCTATACTGGTCACTTACATGTTCAATTTTTTTGTTACAGTCTCTACCCAGTAACGTGAGTTTTGGTTACGGTCCCTGTTCCGTACAACATTTTCTGTTCCCATACTGAGATTAACTGTGTTAAAATAAGGAAAAATAATACAATTGAATACTGAATGAGAGACATTGCACACATATTATAACTTAGCAAATATAATTTTTTTGATAACGTACTGTCAAGAAAATTACTACCATATCAGTTTAGCACAGCCATTTGTGAAAAATCTGCAAGAATAGCAAAAAATGTTGAATGAAAGGCTAAAATCAGGCATTATTCATGTAATTTTATCCTTTCAATGCACCACTCTGCTTTACAGAGTGGGACAAAGTTTAATAAACAAAGACTAATGTTTGAAAATCAGTCAATTAAGCATACATATATATATAT
>CABFPE010000651.1:180734-202461 GCA_900660155.1 Hofstenia miamia | reverse complement strand
TTATATATATATATATATATATTATATATAAGTAAGTAAGTAATTATGTTTATAATCAGTCTATGACCAAAAGGTCAAAATGGCTTTGCACAACAAAATAAATAATATAAAACGAAAAACAATAGTTAATAGCTCCAACGTAGTGAAGGAAAAACTGAGGAGGTAAAAAACGTCTGCACCAAGCATTTGAAAAATTATTGCTATGAAGCATCAATGATCACTGTAGGAAATATCAAAGGGTTTCATTGTTTGTGCAAAAACAAAAGTCAGACGATCATTTTGTGGACATAAATCTTTGATACCGAAAATTGTACGTGGCTTCCCTATTATCGGGTAATAGGTGATGTAAAACATGGGATGGCAACTGCAGGGTCTTTCAAAGCTCGTTACATAACAATTGGCGATGCATTTCGAGCGTACTCGTATTTAGTTGTGAACATTCCTCTTCATAACATTGAGTTGGGAGAAAAGTTCTAAAGGCTCTCTTCTGAACTCTTTCAAACGTGGACCGCTGTCTATCAGTCAACTGGGCGTGCCATGCTGGAGAACAATCCTCTACTACTGAACTTATCATAACGAGGTATATTTAGTGTTACTGTCCGATTTTAGTTCATCCTGAATGACAATGCCTAGAAGTTTATCTGAACTTATTCAGTTGATATGATAATTAGCAAAAGAGATTTCGTCTGGTGTTTTGAAATAACGTAAGAATGATACCGTTATTTTCTTACATTTCCTCGGATGAAGTATCGTACCGTTATTATCAAACCATTTAATTACTTCTTTCAAAGTGTCATCTGTTCTACTGTTGACATTTCTATGAGCCCAAAAAGATTTATCATCCACAAACTTCATTCTGTTGTCAAATGTAATCAACAAGTCATTTATGAATTGAACAAACAACCACGGGTCTAGTTTGATGCCTTTTGGAATGCCAGCCGGTAAGGATTTCCCAGTCAGAGAAAGTTCCATCGGGAAGTTTGACTCTTTGAATTCTGTTTGACAAAAGGAAATAAACCAATTTAACGCGTAAGCACTAACACCTATACTTAAGGAGTTTGTCTTTCAAGAATGTATGGGAAACCAAGTCAAAAGCTTTTTTAAAATTATGTAAAAATATTCTTATGTAAACTCCAGGGTTTTCTAAGGACCAGCGCCATTGCTGGATGTGATATTTCATCACATACTATTAACGTGTAGTACCGGTCTTGCATGTGCGTTGTTCATGCATTTAATTATCTTTGTATTTTAGTATTGGTTTGAACGCACTATGCGATGGTTATAGTTGATTATAAAATACATTATAGTTGTGATTTTCTACAACACTGGATGACTTCAATCTGGGCAAATGTTGCAGATTTGTTGCATATGGCTGCAAGTTGTTTAGAATCAAGTGGCCATATGATTTTGCGCATTAATTCATAATCTAGGATGATATCCTTGATTAATTTTTCAAGACAAACAATGTTTGTTGCTATAAACGGATTTGCCCAGCCACCACACAAATACTGATTTATAAGACATGCAATTGGACGAGCTAGTTCGGGTGCGTATTCTTTGAGAAATCAACCAGGAATTACCCACCCATAATTATTCGGTCCAATCGCCTTTTTTAAATCAATTTTCGTTAAGTAAACATACGCAGAAAATTATATATATATATAAGAATAAGAAAGTTTTTATTTGAAAAACGCTTGACAATTATATACCTGATAATTCATCAAATAGCATCATAAAAGTGTAAAAAATGATATTTGCATTAGACTTAACACTAGAACTCCGAACCGGTCATTTGTGACCGTTTTTGATGCAATTGTTAAACAACTACTCCCCTACATGTGAAAATTTTTACAAGTTTACACCTATATTCACTAATTCTGCTGTAAAGTACGAATTGATGACATTTTCGGAAAACAGACAGACTTAGATATTAAAAATCATTAATACCCCTTAAACCGGTCATTTGTGACCCAGACTAAACATTTCATGCATGCGTTTGTTTAGTTATACTTATGCAGTAATATACTTTATATTGAGCATGTATTTAACAGTTTTGATCGTTTTAGTTAAAAATTAATGGCAAAAGACTCTTAATCAAATTATGTGGGATATTGCATCAGATAGCAGTAGCAGTGTTTATTAAATATGAAACTGAATGCTTGTATAAATCTCACTGTAATAAATGCTACACAAATATCGGTCATTTATGACCGGATTAGGAATTAAAGGATGTATTAAATTTTCGGAGTGCTAGAGTTAAGCATGGTTGGGTTGCGGCATTATTTCAATGTAATTAGTTACGTGAAGTAGTGTATTTACTATTACAATATTTAAAGCCCAGGCCAGGATTTTCCCTACAAATATTTTTGTTTTAGTAAAAATGTTTTTAGCTGCTTTTTTAAAAACTTATAATTATTTTTAATAACTTTTGGAAGGATGCTGATAGCGCTATTAATAAATGAATATTTCAACATATTTTTATGAAATTTTTAATCTCTTTCCGATATTGGCATTAGAGTTAGCAAACTTCATTAAATTGAAAGTAGGTAATTAATTAATTACCTTAAGGAAATTTACTACGTTATTAAAAATGATTAGATGTCTTGAGAGAAGGGCAGTTACAGCAATGTAATCTTTCGTTTTGCTAGAGTGACACACTTTCAGAGCCCATTTAAACTGGCTTTCAAGCTTTTTAGAGGGGAATCATAGATCTGTGAATAGCACATTAGCATAGTTAAGATGACTAAGAAAATATGCATGAAACATTTTAATCATTGCAGTGGAAGGAAATTCGTCTACAATGTAAGAAATGCTTTTAATGTCCATACCTTCTATTTGACCTTTGAATAGTACCTTGGTATTAAAAATATCTCCTAAATATGTAAATATATCCACAGCCTTAATGCAATCATTATTGATATTTAGGGTGTAATTCATTGTTTTACTAGAAAGCTGCATTATGCAAAATTCGGTTTTCTTTACGTTAATATTCAATTTGTGAATAGTAAAATATTCACACAGAATAATACAATTTAATTCATAGTCTTATAGCTGTATCAATCGATTTATGGCTACTAAAAATAGAGGTATCATCAGCATATTGAATTAAAATGCAGTATGTGACTTTCCACATGTCATTAATGTATATATGCTAAACAAAAGTGGTTCTAGGAACGTTCCTTGAGGACCCCCATTCTTAATTTCCAGCCAGTTTGAAAAAACGTTAATTTTAACGTTATTCAGGTAGCTAGTTAATGTTTTGCTGTTATGAGAAATGTCGTTAGTTTTTTTAGTAGAAAGTCGTGATTAATGGAGTCGAAGGCGTTAGATCTAAGCAAGCAATTGCAACATCGTTATCGGAATCAAGCATAGATCTCCACTGCTTAGTTGCCAAAATGTGTGTGTGTTGACACTAGTTGTGTTTAAATAAGTTGTCAGTTATTGGATTATGCAAAAGTCTTTTGAAAATTTTGCTTATATATATATATATATATATGTGTGATGTATGCCCAATAAACTGTCGTAACGAAGTCACTGAACGACATAATAACGACACTAAAACGAGATTACAAAACAACGTCAATAAAACGACAAACTATCAATAAAAATGCAGTTTCTAAAAAATTTATCTTCAAATTGTCATAATAGTAAAATTATTCTTATTTTTAAATATTTTTTGCTAGACGGAATTATACACCGCCACTAATCCGCACTATAAACGCCCCTCAAACAATTCAAAGCCCATTAAACGCCAATACACCACAAAACCCCCAACAGTTCTATGTTTGCTGGGTGTACATGTATTATATATATGATTGTGTACATTCAAAGATAGTATAATGGATTTTTATTATTGCCTGTCCGCGTTTATCATCCTTTGATGTCTATCACTTAATCAAATTCGGTTTATATTTCAAATTTCATTATTGCTCTAGTGTCTACACCAAATCAATTTCCTAAAGGGAAAGAATTTTGAAAATTCCTAATTGCGAAAACTATTAACACAACAAAGATCGAATAATCGTTCATGCATAAAATATATTCGTGTGAAGTGAGATTAATCTATTTTATAGTGGAATATCAATAGAAAATAAACGAAAAAGTAACAATACAAAGGGCTTCAAAAGTTGTTTTCTTATTTTTTATTTTATTGATTCTGAATATTTCTAAAAAATTGGTGAATACTGTAGATATATGAGGAAGGTGTACAAATAAGAAATAGTTCTTTAAGTTTTAACCTTATTTGACCTGGACTTTTTGTGCTCCTTGGGCCTGAGGAAAGACTCCCCTCTAGAATTGGATTGTGATATTTAAACCAAACCTGGCACAAAGACTCTTTATGTCAGTGCTATGCACTTGCAGTGTTCATAAATTTAATGCCATCCATATTTTCTATGACGTCAACAAAAATTCTCAAATTCTAAAAAATATAAACATTGGTTTTAGCAGTTGACAATGATGAAACACATTCTTAACTCATCAAATACTATTTTCTTTTGTATATTTAATACTTTTTTTCTCATATTAAGAATAAAGTTTTTGTAAAAAATTAAAACTAAATTCCCAGGTGAAAAAAATGCCATACATGAAATAAGCAGATATTTAAGATAAAATCACCAAAAGACTTATTTACAAAGTTGCATAACTTTTTGAGCAATAATCAACAGTTTAGTAGGGGCAGAAAATCTCACAGACCGAGTAGGGTTTACATAGGGAATATCATGCAATACTACGAATTTTTTCTTCAATAGAGATTTAGAGACCATATTTATCAGAGTTCTCATAGGTTCTGAAATTGAACCTGAAGTCAGACCCGTATTATCCGTTATCCCTGGTTCACTCAACCCAATAAAAACCGTGACCTTGATCCCTAATCTGAAATTGGGTAGATTGGGAGAACTCCGGTGAGTACCCACTCAAAATATATGCAGGGAGGTTTTACTGTTGCTTACCAAGTACAATAAACGTCACAGCTTAGTTATAACCTTTATTATTTAATAGTAAAGTCTTATTTTTTCTGCTTTAACCTCCAGAGACAAAAGGTGTCATATATGATACATTGTATAAAGTGGCCCTGCGCTTATTGGTTTGCTTATTTTTCATCTGAAATGTGATATTATATTTCCATGGGTACTAATTATTTATCATGCAGCGATAGTTTTAATCCAAAATCAGCGTGCCAAAACCATGACACTGGTTAATCAGCAGAGTGCTGAATTTCTTCCTAAGTAAAAACTAATTACAACATTACATTCCAAAACAATTTTTTGTTTTCGAGATTTTCACAATTAGAAAAAATTTTTAATTATTGTTATTTGAATGAATTGTATTTTTACATGTTTTGCAACATATTGAATGTTTTTTCTCAATTTATTTATTTCGTTTATAGTGCAACTTCAGGCTGAAATGTACCATATATGATACAAAAAAAGTCAAGTTGAAATTAAAAAGTTCCTAATTTTTGTAAACTACCATGTTTTATGTTCCCCATCAATGGCAATTAAGGCTGACAGAATAAAAAAATAAATTATTTCGATCTCAGGCCTGAGCAAGGATAATACCTAGTCGTTGCCGTATAGAGAATGAGGAAGTCCTGTTTGGACCAGCACGATGCAAAACAAACCAACAGATTCGAGCCCAACCCGATTCGAGTCGGGTTTGAGAATTCTGAATCTTCAAAACTCAACTCAAAGCTGATTGCATATTTATTAACTTCATTCTCAAAGAACCGTTATCAGTGTTGAATTATCATTAAATTGAAAAATCATAAGAATATCTCCATTATTGTTTTTAAGCATGTGACTCAAATGTTTCGTCTGAACTATCGACAACTAGTTACAGTCGCACTGAATATTATAACGTTGTCCGGAAAGTTCCTGGAAATGCCAGAAAATAGCAAAAATTTCTCCTTTCTGTATCTTTTAAAACAAAAAGTAAATTATCAAAGTAATCACCGTTCGAGTTTATCACTTGCTGCCTTTTATAAAGAAAATCGCAGATTTGCTCCGGAAAAATTCATCCGGAGACATTTTGAGTTCGTCGTCCGATCGAAAATTGTGTTCGCCTTAAGAATGAAGTCCATTCACTGCATTGTGTTGGTCGCACATCTTATCTAAAAAAAGTTATCATGCAGCTGCGAATAATATTTGCCGTGAGGGATAAGCTTTTTTAAAAGTTTCCAGGAACTTTCCGGACAACCGTATATTTAGGGCGCATATTTTCTCCCAAATCTACCCTTACCACAACATGTACATATTACTACACTTAATGACTAGAAAAGCTGCAGCGTTCCTTTAACTTAAAATCTCACTTAAAATGGTTGGGCTCGCAATTTCATGGTTTCCTGTGAATGAATTTTGTGAATCTGATTACGTGTTATTGAATTTCTAAAATTTTGAAAAATCGCTAAACAAAGTAGCTTTATAAAAAATTTCGAGACATTACTTCTACACAAATTTTTTCTTAAATTCATAAGTTTTGTGTAGCAAATAACAGAATTCCCCTGAGAGCTTATGCAGAAACACGTTTTCCTGTGAAATATGATTTTACACTTTCTGGAATTGATATTGCAAGTAAGCTAACCATTATTGTGTGCAAATCACACTTTTAACTATATTTTCGTAATTTGCCATCAACTGGTTTCCTTGACCATTTCCGAAGGTAATGTCAGATATAATAACACACCCAGATTTAGAAAGTTGGTCAATAGTAGAAATCTGCATAGTACGGCTGCTGTGTGGCGCAACAAGTTGCGCGGTTCTGCGGTACTGCATGATACCTTGCGGAAATATATGAACATAGAGAGATAACAATATTTAACTGCGACATGGTTGACTCCAAAATTTTGTAAAAGTTTTTTGAAAACAAAACTTTTATTTGAAATTTTCTATTATTTCTTGAATTTTATAAGGACTGTTTTCCTGTTTTTCTTTTTGATTAGCAATTCACCTTGGGTACACCATAATTCAGAAATCTTCTGCATATTACCCGGCTTGAAAAATTTCCGAACTGCGTGGAATTATAATATATTCAGAATAAAATTCGTTCACAAATTCGTTTCTAAGCATATAAAAAATAAATTAGTCCAAGATTAAATTTATGCACAACCCAGAAACACAAACTAATATAAATGAATAGTAGGGTTAAACTGTGGGTATTTTATTGAATATATGAGCTGTTGAGTTGTATATAATATATCTCTGTCCATTTCAATTTAAACATTTTGCATAATCCAAGAATTTTATGAGATATTATTTGAATCGAAAAATTCGCAAATTGAAATATATTTTATTCCTTCCCTCAACGAATTCCCTAACCATAGGGCGAAGTGAAATGAATTTGCCGTTCTTAGGGCGGGTGAGATTCAGCTGCAGTTGCAAATTAGAGAAATAATACATATTTTTGCTTTTAAAATTTGTATTGAAGAAATATATTTCAAACAAACTTGGTAATTTTTACTAATCAATTTACACGCATGCAAGACTCGTTCGCAGATAGCTTCCTTTTGGTGTGGTTGGGGTCACCCATAGAAATTACAATCAATTTCCCACACTGAGGTGACGCGTGTAACCTTCTAAAACTACATCAACGTTATAACAATTTTAGTCCCTTATTGGACCCATTTTAGATTTAAATTACCTCTCTCATTCTCAAATACTCTTCAGCCTTTTAGAAATTTAAGGAACATTCGACAATCTAAAAATTTTGACGTCTTTTTTGGTCGTACCAATTTTACGTCACGTAACTTTAATTAATTTACGAGAGTTGACGCCATACAAAGATTTCAATAAGCACTTAAAAACATTCCTTTTTCATGGTTATTTCTACGAGTGACTAACATTTGTTTATTTAGTTCCATCTTAGAAGAGAACTTGTTCTCATTAAGATGTGCATTTTTACTATGATATTTTGCGCACTGTAAATATACATTTTGATCCACTTTGACACGTGTTCATTAAATTATATTCCTGATTTTTGTTGTTTAGTCATATAGAAAAATTTCAACTCAATTCTCCTATCATCTTTATCAAATTGTACGTCTATACTATAGAGCGATATCGGATACCCGATTAAACCCAATCTGATTTCGGGCTTCGGATCAGGTCGCGTTTGGGTGCAAAAAATAGATTAGTTATTAAAAAATACAGATGTTAATCACCTCTTGATTTGGGAAAATCCAAGATGTTAAGTAATACCAATGAATTGCTGTTTCCCCTATTAGAAAATAATTGATGTTAATGTCAAATCAAAGTAAGCGGTTCGGGTCGGGTCAGGTCGGGTCGGATTCGGGTATTAAATATTCCGATAAGGTCGGGTTCGCCGTTCATATTGACCTCTTATTGTCACACTCTATTCTATAATCAATAATAAATAAATATTATTAATATTTATATTATTATTGTTATTATTGATTAATAAAATGTTATGTTAATACTGATGCTGCAACAATTTTTGATGTAAATAAACAGTGCATAGCATAATGTGGAGTAAAAATTATTTCAAAAATGATTTCCTAAAACTATTACTTAGAGTTAAGTTTTGTAAACTATTTTGTACAATTCAATGAATTTGTTGATATATTTAAAAATCTCGTACTTATTCATGCGCATATCGAAGTTTTTTGGTATTTTAACATTAGATATGCATGAGTAGACAAACATCTCTTCGTAATGTAACCGCCAAATTTAATGACGATTTACTACAAAGTATGATGTTTGACATAAACGGTCAATAAATTTCAAACACTTTAACACCATCATGCACTTGTTTGCCAACTATTTTCTTTCAAGTCATTGTTTTAGCACCCATATCTTTCTCACACCATCAGCAACAGTATTTACGAGCAGTTGAAGATAGGCAAAACATTCTACAGCAGATAAAGGTACGATATAAGTAGAATATTTCAGTAAATTGTATCGATTTTGACATCATTGTAGTGGCGTATAGTCAACTATAAACCGGAATTTCTACTATTTTGACACCATGGTTGTTCTATAGATTTTTTTCCCGAGCTGAGCTTGAGAAATTTGTAGATTTCCAATAACATTGCTATCTCTATTAGCTTTTTTAATCTCAAAGTAAATTATTTTTTTGTCTGCTCTTTTGAAAAATCTAAACAAAATGGATATATTCTATGCATACTAAAATTGTATACATTTTGCACATATTTATCTAAGAAAAACTAAATTAAATGACTTAGTTACTGATAACAATTTTTGACGGTTCATTAATCAGGAAATCCATTATGAATGTTTTACAAATTTGAATTTACAATGATTTCTGATTATTCTCTAGGAAAATTAAGATTTTAGCATCTATGGAAATCTTACAAATAATGAATTGATGCAACGTATATCGAATAATTGAATGATTAAATTCAAATTAAATTTATATTTGAAAACACATTTAATCAATTTGGCCTATTGTTTGAAAACTATGAGTGAACAATTAAGAATTGCATCGATTTCTAAATCTATATTATCAAAATGATGTGTAATGTTTCTATAATGCAATAACATTTTCTTTTATCTATTTAGAAGTGGATAAATTTATCATAATGCCCCTACTCAAACCCTATTTTTTTTTATTTTTAGATATTTCGTTTATTCGTGTATGCAAAATTGCACCAATACTAAATTACCTTAATAATGATCCAATCACTTTGAAATTTGGCAGGTCACTTCTCTTAACTTAGAACACCAAATAAACATATGATATTGCTTGCGTCGGCCTTTTTCAGCACGCGGTCACCAAAATTTTCATTTCTTATAAGATGCAATTTTGTTATATTTTGTTACCTGTGATTCAAATTGTATTGCATAATACATTTATTCTTTCTGTTTTCTACCCAAATTGTAACAAAAAATACAGCTTGAAGACTAAAATGAGCCAAATAGAAACACAAAAATTTCACAATATAAATATGTTTAGTATTACCCTCTGACACAATGCCCATAATTTTTTTTGGGCAAAAATATTAACACAAATTTTTCAAGAAATTGATAAAACTAAATATGATACGATTTTTTTAACATCGCAAATATATCAAATGATGAAATTTGGAAACTTTTATTCAGAATATATTTAGATTCCAGATTTTCAAGTAACACTAAAAAGCTTCAGTTGTGTAGTAGTAATTCATTCAAGATAATTTTTTTTGTAATTCTAATTAGTGATTAAATATGTTTACTAGAAGTATTTTATTTTTATAGAAAGAAAAAAATCGTTCTGAAAGCATGCATAATTCATCTCCATTTTACACAAGTCACCTTGATAGAGGAATTCATTACGATGATATGTACAATCCGCACAATTCAATAATCAAGGTACAATTTCGCCTCGTTGTGCTTTACTACAAAGTAAAAATTTCTCTCTAAATTTTAATAAAAAAATGATTAATTAAAATAACAACAAATGTAATAATTACAAAATTTAAAATGAAAAACTCTGTAAAATTTTACTAATAAATTAAAAACGAAAATTACTTTTTCAATTTGAGTACAAGATTCAACGCAACATGTTAAATATAAATATCTTACATGCAAAATATTCGATGTAACTTTTACAGTTCTTCTGCATATTATTAGAATATGTACATCTACATGCTGTCTTAATGACATATAATAAACCAATTAAAAATACTTCAAAAAATAGTGTATTGCATTATATTTGACTTTATTTAATAGTTTTAGTCATTAATTTATAGTGAAATCCTTTTTGTATACTCGTTACGATTCATTAAAGTCTATTTTCGTTCAGAGTTCATTTTATCAAGACTGAACATTAATTTTTACTAACGAAGCTCTTTTTAAGAATATTCTAAATATTGATGACATATTAGAAAAATCTAAAAATCTATTTTATAGATAACCAAGTGTCCTAAATTGCAAAATCATTAGAATTTTAGATTTCATTGCACCTTTCTCAAACTATGAAGTTGGGATAAGTGAAAATGGATATGACGTCATCAGAAACAAATATATTTTTCCCACGGTGATATTGTGGTATTTAATGCGTATCTTATTAAATGATTAAATAGTTTCATCGGATGCAGGCCAACATGCATGCTGTGAATAGAGTTTTAATACCTCAGCTCCCCATTCTTATAGAATTTCATTTAATAAGTGAATACTGTCAAAAATATATATCCAATATAATCGAATGTCTGCTCTTATGATATAATAATAATCTTGCAAAAAAACGAATATTTAGGCTATAGGATTATGTGATTGAATTTATATAATTAATACTCTTTTTTTCTTGGAAAAAGGTTATCGAAAATTGGCAAGATATTCAGGGTGTCCAGGATTTTATGGCAAAAACAAAATGCCTGTAATTTCTAAAAAATCATTTTATATCAACATTTTCGAATTCCTCATACTTCTTGAATGAGGGGATTTACTTTTTTCATTTCAACTTTGTGGTTACGACTGATTATCAACAATGGTCTTATTCAAAGAAGATCATATATGTACTCTTTTATGAACTGACAGTATTGTCAAATATTTGCATTCCAACCTTAATATCCACTCAGTTTCACGATCATACATGTTGATTAAATACATAATTCCTCGGCTCAAAGCAAGGTGAAAATTGTCTTAAAAAATATTCCAGCAAGGTACTGCGTATCAAGCTCTCCAGCTTCTCAACTAGAAGTTTCTTGGACGAAAATTTCAAACGGAGGAGATTTGTTCATCCGATCATTCACCAATCGATTTTGCTTTCTGGAGTTTACCTCAAGGGCGGAATACGCGGTCGAAGCTTCGACGACTTTTAGGATCTCAAAGCTGCTATCACGACGACTACTGTGAGAGAAATCCCACAAGACTTCTACAGGTCGGCTGTTGAATCAATCATCAGAAGATGCCACTTATGTCTTGAAGAGGACGGTGATGTGTTTGCAACCCAATTCCCTTAAATTCGAATTACTCATGATAAGAGATTGTCTCCTTTAATGATTTGTTGTTTTTGCTTCATTGATCTCGATGTGTAGAAAATGGTTCATTATCAGACGTAATCACAAAGCTAAAATGAAAAAAGTAAATCCCCTTCATTCAAGAAGTATGAGGGGTTTAAAAATGCTTATATAAATTGATTTTTTATAAATTACAATCATTTTGTTTTTCCATAAAATCCTGGACATCATATATATAACAGGATTTGTATATAGCATTCCTTATATATATCTTAAATGTGTGTTATCAACGATAATTTTAGAGTGTCTTAAACAGTTCTGACTATCTAAGTCGTTCATCATGGCTACCTCCACCTCCACCGCCCCCTCCACCAGCAATAGCGTACCCACCATGTCCTCATCACTCACATCCTCCTCAATCGGACAGGCGTTCGGGTAATTCACTTTTTTCAAATTAGAACTTGCCACCATCTGAAAAATTTTTTATGATGGTAGTCTTAGGAAATTTCAATGATACTTCAGGTAGAAAACTTTGAATTTAGTGAATGAATGGAGGAGATTGTCCTTAGCAATTGTACTTTAACAACAGAAGAAATAGCAAAGAAGGACTGATTACTATATATTTCTCAATCTAAATTACTCAATGTTACTGATTAATTATGGAGTTTAATTTGTTACATTTGCATAAGAAAAAGATTTTTTAACTTTGGCTTCATTTTGCTAAGCCAATTGCATTTAATAATCTGCCTAAGAATATTTGAGACGCAGAAAAACAAAAGATAAATTTTTTTTAAATTAATGAAATTTTTTGCAATTCATTCTTGTTTCTGAAGGCGTAACATTCCAATGGTTAGGCGTTCGAAATTGGAATTTTTCATACTCCAAGAGTTGCGAAATACAGTCCTACACAAAAAATTAATCATAACAAGTTTCTTAGCGAAATTTGTCACGGTTTCACTAATAGTGTTTTCTCTACTGATATGTATATGGGAGGACTTTGCATGTGCTTAGGTTCATGGGTTATTCTAACGTAGTGAATACGCAATAAACTAATTACCTGAACTTAGAGGGAGTGCTCATCAACTTAGAAGATGCAGACTAATTTTAATTATTTCAATTTGTCATTGTTTTTTGAAATGTTTGTATTTCTGTAAATATATTTTATGTTAGTTGAACACTTTCTGGGGTTGAGGATGTCTGTAGCTTTGAATGTATTTTTCTATAATTCCCAATCACTTTCTACAAAATGTTTTCCATTTCTATTGACATTTAGATTTTTATAATCTTGAAATGGAATAGAATTTAACTGTCCCATTCCATATGTAACAATGTATATGATAGAAACTATTAAGAAAATATGAGAAGTAGAATGCACATAAATTAAGTGGAATTCATTTTATAGATGAAAAAAGATTAGATATCAATCTTTGTTGTTGATGTTTAGACATGCTTGAAATGATGATGTGGCAAAGTGCGCAGATGAATCAAGCAATGATGCAATCAGTACTCCTCGATAGATTACGAAAACCAGAAGAAGTATACTAATGCATTCTTAGATATTTCTAATATGGACTCTTTTTAGAAGGAACCCTCCTATCACTACTATCTTGAACCCAACAGACTACCCATGAGACTCCCGCCACTACCGTATGTCCTATTTTTCAATTGATGTTTTGAAATTTTTGAAAATTTTTCATGATCTTTGGAAATTTTTTTTGAAACTTATAACTCAAAAAACTAATGAAGATATTCCCAACCTGAAGGCCCCATCATTTTCATTCTTAAGCCCGATCTTTGACTAAGCGCATGGCACTCCTCACTGCAGTTGCGAGGTACATCTACATATAAAAAAACAGTTAAAGTTCATTGTTGATGGAATGAACTTTAAACCTTACATTTACCTGAACATCAGTTATGAAGAGAATTCAAAATTATTTTTAATAATCTGAATTTTCAAAGAAAAATACTGTAGGAACAGCTATACAATTAATTCAAAAAATTTTCAGTCTTGCATTCAAGTACATTGGACAATAGATGTGTCTATTCCTCCAGAGTTCCAAATTTTCTAATAGTATTGGAGACAATCGTTTAAATATATATATATATATATATATATATATATATAAATAATTGTAATTCTTAGAGTTTGAAGCAATTTTGAGTGTATTTTATGGTTTTTAAAACAGATCCTCATGCCCAATGTTTTGATACAATATTGGTATTGTTTTATGAGCAATACCAATCTGACCTCTGATCAGAGTTCATGCTTTATACCTAAATGATGTCATTTTTAATCGTGGTCCTAAACAACTCAACATTCGAGAGCATTTTTAGAATACGATGTCAAACAAAAAATTCTATGCCTGTAGAGCAAATATGAATAGGAATTCGTAATCAGCTCCCCAAAATGAGCAGCTTTATTTTCAACATATCTTGTTTTGATGAACAACAGCTATCAAGAGGTGGATGCATGTTGCAAAATATTTGTGCATCAAGTTTATGTAATGACAGTTAATGATTTAAACGTGTCAAATTTTGTAATTGCGTTATTTTTTAAATTTATTGGAAACTTTTCCATTACATATATCAATCTATTATACATTCGAGCTTGACTCTGAGCCATCATATGATATTCAAATTTTCTCATTCCAAGAAGTAAAGCCTGTTTTATTTACTCAAATTAAACGGCTCTAGTTAATCTTGAATTTGTGTAATCGAGTTAAAAAACGGAAGCATTAAGTTGGTAAGCCATTGTATTATGCGTTTAGCTTTCATTGGCGCCATGTTTGATTTCTATAATGATATATTTAGAAAATTGCGCTTATTTGGTCTCTATGTACTGCATATACAAATCATCTCTTAGAAGTATTAATTAAATAATAGACTAATATAACTTTTTAGTTTTTTTAATTTAGCAATTTACCGAACATTGGCAACTATCCATCCCAAATAGCGCCTTTGTATGGATCATGATTTGGTAAGATTTGCTATGTTAAACCTCCGTTATTTAGATGAGATTATGTAGATAAGTAGATTAAAAATCTGTATTAATAGTAATAACAAAGAATAAGGTATCAAGTTATGTAAAAACTTCTTATAAATACCTTAGCAGTACATTAACTTTTCACATTTCACAAGCAATTGAACTATGGTGGCCGAGATTATAATAATCTACATGTAAAAATTCAGATCAATGCATTATCATTATTAAAATAAATTCATACGCCGCTAACTATATTTCTTAAAATACAGGGTGTCTTAATCTCAAAATTAGTCTAACGATTTTGAATATCTCTAGCTGTTGAACGATGCAATGGATTTCAACATGACTTCATACACATCTACTATAGATTATGGCATTTTATTTCCATTTTGAATTTTTGAAATCGGCTACCTTTAATTCCAGTTATGACCTTTGTAGTAAACGCACGTTTTTTGTTCCACAACAATTATATTTTATCAAAGTTTGATAACCATATAAAAAATAATGTTGGGTAGAAAAGAATGGTGGCAGTGGTGACGTGTTGATGTTAGACACACTGATATCTAGAAATAAATGTGTGTGTGTGTTTTAGTGCAGCTAAAAGATAGGAAAACTGTAATGTAGAAATTTCTCGGTTTCAACTAGAGCAAAAGTGCACTTATACTCCAAAGGTCATAACTGGAGGTAAGGTCGTCTGCTTCAAAAATTCAAAATGCAAATAAAATGTCATAATCTATACTAGGTATGTATGAAATCATGTTGAAATGCATTGCATCGTTCAACAGTTAGAGATATTCAAAATAATTAGACTAAGTTTAAGACACCCTGTATATTGGGGTCAAAGACAAACAAGACATGGTATATGTAAAATAATTGTGCACTTCTTCATTTTTGAACACAAAGCTGTCTGTGCTACTTTTTCAAGCAAATGTGTAAAGATTTATACCAATTGGTAAAAAAACCTTGAAGCTTTCATCCAAAAATGCAGAAGAAATCTTCATAAATGGTTGAAAATCTCTGCGTTCTACATATATCTCGATTTAATCATGCCCTGAATGATCTCATTGGAAAAAAGTAGCGCACATGTGTTATTGTTTAATGACTGTTAATGTAAACAATTTCATGGAATTCCATTGCGGTTAAAATTAACTGAAATTCAAATATTTATTCCATTATTCTTGAAAACTTCAACATTCAGGATGTTTGATTTACATTACATCTATTATATTGACTATGCTCAAACTTCCGTTGTTGTACGCAGCGCACTCTAAGAGTTAATTTTCTCTTTTATCTTGGTACTATGATTGCATAAAATTTGAAAAATTCATTTTTGAAATTCAACAGTTTGTTTCATTGATTTTGTAATAAACTTTTTTACAAATTAATTTAAAAGAAAAATTTAATTAATAAAAAAACTAGAACTGCTTTTAAGTTCCTCAAAGTAACCTTCAAAAACTGCCCCTTTTTTCAGTATTAAAATCATGAGGAATCTTTAGAGAGCAGAAAACGTTCCCTTCATTGATATCATGAAATGATATTGTAAAACTTTATTCCAGTTAAAAATGACAGTTTTGAAATTGGCAACCCAAGGTGTACAACTGAGATCTCCAAGGTTTATGGAGAACCCATAACTTAATTGGCAGACATTTCTAAAATATTGATTAAAGCCTCATTTATTGAGAATAGAATCCCAAGTCAATAAGCATCAAAGATGATCTTGAACCAAAATCATTTTTAAGATAGAAACACTATAAGTTTTCTTGATTGAGGATCTGGTATTTGAAAAACCAGATTCATTCTTTAAAAAAAAGCTCTTAGACTTAAAAAAATCTGTACCACTTTTTCATAAACTAAGAGATTTATGAGAATTCTCAAATTCCAAGAACTTAATTTAAAGATGTGTTGGCATTGAATAATGTTAATTGAATTAATTTAATTATATACATTTAAATATTCTGATATACTTTGCTTTCTGTCTCTTAACTTATTTTGCAATATTTTAAAATTATCCTCCAGAATTTAACGAAATCTATTTTTAACACTGAAGCCACCATAAAATTATGCGGCGTAAAAAATAGTTTATTGAACAATATGCAAGGTTTATACAATTTCCCGGACGGGTGATAAATCAAGTGATGAAATTGCACATCTCGAATTTTAAATATTAATGTCATTAATATTTATGGAATAGACAAAATAACTCCCATGTGGTTAAGCATTATCAATACCTGAAATCAAATTCTATTTATATATGATACTAGGTGGGGGGAAACTTCATGCATTAATTAAATGTGTTTAATGAGATTTTAGATGGTAGCTAATAGTTTTTTTCCGAAAAATTGTAGTAAAGAATTTAAAAGTGGTAAAACATTTCTATCGTGGGCCCAGGCCAGGCTGATGAATTGGAAAAAATAGGTCGTAATTTTAAATAAACGGATTTTTGCGAAATATTCGACCCAAATGCAATGAATTCTATACGATTTATAAGCAATGTATTGTAAAAATACAATTTAGATTTTCAAATTTTACATTAGTATCATACATACCTCTAAAATTCATTTGAAGTTTTCAATTTCATTGTTGTTTTTATAATAAATTTCCTATAAGCAAACCGAAAAATACAGAATTTTTTTAGAAAGGATAATAAACTGGACCGAATAGGTATTGATTGATTTTGTTGGGGTAGGTCTAAAGTTTTGTGGGCAAGATTGGTCTATTTATTCCTGATTTCTTGTTAAATCTTGGTAACCTTGAGTAGCTAGTTATATGCATGTAGTTAAACTAGTATTCTCTTAGTGTGGTGTAATTTTATTGCAAAAGTCAAGGATAAACTAATAGAGTTACAGGTAAAATTTGTTTGGATATGTAACATCTAAGATTATAGCATAAGCTATGATAATTTTTAAATGTAATTATATTCAAAGCTGTGCGTAGACCCTGGTATTCAGACCTAGTGTACGTGTGCCATACATATTTCTACAATATATTTATTTCAATGTGCCTCATCTACTTTTTCACACTGTTGTTTAATTGTTGAAAGAAAAATGATAGCATTGTGAATCGCAAATAAAAATTGTTCTTTTAGAAGCGGTTTTGTTTGCTTCAAGGTTGAAACTTTATTAAGTGGATGCTACTCAATCATGCAAATTTACTTATGCACCCTTAATTATCAAAGTTGGAATTGGCCCGATTTTTTAGGCCCAAACCGAGCCTAATGCAACTTAGGGCCAAGGCCGACACATAGAACACCACGCCGCCGCCAAGAAACAAAGGAAGTGGAACGGCTTAATATCTTCTTTCATGTTAACATTTATTTCAACAGCTTGTCGAGTTTATTGCGTTTTTCTTGTCATTTAATGAAGAGAATTGCGGATGTTAATAACGTTGTAACCATACGCGTTTATAAATAATGAGTTTTTAAGTTCCTGCATATTTGATTCAGGACCTACTCTGATAATGCTAAGATAGTTCTAGGTCCCTATTACGACTACATAATGTCTACAAAACACTCAAGTTTGCAAGCGCTGTTCTTACACAAAAATTCTTTATCTCATAAAAAATACTCTTGGAGTAAAGTTCACATATGTGATTACGTTATTGGACCAAAAAACCTAAAATAGTAGGCCTGAAAAGTAGTAGAGGGTTAGTGAACAGATGGAGTAGCTGGCCGGACCTACAATCCTCGGTAATTGTTGCATTATATTAATAGTGACGGCGGAAGCGGGGCAGCTGCCTCTCCCATAAAATAATAATTTATGTAAAAACCTCCCTAAATTTTATAATTTCAACATTAAAATTTTTTAGTTAAAATGTTGGGTATTAAAGGCAACCTGACACATTACCAGAATTCATTCATAGATTTCTGCTAGGCACACAGCTTTATATTTATTTAGTAAACTTGAAAGAACTGAATAGACGTTTATTACATCTTGGTTTTGCTAGAACTTGAACAATTGACAATATATTGAATGAAGGCCTACTATAACCAAAAACGCAATGCTCACTGTTAACAGCTACATTCAAATACATTTTATGTTTTTTGTGAAAATTAAAGGTTGTTAAAAAAAATATTTTACTAAATTTTTCTAATCAAATCGATATTTATTCATATGGTTGTAAGAAATGCATATTTCTGTCTTATAAGATGAAAAGCTTTATGAATTTTTTTATGCTTTTCTGCCATAAATAATATAATTGTATTGATATGTAATATCAATGGAGCGAAGTTTTGAACATGCCGCCGCCAACTAATACAGGAACGATGTGGAGCTCTACCGGCCAATTTCAAAATACAATTCCGCCCAAGCCCTGCCGTGCACGGCCTGGCCCAAATTATTTTTCTTTTAAGCCAATGATTGTTTCTTTTGACTCATAGAGGCCCATGAGCCCATCAAGGAATTTCATTGGATAATTTGCATAATGTATTGATTAATAAGTTCCCATCTGTTTAAGTCCGTTCACAATGCTAATTTCATTTTGTTGAAATTCAAATTGCATTTTAACTTTAATACAACAAACATGTCATACAGGGCCGTAGGCTTGGGGTTAAAGGGGCTCAACCCTTCCTTGATCAGATGTGAGCCCTTCCTGTAAATGATTGCATTTTGCTACCAAATAGTTTTGAATGTGAATTTTTACAAATGTTACCAATGAAGCGAAAAAAATTTTAGGATACTTTAAATTTGCGTATAGATTACTCTTCAATTGCTTAGAATTTTTTTACTTTTTGTTGGTTTCTTTTAGAATTGCTAAACACTTTCATCTTACAAAATAATAAAATTAAAAATCAAAGTGCACAATGTAAATAAGGTGTCTCTCCCTTTTTATAAATTAAAGTGCTTATATTTTAGTCTCTTGCTTACACTTCTATGAAAACTATATAAAAACGTTGCCATGGATAGTATTGCAACGTTGAGTGAGATAAATGGCAATTATTGGCATAACTATAACTAATGAGGACACGATTAGACTAGTGATTGGAAATCGAACACGCACGATTTCTTCGCGATCGTCACATCGCTAATTATCTTGGGTGGTTAGACGTGCGATTCAATCAAAATCTGACAGATCACTTTTGGACCAATCACTACTCTAACTGTGGCCTAACGATTTAACCAACACTTTTAATCTCCAGATATTTTAATATTAACTGGGTATGGGAAACTTAGCTGCCAATTCTGCACTCTACTTGACATTTCTAACATCGATTATGGCAATTAGCCTTGCATACAAACAAACCTTAAAAAAGAGAAACATAACAACAGCATTTATATTCTGCTAGTCTTTTATCCAAAAATTACTTAAGAATTAATTATATATGAAAATGAAATTGTTATTTATTTTAATGGTTTCAACGTTAAAACTTTATTAAGTGGATACTACTCACCGATGCTAATTTATTCATTCTCCCTTAATTATAATGAAATCATTTACAAAATCCTTTGAAATTTGGCTCAACCTTAGCAAATGCATAAAAGCAATTACAGCACGTAAATGATGACTTTTTCAAAACCATGAATTTATCAAATACATTATGAAACAGGATAAAGGACTGTTCAAGATTTCAAAGTACATCTTCAAACAATTTTTTCAAGGGTGATGAAGAAGACATGTATTTGTCTTCTTCGGCATTTTGTATTCGGAGAATTCTGGTATCAGCTTGAGTACATGCATATACAGGGATATCGTGTCATTATGTAATTTTGAACTGTCAACAATTTCTTCTATTTTTGATAAATTGATTGCATAAAGAAACAAGAATTGAGCCAACTTGAACATCAGGAGGTAATGCCAGGTCACAGTGTGTGGTGTTTTTAGCAATGGTAGTCTTAACATGTTCAGCAAAATTGTCTACACTCTCACATAATATGTATTATAGAAGCATTTTTGATGTAGCTGTTATTTAATGGGTCGCACCAGAAAGATGCGTTTTTTCAAGTTTCTCAATTTTCACTGCCAACACTACAACATGCTGAGTACCTGCATCATCACTTTCATCAACCTTCAGAAAAATTGATTTTCCAAATACATTTTGCTTAAACTCTTCAAAAAACGACTCCACCATATCCTCTACCTTCTGACTCTGATGGTAATGGATGAAATGTCTTCAGGAAAAGTGCTATATGTGCCTGAACCCAAATTTTAATAATGAATTTCACGGTATTCTATAACCTAATTTTATAAAATTGACCTTATGGATTTTAT
The DNA here is from genome assembly GCA_900660155.1 of Hofstenia miamia. NCBI lineage: Eukaryota > Metazoa > Xenacoelomorpha > Acoela > Hofsteniidae > Hofstenia > Hofstenia miamia. The sequence goes on along the minus strand of CABFPE010000651.1, from coordinate 181,360 downwards.
AACTTTCTATGGATGATTCACACACCAAAATATTAGCTTTTTAAAATCTTAACAATCCACAAAGATGGACTTTATTGACCGTGATTTGACCTAGTCATCGCACAATCAAACAGAGCATAAAGAATATCTAGGAATCCCTGATTATCCGGATACGTACGACTGCAACTGTAGATTATTGAGCAGTTTGGTCCACCTTTCGATCGTGAGTTTTAGACTTCACAGATCATTAAATGTTTGACTATTTAGCCGACTATCCATTGACTGTCGATTAATTGGCCATCTGTTCAAAGGCCTCTATATCGAACACAGGGTTGCTGAAGTACATTATTTTGCTAAAATTTGTAAGTTGTTAAAATATTTTTATCAATTGTCTGTTATTTATCGCCAATGCTTCACCCAGGGCCTTTAAGGAGAAATAACTCCCGCTCTACATTTACAAATCCCCCCCTAGATTTCTTTGCAAAAATTGGCTAGTCGGTGCATGAGCCATGTCATGTAAGCTATGAGCTGTACACAATATCCCAAATCACAAAAACACCCTTTAAAAGCCCAAGTAAAATGTGTTTTTTTTTTTTTTTTAGGGAAAGTCAAAGCAAAATTTTTTTAGTCTACATATTTCCCAAAAA
>CABFPE010000651.1:141046-164621 GCA_900660155.1 Hofstenia miamia | reverse complement strand
AGACACAATTTCACCCACGGATTTTCACTGGTAATGCTCAAAGTGTGTTGAACAAAATGGAGGAACTTAAGCTGAGGATCGATGCATATAACAGACCTGAGATTATAGCTATTACAGAATCCTGGATTACCGAAAATGTTCCACGATTGCATATTGATTTTTCAGCAAGGGTATGTCCTCGAACACGACGATAGATTGCCTACTCGTACTCGCAGAAAACAAGGCAGGGCGTAGCGGTATATATTGATTATTCGTACTGTACTGATATCAAGAATTTTACTGCTGAATTTAGAATGAGTATGCTTCCTGTAAGCAATATCATGTGCATTAAGTTGAGGCCTTTTAAATTGCCAAGAGAATCTACTGGTATATCGTTATTTATTGTGTACATACCGGAGAATAATAAAGCGGGCCGGAAAACCATGAAGAAGTTAGATTCCCTTATCTACAAGTGCTTGAAGAAAAGCCCAAACGCACTGGTTATTGTTAATGGTGACCTCTATCAGGTTATTGATTTTCCTACAAAAGATGACCCGTATTTGGACCTCTTTTTTATTTTTACAAATTCGCTTGATATTTATAAATTTCAACAATTAGCTCTTCTTGGAAGTTCTGTTCACCGCATGATTATGGCCGAACCGATATATTTAGCTAAGGCAAAAGAACCCTTGAATACCGAACGGTTAGGATCACAAACGATGATAGTGAGGACCATTTCCTACACATTATGGAGACCACTGATTGATGGGTTTTTATTGAGAGCACGACCACTGCAAGTGAACTGGAAGAATTAGTGTCCGCGTATCACAAGTTCTCATATGATTTGGCGTTTCCAGAAAAAACAAACCATGGTTTAACAGAGAAGTACGTAGTGCCGTCAAGTGTAGAGATAAAATTTGCTCAGAATGATAAGGCTACTCGATATGACATTAGAGTTAGACTTGTCAACGTGGCGAGCCGAGCCGAGCTTGAGCACAGTATTTGATATACAACGAGCCTATTTTAGGCAAAGCAAGTTTATAGTTCTGCTTGTTAATTTGATTATGGAGATTTTTCTATTTTTTGCAGTCCTATAATATTCTTGCGATGATCTCCTCGCAAAAAATAAAGGGGTGACATATTAGAGCAATTAACTATTTTCTTGAATGAAAGCATAAGTAAGCCCATTGAGGAAGCATCGATCCAACTAAAACTTGTACAAAATTTAAACGAGACCAGCCGAGTTTGGAAATCTTCGATCTTATAGATGTCAAATTATAATCCAATTTTACAGTGATCAATTCAAGGAGATTATTTCATGAATTAAATCGTGTGGAATTTTATCGAAGGAAAACTATAATGGTAATAATATACAATTTTGATCACTATATACTATCTCAGCAAAGCATAAACCAAGTCTTATTACCGATCATATAACCGAAAGGCTAGGAAACACTTTGCATGCAAGAACAGAAATTAATAACGAATTGTGCGCTAGTTTCTAAGAGGAAACTGAAGCTACTTTAAAAGCATATTCTTTTCTTCAAAGCTGGAAGAATAGCCCCAGTGGTGGATAGGCAAGAAGTTACGCAGCAGTTGAAACATGTTTCAAACAGCAAAGCCGTAGATCCATATGGACTTAAAACACGCACTTTTTGAATAACTTTGAAAGAATGTTAGCTACACCATATCAGGTTATTTTTCAAAGAGCAATTGATAGGGGCGAGTATCCTTGGAAGGAGGGGATAATACTGCCGCTAATGAAAATTTCTAAGCCTACGAAAATAAATGATCTCAGGCCAATCAATGTTACGTCCTCTGCAGGCAAAGCATGTCAAAAGATAATGAAGCACTATTTACTGCAAGAAATCAGTTTGGATTCATTTCAATTCGCATATCGCAAGGGATTTTCAACAATGGATGCTATTATAGTGATTATACATTTTATGCTAGAAAAGTTGGATTTCGTCGATTTTTCTTCCCTGCGGGTATTTTTGCTTGATTTTTCAAGCGCCTTTGATACAATACATCATATTAAATTGATCCAGAAACTTATTGATTTACGCATTCCATATTGGATAATAAATTGGATTATCGGTTTTATTAGTGACCGATGTATTGTTACAATTATCTCTGATGCAAGAAGTATGAAAGTTACACTTCATGTGGGCGTTCCACAGGGTGAAGTTATATCTCCCTTGCTTTTTGTCATTTTTACCGATGATATGAGGGTATCACAGGAACCACCGAATAACGATAAGATTTTAGTGAAGTACGCTGACGACACGAACTTAGTAGCAGAGGTTAAAGATAAGTCGCAATTCCAAAGTTACCAACACACAATTAATGACCTTATACGTAAATGCGAAGAAGATAAGCTGATACTCAATGTCCATAGAACCAAAGAACTGATAATTGATTTTTCACGCAGCTGTGATTGATTCGCTACTTCGCTCCCCTGTACAGTTATTCAAGATTCATGCATCCGAACTGTTGATGAAACCACTTCTTGGATTTGTACTTACTGGGGACCTAAAATGTAAGTCATACGTTAGACGCAGACTTCAGAAAGCTAATTCAGCACTGTACATGATGTATAAGCTTCGCGATTGTGTGCTCCTCGCGAAGTTCTTACGACATACATGAAACAAAATGTCCTAAGTTTAATTGAATACGGGAACCCTGTGTTTGCTTACTCTTTAACGCAAGAAGACGAAAAGAAGATTGAGAAAATTAAACGCCGGGCAGAGAGATGCTGTGAGACCAGACTTATTGCTTCCATGAAGGAACGTAGATTGCAGCAGGCACGGAAACATTTTCAAAAATACCTACGTGGAAGAAGTGGCGATTTGCATAAGCTGGAAGTGAAAACAACAAGACATGGAAAGTCTATTCGTATTAAGCTGTGTCGTAAAACACGTTATGCTCTATCTTATGTTCCCTGTCTCAATACGAGCGTTCAACGCCAGAAATAGCAGCAGTGTTAATGAGTAATTTCCCTCTTCTGCTTGTATATATTTCGCATTTGGGAATACATGTTATTATTATTGTTATGAAAGTGTAGTGTGATCCGCAGTGACGAAGAATATGCTGAAGGATTGTAAACGTTCACACGTTTGTGTTTTTCTTAGCATCGTATAAAATAAAATATTTTTCATAGAAATTGCTTTTTAACAATTTATGTAAACAAATGCGCAAGACTTATTGACTAGCCCTCATATCTTGTGCTTAAAATTGAATAATGTTGAGTCGGAATTGTGGATTAGAGTTAATATAATAAAATTTCTCCAACTAAATGAAAATATTTAGTGGATAATGACTATAATTGATCAATTTGGTAGCAAGAGTAGAGTGATAGTTTGATGAAACTGGATTGAATTCTAGTGGTAGAGCATTGAATAACTTAACTTTTTGATAAGGTAAACTTACACATATTAGGGAAATGATCCAAATTCGAAACGTTAACAACACTGTTAACAAATGGTGTTTTACGTTAACATGACCGTAAACCAAATCGTTAACTTACACTCAAAATAAATTCGCTAAAGATGAAGTTTACGTTAAAGGCGTGTTTTTTCCGCAAATGTTATTACAAATAACTATGACACATTTAGGTTCTGAATATTTTTTCAAATATATCTATGCAAATCAATTTATTAAGCGTATGCAGGCAATTGAAGCTAGAATTGTTGTTTACGGTGCATTTTCACTTGTTAACGTATTGAATTTGGATCACTTCCCTTATCAATTTGTACAGGATGTTGATATCAGCAATATGTTTGGAAAAGTTCACACTGAGAAGTAATAATTTAGTCGTCAACAAAACTAAGAATTTTACAAAACTTTTATATAGTGTAAAACATCCTGAGCAGTGTCCTTAACCTTAAATTGCCATTACATCCATAAGGCAATTTTCTACAAGCCTAATAAGGAAATTGGAAAACTTATGGATATCGATCCATCTTATTTTAAATTGCGAGATTCGTGCAAAAAAGGCCACATTTCAAAATTCTGACTTTTATATCTAGCAATTTTTGTTCCAGAAACTTTTCTCAATAACATTTGATGATACTCTAGACATTGACTAGGCATTCAAACCAAACAGCAAACGTCAATTTAAAAAAAATGGAACTGCTAATCAATTTTTTTCCCAAAATACGTATTTGTGATATGTTGCCATTTTCGATGGTTTGCTCGAAATTTGCTTCCTACTCTGATATAGCAAACATTTGGGCAAAAAATGTAATGGCCATTTAAGTAAACGAACAGTTTTACACATTTTTAAATAATGTTAGCCAAGTCTATTATAAATTTTGGAAATCGTAAGATATGTAAAAAATAATAATGCATTAACAATTAACTTCAATTATTTTGGTTTCTGTGTCTGAACTGCGAAAAGCTCATTCAGGCAGGCACTCCATATGTTTGTAATTTTTATGTTATTAATAAATTATGAAAATGTAGTAAATGTTTTTCATCTGATGGTATCAACATCCTAACATCTTTAAGATAAGATAAGATAAGATAAGACAATCTTTATTAAGAGAAGGTAAAACAATTTAATATAAACTGATGATTTCTCAAAATAGCGTCCTTAAAAAATTAAGAATCATGCTATTTACAAACCTATAAATTGATAAACAGGCTAAGAATAAGTCTACATTCTAGTAATTGTGTAATTGCTATTATAGAATTTTTAACCTGTCCAAAATCTTCCTGAGATGAATTTTTGCTAAAGAATAAATATTTTCTCACTATTTTGGAATTCTTTCAGTTTCTTAATTTACTTAATTTTGTTAGGCAGATTATTTCATTGCCTTATACTTACGTTTAAAAATGTGTTTTATTTGACTTTACGTCTGAACCTAGTGACAACGTATTTTTTAGATCGTCTATTGAAAGTTTTACTGAATTCAGGAAGCTTTATCTTATCATATGGCGGAATTTCGTTAGCAACTTTGAAAAATGATGTAGCAATATTGATTTGGATTCATTGTTGAGGAGAAAGACACGTTTCCAAAATATAATTTTTTGTGGTTACTAAAATTTCTTTTGCAAACATTTAGGGCCCATTTATATTGCAGCTGAGGTATATTTATCAATGATGTGTTCAAATGTGAAAATAATACACTCCAGTAATTTAGGTGGCTCATAAAAAATGCGTGGAATAGCTGAATTATTGCATGAGGAGGTAATAGGTTAGCAACCTGAGTTATAATTTTTATGCCTGCAGCAATTTTTTTCTGTGTAGAAAATGAAAGTTTGAATCTATTATTATTCTTAAATATTTAAAAGTATCAATTGCAAAAATAGTTGCATTTTTTATAGTCAAATTTTTATTTGTATGCAAGTTATTGTTGAAAGAGGGGCTCATTATACAAAATTGCGTTTTCTCGGCACTAATGAGTAATTTTTGCATTGAAAAATAATGGCTTAGTGACTGGCAATTGGATTCCACTTTTTTTATTGCAACATCTAATGAATTGTTTGCGGAAAATATTCAAGTATAGTCTGCGTATTGTATAAGATTGCAATTAGTATAAAAGTTCATATCATTGACATAAATATTAAACATTAGAGGTCCAAGAATTGTTCCTTTTTCAATATATAGCCAGTCTGAAAGTACTGAGTTGATTTTGACTCGTTGTTTCCTATTACTTAAAAAACTCACAATTAAACTAGTACTATCAAGGGACAAACCCATACGTCTTAGTTTTTTTATTAGTATGTCATGGTCGATTGAATCAAATGCCTTAGAGAGATCTAAGCATGCAATAGCAACATATTGTTGATCATCCAATGAATTTCGCCCGTTCTCTGTTGCCTGGATAAGGGCATCATTGGTTGAAAAACCTCTTCTAAATGCAAATTGGGTTGAAGAAAGCAGATTATGTTTTTTAATATGCTCGAACATTTGATTAAATATTAGTCTTTCAAAAACTTTACTTATTGGTGTCGTGATTGAAATAGGCCTATAATNNNAATGAATTTCGCCCGTTCTCTGTTGCCTGGATAAGGGCATCATTGGTTGAAAAACCTCTTCTAAATGCAAATTGGGTTGAAGAAAGCAGATTATGTTTTTTAATATGCTCGAACATTTGATTAAATATTAGTCTTTCAAAAACTTTACTTATTGGTGTCGTGATTAAAATAGGCCTATAATTAAGTGGGCGCGTTTCATCATTTTTTGTAAAGCGAAGTAACATATTCTTCTTTTAGCAATCTGGGAATGTTTTGGAACTAATACATTCATTAAAAATGTAGTTAAGGGGAATGTTAATTAAGTGTGCGGTTTCCTTAAGTATCCATGTGGGAATATTTGACGGCCAACTGAATTTGCCGGATTTTAATTTGTTTAAAGCTTTGAGCATTCCATAACTAGTCGTAAATCTAAAGGTAAAATCGGGTGCATGAGGCTTTTCATTTTCAACAAATTTTACATTATCCCCTGAATAATTGCCCAAATTTACGAATGATTTGCCTAAGATATTGGAGATGTGATAAAGACCTTCTGCTATTTGCCATTATCGTCTGTGATAGCTATAATCTTATTGGTGACACGTTTATTGCGATTTGTCAGATTATGAATAAAACTCCATTTAGATTTTTGGGATAGCATTCCGTTACATTCAATTTTTATGTACGCGTTATAGGCCTTACGATTTGCTATGTATAGCGGTTAAAATTTACTTCACATTGGTTATTTGAGAAGTCTTTATATGCTTGATTTTTCGAGCGAATAAGTGTTTTACAATCGTCTTAATCCACCCCTTGGAATTTTTTTAGTTATCTTTTGTTTAGATTTATTATGATTTGATAACATACATTGTTCAGGGTAATATAAGTTTACATAATATTCAAGAACTTTTAAGAGTTTACCCATCATTGCATGGGGTTCGGTTGCCGTATAAACACATTGCCAGTTTTGATTGGAAAGTGCAGATTTTAGTTTATTTAAATTATCCTTATTTCGAGTACGGCTTGTAACCCATTTTTTCGATATATTTTTACTAGTCTTAAGTACACTGATTGATACTATGCAATCATCAGAGAAACGGCACTCCGTTGAGTAGAATTTAGTTTTGTATAGTTATTGTTAGTAGTTATAGCTTAGACTCATTAATCCTTATCATGGTGTCTGAAACAACCACGTTGTCAGACGTCTGTCAACATTCTGTTGACATCATATAATTACCAATCAACAGAAGATTTCAAAATCATTTATTTATGAAAATATATTTTTAAATAATGGAAATATTTATTTTTATTATTATTGATCCTTAAACCGAAATCTTGCAGTTAATCTAATATAAATTTTAACAAAAATTTGTAGGTGCAATCATGGCCTACTAAATAAAGGTGTAGTCGTTATAAACAACACCACTAGTATTCAAAACAAATAACTAAAATCATATAGAACACTTTCTCTATGATGCTGATTTACCAAAGGAAGCAAGGATTCATACTAAGAACACTGCTCAAAAAGTGAAACACTCTAATCTATAGACTTAACTGTAAGGGCAGGACAGCATATCAAATAATTTTCTTGATATATGGTCATAGAAAACTTCATATAAATTTTGGTTTGCAGTAAGCAAAAAAATTCTTTTAAAAGTGTTTTCCTCAGTTTCTGACCATTTTTCTTCATAAGAATATATGCATTAATACATGTCACATCGACAAGAATATAAAGAAAAGATGAGGATTATTTATCTTATTGTTAGAACATGTCAACAGATTTTCATCAACCATATCAACCCAAATTTTCAAGCGGTTATAGTCAGGTATGAGAGGTAATTTAGTAATTATAAGATTTCACAATTTTGTTCTTCTACACGTACAGATTAAGTTATTGTATTCATGCTCCTATAGACGAGCTTGTCCATTGGACTTGAAATTCAAGTGGTTTGACATTGGAATTGATTGGAGAAGACAATTTAGCAACCCATTGGATTCCATTTGGATTTTCAATACATCTATTCATATTATGTCATGATCTGTCCAAGAACATATTAAATTAAATGTGTATATAAACAAAATTTTCTATCACTTGAAAAAAAATTTAAGCTAAAATTACATTTAATATTATATTGTGATTGAAATGTCCTCCCACACTATGTTAGTTCAAAGTCTTACAAAATTGTACATTTTTTAATATCATGGTTGTCTAGGATTTCAGACAAGACTTTGTTGGATTGTAGAAACCAGATAGTTTCATTAATATCAGCATTCAGTATTGTAGAATTATCAATATAAATATTATAAAAGTTAAATAAAAGTTTTGACAAATTCATGAAGTACAGAACATAAAGTTAATAACGTTTGTGATGTACTTTAGCTACAAAATGAGCACTTGAAATGTATAAGTAAATCTATTATTACTCTATTTGACTTCAAGAACTAAATTTTACCACCTTTTTTAAAATATATCTATTTTGCATGAAAAACTTAACAAAGCAGTCAATTTAATGAAATAAAAAATGCATTTGCATGAAATATATGCTACATACATACATAAGGGTCATACATGTATAGCTTACACTAAAAATTGAGATTTTGACACCCTCTCTTTTCATAGGCTTACCTAAAAACATAGTATGTGTGTTGCAAAGATTTTGATTAGTAAACTCAACATTAGAAATTCAACTGGATTCCGATTGGACGATTCTAAAATGTTAAGATTAGATTGGACAGCATCTATCCAATGAACAGGCGTTCCAATAAACTAACTATTATTTACAAGAAACAGTGCTGTTGAACTATGCATATCAATACAACGCTAAAAGACGTCTTGATAGGGTTTATACATTAAACTGTTCGGGCGGGTACAGGTAGAACTTTTCCGGATAAGGGTTTCCCAGTTACAAATACCTATTAATCTTTGAGTGTTTACCTTACACATTAACCTTAATATACATACATGTATAATGAAACAAAACGTTTGTTGTGAAACTCGGGATTTTAATGTATATGTAGTACCGGCTAGTCACATTGCTTTACAATTAAATTACAGTTGACCACACAGGACTAGCCACATTTCATTTTTAAAAACAAAATATATATATATATATATATATATACATATATTTATATCTTCCGCTAAATGTTTTTTAAAAACCTCATCTTGGACGCGTTTCCAAACATAAATCTTTGAAATTTCGCAGGGTAGTGTCTCTTTAATTTACCTACCCCCATGGTAAATATATCTAAGTTCGAGTGAATACTGCGGGAACAATGGCGAAAAAATAGGGTTTTTTGGGAAAAAGTGCGATTTCCGCTAAATGCCTTAGAAATTTCGGACCGTTTCCGCAAAAGCACGATTTTTCCATTTTCCATAGCAAAAACGGGAAATATATATATATATATATATATATATATATAAAAGGAAAGTACTATACAATGAAAGAAATTGGAATACTTACACATTTTTAAGAGACTCATAATGATTGAAATAAAAAACTTATGAAATCATTGCTGCTGCGCTTGTAATTTATCTAATTCAGAATTACATTTGTGGTTACCAGTGTACAGCTCCCGTCAATTGCTCGTTAAGCACAAAACTAGTTAATCCAGATGAGAGGAGAACAGTTCATGTTTCATGAATTCGCATATCCCACTTCTAGATCTATGAAAAGCCTTCAATAAAGGCTATTCAACGAATGGAAATTTATGTGGCACTTTCCACACTTGAATACCTCATTGGCTTCGTATTTGAAATTTGAAAGAATTTCTGATTAAAGATTGTTTAAGATATTTGAAATATCTGAAATACTAACCGTTAATTTTCTTTTTAATTTATAATTATTTGATCATTGCTTAGAGCTGACTGCATGTGAAAAATAACATCCCAATGATTTCAATTAAACCTTCATGCTTAAAACTCTCGACATAATTTGTAAGCACTTTATCGAATTTTGGCTATTCTTTAATTTTATAGAAAAAAATCAAAAAAAATATTAAGATCCCAGCATATATATAGTTAAGTTCTTATAATTGTAGATGTTGTACTTGAATAAAGTAAAAGAGGATCTTTCTTCACTTTTACAAAGCGTAAATTAAATAGACTGAAATTTGAAATTTAACAAAAATCATAAACATGCTTTATTAACAAATAGACGATGGAATAGAGTCGATATTCTTATGATATGATGTTACTCTATCAATTCATTCGATCTCCTGTTTTAATTGACGAAGAGCCTCAAAAGGTTCGCCTGATAAACTGTCAGATTCCGCCTCGGTGAGATTGTCCTCGTCGAGGGGCGATGACATTAGTCCATCGACTACATTCATCATTTCATGAAGAGTGAGTCCAGTTGTTTCAGTTTTCTTTTCGATTCTACGCATGTTTTTAAAAAACACACGCACATTCTCTTCTGTTAACTGTAATTGGGACGCAAGCAATTGGCGACCTTCTGTTGTTAGGTACCTTCCATTGCCAAGATACCAGTCTATCATCACCTTCTTCGCAAATTTGGGGATAGTTGTGCGTCGTCTGATACGATGCGAGCTTGTGGAGTTTGCATGGAGTTGATGATGTGGGGTCGGTGCTACGCTTGTGATTGGCTTGTAATTGCTTGACATCTGTGAACTTAAATTGAGCGCGCTGCGTTGTTGCTGCAATTGTTGTGTTAAGAGCTGCGCTTGCTGCAAATGCAACGCAGTAAAAGCAGCTACCGCTGGTGAGGTAACAGCTGAGGCGTTAACCAACGAGGCTTGTGTGAAATTGTTAGTTTGCTTAGTGGTAGGCACATGTGAAGACGACGTAGATGTTACTACGGGAGATTTTGCCTGATCTGATGGTGGTGATACTGATGAAGTAACTGACTGCACAGATATGTTTTCTGGAACTTCAGGTTTGACGATTGGAATTACTGAGTTCGATGATGACTGTAAAGTTGTTGGTAGTCCATTTTGAAGTCCAGCAGTGTAGAGAAATTGTTGAATCTAAATTAAAATCCGTAAATTTAACGATATATATATATATATATATAATTTTTTAAAAAAATTCTTCAATGTTTAGGCTTGGTTTTTTTAAAAAAATTCTTCAATGTTTAGGCTTGGTAGAGCATAGTTGGTTAGTAAAAACCTTCTACTACAATCTTCATAATCAAGATGAAAATCCAAAATTGAGTTTTAGTAGAGCATATAATGCTAATGTAAATTGTAAAATTTATATAGTATTTTTCAACACATTGCTTCTGAGTTATATAGTATTCACTGCATCTGGGTTCTTTTCCATTTTTTAATTTCGGACCATCTTTTCCAATACCTCAATCCAAGCCTATGTCCATCTCTGCCATCATGTAAACGTTGCTTAAACTTTGATTACTGCAAATGAATGTCGCTTGACTTAAATGATCAAAAGCTGAGTTCTATAGAAACATTATAAACAACTGTGTAGTTGGGGTACGGATTAGAAATTTGAAAATTATTAGCGAAAAATTAGCAACTACACTGTTATAAAGAGTGGAACAAAGAAATTTAAAAAAAGGATATTTATAATAATAATAGGTTACGGTTTTTTAACTCTCAATCTAATCATACTCAGTGAAAAAGAATATAATAACCAGGTCTGTTGTATTATTTACATACTAAATAAGATTTAATGATTATTTCATAATGAAAACGCTTTTTCTCAAAGTTCCCCATTTGGGTACAAAGGGTATAACTGAGTATATTACTTCGAAGACATATTTTTCCATAATTGTTTAAAATTTTTTTAAATCAGATCATATCTAAATAGTTAATCGTTCTATGAAACACAGCTAACTACTTCAGTGGCAATTGATTATGGCCAAATGCAAGATACTTTAATGACATGCTTGAAATGATAGAAAAAATACCTTTATTGAAACAATTGGATGATAATGAACATGAGAAAGAGAGTGGAGTGGTGGAATTATACAGAAAGGGCAAAAAGAAGAATGTATTGAAGAACAAGACTGAGATTTGGAAAATACTGCTACACTAAATATACCAAAAAAGTCACTGAAAGAACTCAAAATAGAGGATGGTCCAAGTGAGATTTGCAATTCTACTAAGCTATTTATTTTTCTCTATGAAAAAGTATGAAACTGATGTTTTACTTGACATTATCTAATTAAGCCTTTAATGCCCATGCACAAATGAATTTATTTAAAAAATATCAAAGATGTGATATGTAGTGCAATAGATGGTATTCTGTAATCTTGTGTGAATTGCAATATCTGCCATATGTGGCACATTGGACATTTAAGGTTTAAAAATTATTAGAAAAGGTTTTGAAATCAACATTTTATTATATGTAAGATAACATGTTTATAAGAAAATAAAATCTACACTTGATTCAAATTCTCATTCATAAAGATACATTGAAAAATTGAGAAATTGAGAAACGTAGCTACCACTAATGACTAAGGTGCCAAAAATTGCACGCGTAGTCTTGACAGTGCCTGCATACAAAGTGCGACAGAAAAATTCCAATGAATGCTGCTAGTCTTTTCTATTAGTAGTAATCTCTGTATAAATCACAATGATGAATAAAAGATCATGAAATTATATAGGCATATAGCAAAGACTCCATTAACTATGTACATGCATATGTTATTGAGTTCTATTGCGTGTTTCTGACATGTATTTTGGCTTACTTATGATAAATGGAATCACCACATGCTCATAAAAGAAATATTAGCTATTAAGTAAATAATAAAAATAAATAAAAACATTTCCGAAAGTTTTCTAAATTCTCCTGTGTCTAATATTTTATCCATAGTATTTATTCTCATTAAAAATTTATTGATTAGTTACTTAAACATCTTAAAAAATGGGCATAAAAGGGGTTAAATGTAGCAAACGTATAACACTGTTTTATTCAAATTTGTATGGAAATAATTAATTTTATGTGAACTACAATGTTATTCTTATATGTAATGCTAAAGTTTAATTAAGTGATGTATTTTGACATAGTATATGAGAACAAAGGCAAATAAACTGCATAATTCGTTTAGCAGCTGTAGACAAGTAATTATTAAATAATATTGCATGTATTTACTCAGCCCAAATTTCAAATCAATTTAATTTACCAATATAAAACATTCCATTAAACGGCAACGTCTGTTAGTTTAACAAGCATATTATAAATTGAGGCAAGTTAACAGCACATCAGGAAATTATAAAAATCTTAATTTTCTAGTTTAACATACTGACTTGTTGATGAAAAAATGAAAAATTCTATTCTAGCTTAACCCTAGCTAGACCAAGCTATTTTCGCACTTTTAAAACTAGGGGTGTCATCATCTTAAGTTAAAATTTGTAGGGTGGCAGCCAATGATCAATGAGGTCATGTCGAAATCATCGATGAAGATAAAATAAAGAATATCTTAAAAATAATAAAAGCATGATTTTTTAGGAAAAGTCAAAAAATATCAGGGGCAGAATCTTTCTTCAAATTTGACAAATAGTAATATATTTTTAGGTCTAGATAGGGCTAAGGCTTAATCCTTCCACAGCTGACCTAAATTACTCGACTATTAGAAAAATTCCCTTTACAATAAACAAACAAGTTAGTCGGTTATGCTTTCATATAAATTTCGTAAAATTATATTTGCAAGCTTCTTAGTTAAATGAGCAGCTTTAAAAATACATTTATTTGTATAATCTCAGTAAGAATTTTTAATGTAAAACAATAATTCTATTATTAATTAACTAATTTAAAAACCCTGATAATGTTAACTACACTTTACCTAGTGCTCTTAATTTTCATTCATTCATGAATAGGAGAGCGATTGGTTATATCTTCAAATCAGGTTATTGAAAAAAGTATATGTTTACATAAAATGACTGACAATTTTCAGATTTCCATTGAGTTAACATGCAACACTTATTTGTTTTCTTTATTTTGGGAAACTAATGTATAAATGCGTAGGTGGCTTAAATCTTTTTGTTAAGAGGAACTTCAGAGTTGAGGACGCTTAACTCGAGTAGTCTACCACTCAATTCTGATACATTTTTAACATTGCATCACATTCAGCATGTTAGCATGCAATACTAGGCCATAGGCAACAACTTGAAACATTGCAAAAAATATGTCACTTTAAATAATAATCTCATTAGGGTAGGGAACACAAGCAGTGAGTAATTGACGTAAACTATTAATTGTCAAGTTTTTTCACTAATTATAAACAGCATGCTACCCTAGTAATTAAGAAACAGGTGGAGAAAAGCACCAATTAATTCCATTTTCCAAGGTAACTCATTTGGATTAGTATTCAGGTAACCCTGCTGGTAGATGAAGAGTCACTTAACCATCAAAAATTAAAACAAAATCAATTTCAAAATATTCAATAGAATAAGGAGATTAAAACAATTATATAAATGCAAATATGAAGAATTCTTTGTATATTGCAAATTTTGAATCTGTACAACAAAAATAAATTATCAAATTCACCAATTTTGCAAACTAAATACCATATATAAAATGTATGTTATTCACACGAAGTAAAATTAACCATAGAAATAAACCATTTTTATTTTATAATTCTTAGTGGTCCAGGATGATAAAAGAAATGAATGAATTTGTGTTGAGGAGGTAAATATAATTCCATGTCACTATTTATGAAATATTTCTACTGATTCGGTCGGGTTACTGGTGTAAACGAAACATTATAATTAATAATAACGAATTTTTTACTATATCATTCACGTTTATTTCTGGCGGATACAGCGATGTATATCGACCATTGAGATCAACATTGACATATGCCGCGGATATTCCAAAACGACAAACAATAGTCTGGTATCAATTGCTAATAGCTTTAATACAATAATGATGTCGGTGTAAACGTTATTCTCAATAACTTCAAGAGTACGGGAAAAGACTAAACATTTATGTCGCTTATGTCAGTAATACTAGTTTCATTGAAAACTTTCATAGGGTACCCCGTATTTATTAATTCCAATAAATGTTAAATAGTAAGCAAATCCATCCATTGTTAATATTTTTTGAAAATTTTACAGTAATTCCTAAAATACTGAAACTGATCAAACAAATCAAATTGAATTTAGCAGTAAAATTCAAAATTATTCGGTATTCATTAGTCGTGTGCTATGGACAGACGATGCCGGCTTCCATTGGATTAACAAAAATTACTACGTTTATCAAGAAAATGAGACTACTGCTAAAGATTTAGAGAGAAAACTATAGAAATATTTTTGTCAATCACGTCCTACTTCAAATATAACCTCATGGAGGTTTCAGTCTTGC
Organism: Hofstenia miamia; assembly: GCA_900660155.1. NCBI lineage: Eukaryota > Metazoa > Xenacoelomorpha > Acoela > Hofsteniidae > Hofstenia > Hofstenia miamia. The sequence continues at coordinate 149,401 of CABFPE010000651.1, read as the reverse complement.
AATGTTCCAACAAGATGTTGTTCTCATAAAACATCACACTTTAAACATAAAGCATTGCTGTTGGAAGAATTTGGAATGGAAAATTGGTAAATTCTTCACCAAGAAGTGCAAGATCTATCTTCACTTGATTCCTAACTGTAAGATAATATTTACAAAATGAAGCCTAAGACATTGAAATGTAGTGCAAGACCAGCAATTTATTCAATTCGGACCGAAACTCTTCAAGCAATAACAGCTTCAATTGAATGGAGAATTCATACGTGGATTTCTAAAGGAGGTTGTAATTTGATTCAAAGGTTTAGACATGAAATTTGCACCTATAATAAATAATACAATGCAACAATTATAGACTAAATATGTCATTTGCATTTGAAATTCACCTTTAATGTTGGTATGCGGCTTTATTATAACCCTGTATATCACAAATCTTAGCATGCGTGTGTTCCAAAATGCAAAGGGCAGAACAGTAATTTTTATTTATACATAGGTAATCTCGAGTAAAAGATATAAAAAGCCTCACAAATTTCATTCAAATTAAGAAAAATACTAACAAGCCTAAAAAAATCTTGTACAAAGTAGCAAACTTGAACATATATAAAATATAAACATATGATGCTTGATTGACACCTCAGGTACAGGGAACTGCAAATGAAATCAATGATAGGGGCTAACATCTAGTTTCCCGAATATTACGGGTCAATACCTGATCCCGCAAAGCTCTTGTAAGCAACTCTAATTACGTTAATAATCAAGTTGACGTGATTATTTTTCAGTTTTTTTCTACGCTATTCTTTCAACATCAAATAATTCTCAAGTAGTAATAATCGCTTTATTTTCAAACATATTACGTAATCGAACAAAATCAATTCTCAATAATCAGGAATTGACGAAATGCTAGTATCAACAGGTGGTGCTGGTATTTGGTACCAGCACTATTTAAAATATTTACAAAACTGGAAATATTGAAGAAAATAACTTTGCATATAATAACGTAAAATCCCAGTGGGACAATAGCCCATTCCTACAACAACAGTTCTCCTTTGAATATTTCTTTTTGCCAGTTTCTAGATTGTAGAAAAGCAAAACCAAATAAACAGTTGCTCAGCAAGTTTTATACTTTAAGTTTCGGAAAGTATTGTGCTTACTGCTGCATCAGAAACCAACAGTTCTTAACTAAAATCCTAGAAATTGATCACGTTCCAAAGGTGGCAATACTACAAATGAACGTTTCATGGGAACAGGAAATCCATTCACTGGACACTCATAAATAAGCCGCAATATTTTTAGAACAGATTTTGGACAACAATTGAATGATGATATCCACAAAATTACGACTTTTGTCTCACTTGGAAAAATCGAGATAACTATATTGCCTATGTGCAAGCATTCATCAGATGCTGGTTTATATGATTTCCTTTAATACAAAACAATTGCATTATATTGAGAAGTGCATCAACATTGCAATATTATGGCATCACATGGGCATCTATCAATCGGATAAATCTGTGGTAACATAGAAAATATATCTTCAGTAATTAAGTTTAATGGAATTCTCTTCATAACTGCACAAGGATTCTTAGTGTACAAATCTGAAAAAACAATGTTTAATTAGACTCATTCATTCTGTGAAAGCACTCATAGCAAAACTACACACATCACAATTGCCATTCAATTTCTCCTCCAAAGTCATTATCAAACATACATTTGCATGTTCTTTGTTAAAATTGTCACACATCACTAGTAATAGAGTTTTGTAATCCTATGTCGCAGACCTGGTCAAAATGATCTGAAGTTAACCAAACTATTTCCTGTAATAATAGTGATATCTGTCTAAAGTATTACACATAAATATAATAAAAACAATTGTCGAAATCAAAAGGCTAAAAATGTTATTATATATATGGGAACCGAAAGGGCTATGCCTGAATCGTCCTAGAGAGTAACCTCCTCGTGGTGGTTCCTGGAGAAGCGGAGACGCTGAGCCAATACTTGATGGGCGCGTCGCTTTGCGGAGTCCCGAACCTAGAGTGGACGTTAAACAATAGGGTATAAGAAGGTGCAACCATGTGTGCTTTGCACATATGGGGGCGGTGATGATGATGTGAGACTGTCTGTTCTGTGGAGCAGACGGCGACGTCTATGCCCAGAGCCGTAGAGTGCGTCTACGAGGGCAGTTATACAGAGGATTTTCCTCTGTCTCTGGCCTCTAGATAGGCCTAGGCCAGCATTTGCTGAGCCTTACCTATGAGGGAGCTTTGCTTTGTCCTGGGTTTTAGTTATGATCCGACATTCTAAGTTACGGAGATTTTAGGACGTCACTTGGTGCTTTGCACTACAAGTGTATAAATATCTCCTAAATAATCAGGATCTCTATAACAGGCAGACGGTAGGTGCTCACGAGTTACCTCAGTTAGTAGCCTTGGTTGGCGAAAGCTGTAGAGAGGCGCAACCCTCTCATGAAGCTCGGCCTTCGGCTTCACTCTCTGCTGATCAGACTCAACACAGATCAGCACTCTGCGTGCCAGGGGTCGCCAGAGGACAAGCATGATTAAGCCGGCTAGCACACTTCTAGGGGAAGTGCCAGAGCTGATCTGTTGCCACCCACTCTTCAGTCCGTTGACTGGTAGAGTAACCCCGAAATTATATATATATCAAAAATCGTATTGCCCAAAATTTTAACAAACGTATGGAGTCGAGCTTTCTTAACAAAGAGTCATTTTGAAAACTAAACATGCTGCTACTAATGGATTCTATGATTCTTAGCAGTAATTAGCTTGATGTGTATATAAATTGTTGTATACATCACTTTTGCCGAACCTTATATCTATATATGCATTTTATATTTCAACTCCTTATTCCTTAATAATCAAAATAAGCCTAGGTTAAAAATTGGTCTTGATGAAAAAAGTGTTTCTTTTTGGGAATTTGGAAATGCCACTGTAAGCTTATATAAATAATTAGCATAAAAGCTAAGAAACTTTTACCAATTAAACAGCTTCAATAGAGTTTTACTGGCCAACACTGGGCACAGAGTTACGCTGGTAAAACCTAAAAAATAGTCTTTTTGCCAAGTCACTTAAAGAATCGATTTCCTATTGCTATAAATTGTTTTCGCTCTAGTTGGCACGAAAATAAATTGTTTCATAGCGAAAATCCATTAAATCGAATAAAGTAATGTAACAAATTAAATTATTTATTAGCCATACAAATTTAGACAAATTCTTTATAAATATACATTAACCATTGAGCGAAATCGAAAAAAAACTTTTTGCTTGTATTTACTTTGGTACAATAACGAAAATTATGAATTTTAGTAAATGTATAAGTGGCGTACGCAGGGGGGGGGGCATGGAGGAATGTCCCCCCATCAGGTTTCCAAACTTGATTTTGACTAGATAAATCAAAAAAATTTTCGTAAAAAATTGAAAAATTTAAAATCTAGGATAGTGAAATGCATTTTAGGGTCTATTTTCTCAATATTTTCAAAATGGGTAATGACGATGATGTCCCCTTCCCCGTCAGAAAATCCTGCGTACGCCCCTGACATGTATACAACTATAGTGTTATGCAGTGTTATGCAAAACACTTTCATTCTATTTATATGCCGTTTCACTAATTTTTAGCTGAATAAAAGCCTATTTCCTGTCTGAATTATTTCAGTTTGTCAATCAACAAAACCTAAAGGACGATGACACATTTTTTGTAAATAACAGTGTTCATTTACAAGTTGACACTACTTAATGAAAAAAAAGGCTTCCGATTTGATTGGATGCCCTTGGTTCGCTTGAACATATTTCCTAAACAATTATAATTGAAGCACGCAAAAGCCATATGGTAAATTTCATTCGACAAATGTTGCTCTCGTAAGATCCAGTGGGTTTTGTTATGAACTTAATTATAAGACTCGCATATTTTTAAGAAGTTTTTGAGTGCTGTGAAAGCATCCTTGTAGAAGTGTCTGCATGTGTTTATATAATAACATAGTTGAAACATCTGGAATGAATATACACGAATTCTCAATTTTAGTGCTCGTCAATTATGGACATTTAGTGAATGGTTATGAATATTTTGACTGCTATGAGTCAAAATGTAATTAAGGAATAAACCGAACTTATGGGGCTAATAAACTTTCCAAACAAACTAATTCAGCACTAAAATCTTTGTTCCATATGGAAAAAGTAGTCGAAAAGTCAAAACAATTCTTTATGTTAACTAGTAGATCAGATTATTTATTGATTTCGAAAACTCGTTACCCTAATCTCGCTCTTGCTACCCTTTCGTTACAAACTAAAAAGTTTGGATAAAAAGTGGGTGAACACTAATTTAAAAGGTTCTAATGACTTGATTTTGAATGGATGTGTAGATGACTATTACAAATGAATATGGTTCAGATTATATGCATGCCTAAGAAGCAGGGATGTTGACTTATCTATTCACTTGTCTACTACTTGCTCAATTCCGACCCTCTGAAAGGAATCAGTTTTTAATAGTTTTTTTCGAATTCGTAGCAAAAAATTTTCGCGTTAAAATACAATTGAAAATTTCAAACTATCATTAATATTTCATATAATATAGAGCCTTGTTTTCATTATTACAGTTATTATGATATAATATCAGCGTTTTTCCGGCACATAAATATATATGGTTAAATTATGTATAAAACACTATAACACGTAATTAAAAATTACTCCAGTAAAACTAGGAAAAAATTTTAAAACTTAAAAAATTTTATAAAAAATTCAACAACGTCTAAACAATGGTAGAAGCGAAAAAGTAAATACAATTTAATGCAAAACTATTTGATGATGGAAATTAGCATTAAAAATAAACAATTAGAAACTAACATTTAAAGGATTTACAATTCTAACCATTTCGGATAATAATGCATGTGTTCTCGAGAAGGATACTTTTGAGGGTATTTTGAATTGCTAACGTTATGTTGAATGTCACGCTAATATTGCCCCTCGATTGAAACTATTTTTAAAGCGATTAGTATGAATTTATGTGAGTCAATTTTTCAATAGAGGGTTCGCCAAAAAAGTGTATTTAAAAAAAAAGTTTTAGACTTTTTATGGAAAATCGTCATTTTGAAATATTTTATATTAGGCTTTGAGGCTGAGGCAATTTTTGCCTAAATTATTAGGCTTTTATATATTTGCACTAAGAACTATACTGGCTATCTCCATGCAAAATTTCCATCTACTATCTTTAATGGATAATGAGCTATGTGGCCTTAAATTAAGGAAATTGACTGATTTTGACACATTTTTACAGTTTTTTCCCTCTAGATGGCGTAATTTATATGGTATCTGCACCCAACCTTAGCAACTATAAGTAAATTATGTACTAGTACTATACCTAAAATAAAATTGAAATTATGTTAGTAAGTTTAGGTGCAATGTGGGAAAATTCCCAAAAAACTGACCTTTTTTGAGGCCTTCCTATAGGCTTAGGCTTAAAGATAGAATGTTCAATTTCAAGCTGGGGTTCTAGAAATCCCTTCTAGTTTCTAAAAATGCCTTGCCCTAATTCTCTGCTATTGTCAGTTTTGCTCTTAGACAAGCCCAACTTAAGGTACTAAAATTTTACTGAAAATACATATAGTAGCAAACATTGAATTATTATAAATGTAAACAAAACGCAAGTTTTACGGTTTTTGCGGTAGGAAATCGTTTATGAAAATACGAATGGACGAAACCCAAAAATTATTTTCCAAACTTTCCATAAAGTTGTATATAAATGTGAAAAAACGTTTAAAAAACATTGCAAAAAATAGGGGTTGTAAAGCATGCCAACCCTGGTTGAATAGTAATTTAAATTAGAAAGAAGAAGGTATATAAAGTGATGTACCAACAATGCACCAACATGTTACCTAACTACATTGAATATTAATTCTGAATTCACTTGGTACCTGGTACCTTGAATTTCCAAGAGAGAATTCACTTGGTACCTTGAATTTCCAAGAGAGAATTCACTTGGTACCTTGAATTTCCAAGAGAGGAAAACTAATGATGAGAAAATTCAAGGCAAAAAATTTAATGTTGGAAAATTTAAGAAGAGAAAATTACTTTTATCATGGTTAACACTAGGGTTGCGGTTAAGGCTTGGTGTTTTTAAATTCCAGTTTTCTCAATTAAGATCTCAGTCCAACGGAAATATTTAGTTCTAGGTCCAATTCCCGTAGAACTAGAACCAATAAATCCATGTGATTGAATAGCCCGCAAATCTTACATCCCACTGGAACAGCCCAAGCTAATGACATTTTTCCGAAAGCCACGATAAAAAGTTTAGTTGCAATTTCCGTTTCGACGTTATAGTTAATCGTCAATAAAAAATAAGACAATGAATCCCCATGGACAAATTTTAGGTCCCTTTTCATAAATGATATAGAGAACAAATTGCATTATGAAATTATCTAACGCGTGCATAATACACGCACATACTATAATAAAAATCGCAAAACTAATTGATCCCAATATAAAACAACGGTTTGAAAGAAATTTGGTGAATATAAATTGGACAAAGTCAAAATTCATTATGTGCTACTCTTTTCTTGGCACTAATCACTTCAGGATTAAATAATAGTTTTTCTAATCCAGTCGACTTTAAAATAGCTGATGGGCAATGAAAATCAAAATTTTTGAAAATTTTTCATTTTTTGGATTTTTGCAGTTCTAAATAATTCAGAATGTATTCTTAGACAATCATAGCTTGTTGAAAAAGTGGCAAAAAATATTTTAAATTTTTTCTTCAGCAAAACTTCAAGCCGGATGTTGTGTAAAATCTTCTAAAAAACACTAATTTGATAAAAAAGTATGCAGACTTCCAAGTTAGAAATTTCGCACTGTAATGTGTTGCCATTTATGGTGTGATATGTAAACCACCCAATGCACTTTCCCATCAAACTTTGTAACTATGATTTAGTTGACCTCAGGTATAAAATCATCGATTTTCCTAAAACCTGATTTTCAGCATTTTTCGGTGCGGTTTTCTATTGTAAATAATTTATTTTTTGTTAAAACTCAATGCAATTCTATAGCTGTCATATATAACTAGGACTTAAACTAAAGCCTTTTCAGTAATCTCAGTAATTTTTTATTTGATGACTGTCATGCTTATTAAATTACCTTGGCGTAACACTGGTTTTGGGAAAAATTCGGTAATCCAAAAATATTAGAAGTCCTAATCATATTTATTTGGCAAAATGAGGGTAATTTGAGCACTGGATCTTTCTGTCAAAAGCCTTAAAAACTCATTAATTAGTTGCAATGGAAAGGCTAATTTTTTAAACAAATATTCACGTAAATTGAGTTAGTACCAATCTTGTGGGATAAAATTTTGGAGGATTGGGAGGAATTAAAAAAGCTTCCCCACTAGCTTCCTTAAGCTTAAAAAGTCTGCCGTCCGTTGAAAAGGACACATCTTTTCTCCAAGCCTATTAGGGAATTTGTAAACCGTGAGGCGTGTACATGTGTATTGGGAATGAAATATTGAAAATTTCAACTAAAGCACACGTCTGTGGCTAAAGCAGCTGAAAAGATTAAATTCGGAGTTTTCAAAGAAAAACAGTTAAACTCCCTCAATAATTAACAGTAGAAAGACCAAGTGTGTCAAAATTGACACCAATTAGAATTTTGTTTACTTGTGTATGCATTTATTAAAAACAACAGCAGGTATATGCACCACAAATAGACTGATAATCCATTTGAATTTGTAGGTATAATTTTTTTCATTTTTTTACATAATGTTCTATTTTGAAGTGCTGCATGAAAAAGAAGCACAAGGAGCAGTGGTCTTTCTAGTGCTTCGAACTCATGGAAGCAAAAAAGAACTTTAACTGTTAGTGCATTGAGCTGCTTAACACAGTGAAGCCGCACAAGATTAGAGGTTGGAAGGTCAAAGACCCGCTTCCGGGTTGCAGATTAAAAAAGCGATATTGCTAGTAGTTTTCGAGGTATAAGCATTTGCAATTTTTTCAAGAACCACAAAAAAAATTTTAAAAATCCCTGGGGTGTTTAAGATTACCAGTAACTCCGATTTAACGAACAATGAAATTCAAAAATTATATTGCTTAAACATTATGTCAACTTATCTCCCTTTCAAAAACTATTGATATTATCTTTACGGCATTATTAGTTATGCGCCACATCTAACAATTGCCAATAACATTTTAAAAAGGGCATGAATTAATAAAATTAAGAAAATTATAATTAAAACCTCAGTCAATGTTTCGAAGCTCACTGAACAATATCTTCGTTTCCAAATAATGACACTCTACAGATAAAAGTCGATAGTGTGAACACTCTATCTGCTTTTTTATCAGCTGATAAAAGTCGATAGTGTGAACACTCTATC